>CAWUFW010016079.1:0-327726 GCA_963921515.1 Calotriton arnoldi
GGGCGGTATTTGCCTGACTTTTCACATCCTAATTTGTCGGGAGGGCGGGCAGTTGCTGGCGGACGGTAACTAGCGGTTTTTACCTCCGACGGCACGGCGGTAGTGTTTTCGCCCGCCATCGTAATGACCCCCTATATTTTTAATTGAATATTACAAACTTTTTCTCTTTATTTTTAAATTAACATTTTTAATTCTTAACAAATTAAATATTAAATCATTTTCAATTATAATACTACATTTTTTAACATCATAAAATGTATTAATTATTAATATTTAAATAAAGATAAATATTAATTGATTAAAAATTTACACTGTAAACATTATTTTTCAAAATGTTTGTAAATAATAATTATTTATTTAATTTTTTAAAATATTTTTAATAAATGTATAAAACAGTAACCAACATTACATCCTATAAACACAGCTCCAAAATTAAAAAACAATACATGCAATATACAAATAAAATATAACCAAATTTGAATATATAAACTTCAAATATTTTTTACATTTCATTTAATAATTTATAAAACACTCCCCACCCTTATCCCCTATAAACACAACATCCCACTCCTAAATTTCTTTTGTCTATATTCGAAATTATATTTTCTAAATTATAAAATTTAATTTCGAATTTACTATAAATTTAAATGAATTATTAAAAAACACTCCCCACCCTTATCCCCTATAAACCCAACATCCCGCTCCTAAAAACCATTTTTGTAAATTGTAAATTATACTTTCTAAATTATAAAATAAAATTTCAAATTTATTATAAATTTAAATGAATTATTTTAAAACACTCCCCACCCTTATCCCCTATAAACCCAACATCCCACTCATAAAACATATTTTTCTGAATTCGAAATTAATATTTATAAATTATAAATTTAAATTTCGAATTTATTAGACTTAAAATCAATTATTTCAAAACACTCCCACCCTTATCCCCTATAAACCCAACATCCCGCTCCTAAAAATATTTTACAAATTTAATTTTTTATAACATTAACTAACTATAATTAAACTACAAACAAACTATAAATACATTAAAAAATAGTACAAAAACGATATTTTAACATAACGATATTTTAACAGTCGATATTACATACTTCGATATTTTAAACAACACTTAAAATCTATATTTTTGACATCGATATATACAACATCGATATTTAGTACTATCGATATACTAAAGTCGATATTTATGTATGTCGATATAAAAATTTCGATATTATGTCTACTTACCTGCAAAAAGAACAATTGATGGACAGAATGCAGAACAATGTCATACATTCACCCCAGTACAGAGATCTGGGCCTAAATCCATTTTGCTCTCCATGCCATTCCAGTTTGAACCCAGCCATATGCAAATCAGTCTTGACCCTGCGCCCAATGGGAACAGTCCAGCCCGAACTGCCAGGCCAGGTCCTCCCTGGACTGGAAAGAAGCATCCTAGGACTGGTTACGGGGTTTCACCCCTCATCAGCCAGGATAACTTGACTCCAGTGGCAAGGAGAGCACAGGACCCACGTCTGGGCACACCCGTCCCACTCAGGGTGACAAATGCAAAAAGAACAATTGATGGACAGAATGCAGAACAATGTCATACATTCACCCCAGTACAGAGATCTGGGCCTAAATCCATTGTTTTTTTGCTCCCCATGCCATTCCATTTTGAACCCAGGCATATGCAAATCAGTCTTGATCCTGCGTCAAATGGGAACAGCCCAGCCCGAACTGCCAGGCCAGGTCCTCCCTGGGCTGGAAACAAGCATCCTAGGACTAGTTTTGGAGTTTCACCCCTCATCAGCCAGGATAGCTTGACTCCAGGGGCATGGAGATCACAGGACCCACGTCTGGGCATACCGGTCCCACTCAGGGTGACAAATGCAAAAAGAACAATGGTGGGCATTTGCCCCTGGCTAGGCAGACACACCAGATTCAATGTGGCAGATCATAGGCATATTCTGATGGCTAGGAGGGTTTCCTGGATAGGGCGGTCTAAAAAAACATTTGAGGGAGATAGCGCGATTGTTACATTTAGATTTCCAGAAATGGCACGAAACATCCTAAGACATACTTCCCAGTCCTCATTTTATGACTCGGGTATCAAGCCATTTCCATTGGGTTTTTTCCATAGGCCTTCTTACACCACCATAAAATGCAGCCATCTTTTAGCCCATGGCGGGGGTGGTTGCGCCACGGGGGGATTACAGACAACTTCTAACCCTTATGCCCCTTTGAAGGATCTCAATGATCACGATTGACAGCGAGGCAGTGCTAGTAAAAGCATAGATGGTGTCACGCCTGTGGAATCGCGATACAGGGATTGGTGAATAGCGAGCTCACGACCTCAGACAAACACAGGACATTATTCCAGTTGCTTAAGCACCACCGGGCCTGCAGCCCACCCTGTGGGTTCCACTGCCCCCCACTCAAACCATAAGCAGGACATGGGGGTAAATCGAAGTTTTAGTTCCTGGAACATGGCAGGTTTAGCCGCAAAATTTGCAGACCACAGGTGGATCCAATTCATTAAAACTTTTAATATTATTTGCATTCAGGAGACCTGGGAGGTCAAAAATACCTTTTTTATTGAGGGTTATAAGACGTTCTTCCTTCCGGCAGAGGGATCTAGAGTGGGAAGAGTGAGGGGAGGTTTAGTCATCTTTATAGCCCTTGGGATCTGTGGGTCTGCGAAGCAATCAGAATGGGACTCCAAAGTAGCACAGAGCCTTAAATTAGTGGTGGGGAGATCGCTGCAGATGACATTAATAAATTTTTTCAATGCTAAAAGGAAGAAGCAGGGGTCCTCTAGTCTTTCGGAGCTAAGTGGCCTCCTTGAATTATCACAGGGTGAAGGCCTCCCTCAGGAGAATCTTATTCTGTTAGGAGAGTTTAATTGCCATTTATACCCAGACTCCTCACAGAATTCACGAGATATGCCCACATGCACGGTTATGGAGGGATTGCATATGGAGCACTCTCCAGAATGCCGCGAATTGAACATCCTCCTAAACACTTATGGCCTAACATTCACCCTAGACCAGATACCTTATCCCATCAATTTCTATTTGCCCCCAACCTATTAAGGCAGGGGATGTGCAACGAATATTGATTTTATCTTTGTCTCATTTTCTTTGGGCCGGCTCATATCTTCTTTTAATATTCAACACAGTCCCTTCAGTGACCACAATCCTCTGATTCTGGCACTTGAAGTGCCGGCCAACCAGACAGCGCCACGCAGTATAAATGTGGGCACATTATCCTCAAACGATCAGGGGAGGCGTTTACGGTGGTCACAGTTGGACACCAGTGATTTTAATCATTCTCTTTTTTAAATGCGACAACATGAGATTCTAACGTGTCTTGATCCGTCAGCCCCTGGAGAGGAAAACATATACTCATTTATAGCCATTGCTCGGTCAGCCGCCAGTCTTCTAATAGCCCCGGTAGTTACCTCTCGCTCTGAACACCCACAATGGTTTGATAGTGAGTGCTCCCGGGATCTCTGACAACTGAAGATAGCCCTGAAACAGACCCCACGTAATAGAACTTGGGTGGCAGGTTGTCGCAGTAAGTATAAGGGGGCCCTTAAGGAACGGAAGCGCTTGCTACAAAAACATGCATGGGATGAGTAAATAGAAGCAAGCGAACAAAGTGACTGCACTTTTTGTTGGTGGGTAATTAACAGTCCCTGCTTTTCAGAGCCGGAAACAATTGACCTATGTCATTATATCACTTCAGAACAATGGAAGGCTTATTTTGAGGGAGTTTACAACTATGTACAAAGTGAGGGGCTTTTTAATGACTCAAACCCCTGTCCCAGTGATGCCCCATTACCTTTCTTCTTGATGAGGTTAGGCTGGGCATCGAGGGATTGTCCCAGAATAAGGCCCCTGGACCCGATGGGATCCCTCCAGACCTTTTCTGGGACATATCGACGTGTGGGCCCCGGTTTTGACCAGAGTACTAAACACTGCAGTAACGACAGCGATGCCACCCTCATGGTCTACTGCCGCCATTGTTACGATTTTTAAGAAGGGAGATAGGGACAACCCTCACTGTTATCGTACTATATCCCTTATTGACCTTACAGTCAAGGTTCTGGGCCAGGTTTAATTAAATAGACTCTCCGCCTGGACCGACACAAATCAAATTATTTTGGAGGTGCAATATGGATTTCGCACAGGAAAGTCAACAATAGAACCGTGCTTAAATCTCTATCTTTTAATCTCTAAATATACGATCGCCAAATCTGGAGCCCTCTTCTTGGGTTTTATGGACCTCAATAAATTGTGGATTTTACTCAGTGATCTAGGGGTCGAGCCGGCGATTATAAATGTATTAATGACTCTTCATGCCCACACCACTGCTGCAGTCAGATATACTCAATAAGGGGGACTTACTGATTATTTTAAATGTTCTAGGGTGGTTCACCAAGGGTGCAGTCTAGCCCCTTTTCTATTCACGTTATATATTAACGGTTTAGAACCGTCCCTGATATCATTACAGGTTGACACTCCCAGGATAGGTAGGAGACTGGTAGCTGTCCTGTTGTACGCGGATGACGCAGTACAGATAGCGCGCACATCTATGGACCTGCAGGCCCTAATTGATGGGTTTGTCTCTTTTATGAATGGGCTGGACCTGTCATCTAATTTCACAAAATTGTATGTTATGGAATTGGGTAATCGGGCGACTAGACCTAAGACCTACAAGGCAGGAACACACAGTTTAGCTAAGGTCCCGGCTTTTTCATACCTAGGAATTTTATTCGATGCTAAACTGAACTGGAAACACATGCAGGAGGGGAAGCTACTGGACATGAAAAAATCAATGGGAGTTATTGCAAATTACGCTCACAGATTAGGCACATGGTCACCGGGGGTGATTCTGAAGCTATACCAGTCTTTTTGCATTTCCAAAGCTCTGTATGGAAGTGAGGTCTGAGGGTATATGGCAGTCAATAAACTACAGTCCGCACAAAATAAATACTTAAAACGGATTCTGAAAGTTCCCCAGGGTGCCACCTTGTACTCTGTACATGAAGAACTAGGTATCAAGTACATAACTGGCCTAGTGGCTGCTAAGCATTTGCTGTGCTGGGTAAAGATCTGGTCTAATAATGAGGCAGCTTTTAATCGGTTAGTAATCCTGGACTGCCTCTCACTTGACCACGCATTCAAAATCCCATGGTTAAGGTAAGTTAAGGAGACCCTCACGGCTCTAGGAAGAGCAGACATTTTCCGGAAACATGACATAGTGAAGCCTCATGACAAGAAAATAGTTTAAAAAATTGATTTTAAAAACGCTATGGTTTTTGTGAGGGTACGGAGTTTGGTAAACCCCTGGTAAGAGGGCATGTCTTAGTTAAATCTGTTCAGGGCATGGAGACTTATCTATTTTAACTAGTGCCTATGACAGATTTTGAATTAACTGATTTAGATTAAATCTGCTCCACCACATACTGGCATCCCCGGCTGGTTTTGTTTTACATGTAGAGGATAGAGGTCCCTGTGGCTGCGACAATAGGTTTCCACAGGATACCCTACATTTTGTATTTTTATTTAAATATTTTACCCATCCTAGGCGATTGTTTCTTAAACCGTTTTTAAACGAACTGAGATTTAGGCATGTACGTGTAGCTCTATTGTATTTGCCACGTCTGCCTAATGTTTGCACGCTTTTTGTTGTAACTAATTTTTTAAGAGCCGCACTAAGATTAAGAAATTCTAGACACAACTGATGGGTTTAAGGACATTTGTGATCTGGCATACATTGTGATATGTTATTTTAAATTAATTTGTTGCTGTTTTTTATCTCTGTCTCTTTTATGGCTGTGATTACCGCCAAATAAAAATTATTATTATTATTATTATAAATGGGCTGTTATTCAAGTGCCACGACGCCTCGTATTCTACCATATAAAGAATCACTAGCGCTGTGGCATAAGTACATCCCATAGCTGAGCCCTTGATTTGTGAACAGAAGTCCCCATTGAATGAAAAAAAAAACATTTTGAGTGTAATATATGCAAGTGACACAATGAATTCTGCTTGTAAGCTATAGGTGCATTCACTGGTCTCAAGATAAAATGTTCTCGCTTTGGAGCCGATTACGATGGCGTAACGGAGAACGGGACCGTCCGCCAGAGGTGCGGCGGTCCCGCTGTGTCCATTAGGATGCCACCGCCATGGTGGCGGTGGCATCCCCCATCCACAACACTGTGGCGTGGCGGTGCTCACAGCACCGCCCGCCACAATGCTGTGGATGCACGTTGTGCATTGGCATGCACAAGGTGAGAGGCACCGTGCGGTGCCTGTCACCTTGTCCACGCCAATGTAGGGGGGTACCTATGGTACCCCCCATGTGCACCCCCCACCCCCCCAACACCCAGGGGCCCGCAACGGGCCCCCCAAAGCAGATACCGTATGCCTTTTCATGGCGGCGTTGCCGCCATGGAAAGGCTGATCACCGCCTACATCATGATATGGTTGGCGGTGTCTTGCAGACACGCCACCATATTATGGCCCTTTTCCGCCCGGTCGATGAGTCGACCGGTGTAAAAGCGGCGGACGGTCTTTCCGTCCGCCGCGGACCCCCCAGCCATCCTAATATGGCGGGGGGTCATTGAAGCATGGATGGCGGGCGGATCGATGTATAGAGAGAGATTCCACATCCATTGTTACTGAAACTTGATGTTATCTGCTGAAAGGGATTCCTTTGAGTAGATTAAAGATATCCACTGTATCTTGGACATGGGCTTTTGTTGTTTTCGCAAATGGTTTGAGACACATTTATATGTATTTAAAGAGAAGGTGCAGCAATGAATCACATACAGAGACTATTAATCTTCCAGGAAGTTCATCTGTTTTTTTATGGATTTTTAAGAGTAAATGTAGAAAATGAAGGCAGGGGGCTGAATTTTTTAAGAAGCCTCCTTCTTTATTGCTTAGCCATTATTCAGATAGAGCATACTCAATGATAGATCTGATGGTTTCCTATAGTTATGCAGTAATGCTCTTGATTCATAGAGTGCCTCAGGCCTTCTTGCATATAGTCTTGTTTATTCATGATGCCTATTGTGCCATCCATCCATGTCTGCCAGTTTAATGATTAATTCCTTGGTTATTTTAAGCTGAACAAGTGTGTCCTGTTGGGACTTATCGAAGTTAGATTTGGGATTTTAGTTTTTTGTTCTTGCTGTTCAAGAGCTGACGTGAGTATTCTTTCAAATATACCCAATTTCAATATAGTTTTAAATATTGTAAGCATAAATATTGATGTTTTTCTCAAGTCGGAGATATCAGGTGGCCGGGCATCTTCTTTGCCATGTAAAAAGAACTGTAGACTTGGGTTTTGGACAGTGGCGGCTCGCCGAGGGAGTGGTGCGGGGTGGTGAGGCTGGGTGGGGGAGGGGCAGGGTGGGGGGTAGCAAACTCAGACATACGACGGACAGAACTCAGAGGGAGTTCTGTCCGTCGTAGTATGAGTCCACTACCCCCCACCCTGCCCCTCCCCGCCCCGCACCACTCCTCGGCGAGCCGCCACTGGTTTTGAAACAATTGTAGTGCCCTATTCTTTCATTTCACCAAGTTTCAGGGTCGTGATAGCATGAACGATAAACCTTTCGATAATAGCAACTCCTGTTTTTGTGTGAGTATGCAGTTTGACAGGCTGACAACTGGATTCTCTATTACCAATTGCATGTTTGTCTCCAT
This sequence comes from Calotriton arnoldi, assembly GCA_963921515.1. NCBI lineage: Eukaryota > Metazoa > Chordata > Amphibia > Caudata > Salamandridae > Calotriton > Calotriton arnoldi. The sequence continues at coordinate 7,725 of CAWUFW010016079.1, forward strand.
GTTCTGATCTTGCCTCTGTCATTGTTTTTTCTGATCTTCCTTTTCCCCTTCCTTGTAAAATAAAAGGCTATTTCAACAAAGACAAATGTGCAATACAGTATAACATTAGTATTCATAAAGAAACAAACAGCAATTAAAACATACACAGATAAACTATAACAACACAGCAAAATTTGATTTTGCTACTTCTGCCCCCGCTCAAACACAAAAAACAAAAGAAACTTTGGGGCTGATTCACAAAGGTAACTTACACTTTTGACTAATTTAACCTTTTGAGTAAGTTTACTACTTTTTGGCTATTCACAAAATCTGAGTGTAAAGTTCCTCAAAGATTGTAACTTACATATCTCCACCCCTTGAAGTACTAGTAAGTCCAGAACCACACATGACCAACTGCTGGTACTGTAACACTATAACATGGAAAATAATGGAGTTAGGGACTTTAAATAAAATCCTATAGGAAATAATGTTAAATTAAATTAAATTATTTTGAATAGTTAAAAATGTAAATTCATTCAATATAATGTTACTAATATATGCAAAAATAGGACACTATTATTTAATTTTAATTTTAACATATTTTAACAACCATTTTTGAGTCTAAACATTACTGCAGCATTTTACAAAAATATAATGAAATTGCTTATAATTAATTATTTACATCACTTTTGATAGTTATCAAAATATAATAATCTATTTCTATATGGGTAATTTCTAATTTTATTTAAACTTCAGAAAAATAATTTTTATTGAATTTAATATATCTAAATTAATGAAAGAATTGATTCAAAATAAAAGTGATATGGTTATAGCATTTACCTTTTATTCTACATTTAACATAATTATATAAAATGTATTTACAATAATATTTAACTTAAAAATACTTTTCATATTGTTTTGAGTTAAATAAACTTTGTTTGATTCCTATACTTTATTGTATGGAGATCTACAACTCAACTGCGAGTCTCCCTATGGTAAATTATAGGGGGAAGCAAAACAGTTTTTTGTGAATAGCTAAACTTACTCAAAAGTGTAAATTACTCAAAAGTGTTAGTTACCTTTGTGAATGAGCCCCTATGATTTTCCTTTAGGAGATTACCTTCCCATCTTCAACCACTCCCTGACCACATAAAACAGCTCTCCCACCTAGGTACTGGCCTAAACTGTCCCCCATAGTCCTCAAACTTAACTTGGTCTCAGTGGGAACCCACACTGAAAAAGGAGAAAAAGAGACCTTGGGTACTCACTGGTCCTGGCGGCACCATCTCCAATAAAGGCAGCCTCCAGTAAAAGAGTCAGAGGGGTGGGCCCAGGTAGGATGTTGTCGCAGTGTTTTGCCCAGGCTCCTCCGCAGCAGTTCTCCCCTTTCTTGTAGGGCCCGCCTTGGAGGTGTGCAAGCTGAGGAATTTGGGGCAGCAAGTGAGCGGACAGTTGCAGGAGGCTTGATGACATCACCTGAAGGAGGTTCTTTGGCGGGGCGGTTGAAGGACTAACAATGCTTTCCCTTATTGCCCCCCTCTGCCGCTGCCACCCTGATGGACTGACGCAGATGGTAATGGTGCACCAGAGGTGATGTCAGTGCTGCCGGCTGACTCAGAAGGGAGAGGCCTCCCTGCCAGGCAGGTCAGGCACCTATGGATGGGTAAGGTTTGTATGCCAGAATATAGAGGTCAAAAATATTGTTGGCCAATATGGTGATGTCTAAATATTGAGGGCCAAAAAAATCATGATGGTAAGTCCATATAAGTAAGTATAGATGTATTCTAATCTCCCCACTTACCCTGAAGATATGCATATCCTCCAGGTACATAAATGTGAAGTTAAGAATAATAAACCTTTACAAACTTATGTGCACTTACCTTCACAATTTTTCAATCCTTAATTTGTGAAGGCTCAATAGTTTTGCCCCACAGTTTTTTGTAGTCGATATTCTGGTGACATACAGGGCAAATTAGATGTCTCTTTTCCTTTACCGCCGTGTTTAGGATTTGGAGTTAGTAGTTTGAGCGCATATATATCAACACCTAGGAATCTTTGTAAATACAGACTGCACATTTGTTTGCAAACCGTGCAATGCCGCACTGCTTCTTCCATGCAGTGCTGCGCTGCACACATTTGAGTAAATCTCGCCCTCTGTTTTACTTAGACATTAACGCTCCTTAAATAATAACTCGAGGTTTTTGCATCACCTATGCCATTTTCTAAAAGCTTAGGTTCTCAAAGTGAATCATGAGATAACTAACTTACAAAGCCTTTTCTATGTGCACACTTTATTTCACTTTATTGCGTACGTTTTTCAATATTTTGCGCAACGTTCAAGTAAAAAGGGGCTATAGAAATAAAATAAATGAACAAATAAACATATACAAGAACATATTGTGAATCATGTATCTGGAATGAATCACATTGTATCATTTCTCTAAAAACATCTCAGCCCGACACAGTCCCAAAGTATCTCTTCCCGGGTCTTCCAATTTATCCGCCTTTCCCATCCGGGACCACCATCTTAGTTGTTGATAAAAAATCTGTAGTGAGTGGTGCACCCCAAAGTTTCTTACCTATGGACCCCATACCCTTAGTGAAGACTGGTGTGCATTACCTCTTTTTCGAAACCTCCCTCTCGCACTTACAAAAACAACACGATGAACTGTTTCATAGATCCCTGGGCGATTCTATGTGCATAAAGCTACCTTTTGTTGAATACTGCTTCTGTCAGCGAACTCAACATATAGGTCCACATTTCATCCATATTCCTATTAGGCTACATTTTGAAATCAGTAATTGTATATGCATCATCTTTAGCTAACAGAGCAGCCAAACAATTGCTCAGGAATAAATGTCGCCGATGCTTGATTTTTATTTTCCCTTTTTTTCCACAAAGTCAGTCAGCTAGTTGAAGTACATTAACATAGTACATTAACATTTGCCAGGCGCCCGTTCCTTTTTGCATAATCAATGCAATCAAGTCGCCTCTTCTCTCTGGCAACCCGGTGTTTATTTACATTTATTCTGCACACGTCAGTTCCCATCAAGAGCAAAGCCGATTTTCTTGTCCTACACGTGCTCCCGAGATCACCTCAATGCACGTGAATAAATCTGTGCCACCGGTAGTGCGCATGTTATTGCCTGTTTGTTCCTGTGTTTAAATGCCTGTGTGTCGAATTGTTTGCCTGTGTTGGTGTGAGTGGCTAGAACTAGTATACCCTTCAACTCACTCTCGTTTGCCGGGTGCACCTGCCCAAGAATTGTTCCACCCCCCAATATGTCAACTGCTTCTCATGCCCCGCAAAACTTCCTCACCCTCCAAAAACGTATTCCTCATCATTGACTTCAAAAGGCTCACCCACCATAAATAACTCACTTCATCCATGAACATGTGTGATTACGTGTGCCTTAATCTCTAGGTGAATACATATTTGTAGGTCTGTGCGCCTGTAGATGGACGCGTATGGCTATGTGCAAGAATGCAAGTGTGTTTTTGAGTTTATATATGTGCTTTTGTATGTGTGTGTGTATCTGTCCATGTCTGTTTGTATGTGTTTGTGCCTTTGTGTAAAGTTTTGTATGTATGCGAGACTGAATATCTGTGTGTATGTTTCTGCGTTTAGGCTTGTGTATGAGTTTGTGTGTGTGTGTATCTGTGCATGTCTGTGTTCATGTTTTAGTGTGTGTATTTGTTTACGTGTATGTGCGCTCCCAGCAGGCGTTTGCCTGTGGATACCTCTGTATATGCGACTATGTGCCCGTGTATATGTGCATATTTGTGTCCATGAGACTGTGTGTGTGTATGCATGTCTATGTGTGTATATATATTTGTGTGCCTTTAAGGCAGTGTAAGTGTGTATGACTATTCTACAATAGTTTTGAGTTTTAAATTTCGTCCTACCAAGTTATAGTATTCAGACTACTGGCTATAACAATATTGTGACAGTAAGAATTTATAGGCAAGCATAGATTTACTATTCTTATTTCCACAGCTACTTACATTGATGCTAAATGTATCACATATGCTTTGTTATAAATGAATAATAATATTAATGATAGGTGTGTGTGTGTGCGTGCGTGCGTGTGTGTGTGTACTTCCGCTATATATTAGATATTCTGGACAGAATATTATTACAAGACAATATTGTGTTACTCCATAATGTGCCATACGTCCCAGTTATGCGCGTCCACATTGATCCCGTTTATGCTCTAGAGGGCCTGCTGCTGTCCCGCTGCCTGCAGAGACAGTCTTTAGTGTAATAAAGTGCGAGTGGTGAGGCCACCTTCTTTGATGATGCTCCCAGCAGCAGCCCACCTCTGCTTATGATGTGATGCATTTGCGCCCCCCCCCCTCCTCCCCCCTCACACATCAAGCGCATTATTCACTGGGTGCATTTGTCAGAACATGCGTGTGTATCGGGGGGCTAATGACCCGGATGAAATGGATGGCACCATAAAGAAGAGAAATCTCCCATACATGTTGCTGTGACGGCGGCTGCGGACGTTGATAAAGCGTAGCAGAAGCATGGCACTGCCCCCTACCCAGATTGCATCTCTCTGAAAATGCACTCGTACACAAAGTTGGTTTTATTAAAACAAATTAATTCAGTCATTAAGGGAATCATACGGCAAGTGTCTCGCAAAGTCGGGACCTCCAGTGTAACAAATTGATTAAATGACTGTGTAATAGTCTCTTTAAACAAATCTAGTGTAACAAGTTAATAGATCTGCTCAATTACCATGCAGGGAGATGAGGATTTGGGACACGCACTCTCATTACATGCGGAGGTTGTTGGCTTTTTTGTCACCTCGTGGGGCTGATTGCTGAGCTGGCAGGCGCAGCCCTGATGGCTTCAGATAAGACCAAACAACAGCTCACCCCGCTTGCAAATGGCCGGCTGCGCGGGGGCACATTGATCATTTACAGCCAAGCCACGAAATGGGAGATGTGCTTTGTTTACAGAATGACAGCAGGCTTGAATGACTTCTCCTCTTTTTCCTTCATTTTGCTTGTTGGACTAACTGGAGGGTTGCATTCGTTTCTGGGAAGCACACATTTAATGGCACAGACGCTTCATGGTATGCCAATGTAATGTGTAGAAAATGCCCCCCTCAAACATATACTTATCAGCATTCGTGGAAGGCCCCGTTAACGAGTGATATTTGGTTTACGCCGGGCCCCGTTTCGGAATATAGATTTACAGGCACCTCCTGAACTGCTTTGGAGAAAGCTGCAACTTGGAACAAATACTATTCGTTATATTTTGTTGTTGTCCAAAACACGCATCCGTTGGGGAACGCCGTTAGGTTTTCTGCTTTTCCCGAGTTTTCTCAAGGTGTACCGTGTGCCACTGAAACAGATCTTCGAATCAACACAGGATTTCACATTTACACCGACAACTCCGAGCTGCCTCTTTTTCTTTGATGTAATAACTTTTTAATTTGGGAGGGCATATTCAATACATATGTATGTTGGACATTTTAAGTAAGACGAGGTCTACAATAAGTGAATAACAACAGGTTTATGAGTATAATGAGACTGTAAGAATTGCCATACTACAGCTTACAACTAGTTAGAACAAGCATTGGCAAAGCCGATAGGTCTGCCATTGGCTGCCAGCCTTTTGAATTTGTTAATGCATGGTTTGTGTATCCATGGGTTTCGTAAAAACTTTATTGTTGGCCCTCGCCTGTATAAAAAAAAAATTAGCTCCAAGCAAAAATATATTATTCAAATTTCAAAAAGCATATAATGCCATAGTAGTCCATGGCACTGAAGGGAACTACTTTGTATACGGATGTGTTCCTTGTGAAATAGCAGAATGCTGTCACTCACAGTGAAGTTAATCAGTGGCTGAAATAGGCTCACCTATTGCCCCATGCTGTCTGCTGTAATAGGCAGAAGACAAATGTGAATGACCCAACAGACCAATGAATGAAGAGGACAATCTGAAAGTATACTGTCTATATAATATAAGTAAAATCAAAAGTGCTTGGCTAGCACCAGACCTAAACAAGCATTTGCAATGCAATTGGTCTCGCCTTTGGGACCTTATATGTATTTAGCTATGTAGCACTTTAGCCTGGGTGCTGAAACATCTACTGTTCTTTAACATGGAGGGAAAGTAAGCACCAGACTGCGTGACACGCCAGATATGGGAACACATGGAGAGAAATATTGCCTTTCAGCGGGAAATGGTATAGTCCAAAGCTCTGTTTTTAATATAAAATCAGGGCCTTCGGTGGTCATATCACTGAAAATACAATATTCGAAAAAATATTATTGTCTACGGGTGCTCGTGGAAGACAATTTCTATGGACTGGAATCTAGAGAATACTAAAGTGATTCCGGTATTTTACTGGCCTCTACTGGTCATTTTCTATCAAGACAGTTAAATAGAGGCAGTTGCCAGAAAAATAAAAAAAAGAAAGTCCCTCAGCAGAAAGCAATTCTGGTATTTTACTGACCTCTACTCGTCGTTTTCTATCAAGACAGTTAAATAGAGGCAGTTGAACAAGCAGAAAGCAATTCTGGTATTTTACTGCCCTCTACTGGTCATTTACTATCGACAGTTAAATAGAGGCAGTTGAACAGAGAAAAAAGTCCCTAAGGGGAAGCAGACAAGTCCTAGGGCTGATCTCCAGAGCCCACAAACTACATACACATATAAGTATATACTAAAGTATATACAAGAGGTCTTGAATGCTCGACCTAAAAATGATGGTTCAGCGTCTTCTGCAGCATTTGGTAAGGGCTGAGGTCCTAAAACAAATAGAGCTTGCCCATTGTGGCTGGGCAAAAAGCTTGGCTGTACCAAAACAAACCCTGACTATAAGCCTCCAAGACAAGAGATCTTCCTCCATGAACCATATGATCCCACTGGCCTTCCCTTCAACTGTCCAGAATATACTGTTTCTTCCCTTCAGCCTGTAGAAGTGGGAAACCTGGGATTCATGTTTGATTGTGACCCAACCTTTCTAGCCCATATTAACATGGTTATCAAGGGCAGCTTTCACATCTGCATTTGCTTCAAGCACATTCCAGCATGATGATTCTTCCTCTAAGGTGTTCACTGGTCCTTGTGTAGTCATTTTCAGGCTTCACTACTGCAACACGATGCATGTTCTGCTGCCAGCCACAACAACTGAGTGACTACAAAGATCTCAGAACCATTATACTCACATGACCTTGGACTCAGTTGCTGTGATTGTATAACACCAGCGCTTAAGACTCTGCCATAGCTACCAGTTATGGAGAGCACCCATTTCAAAAGACTATGGGTAGATTTACTTATGTTAGCATGGGCGCTATAGCAACAAAATAGTGTTTTATCCTGGACTTGCAACCTTTTGTAATAAATTGACATCTTCAGCAGTACAAACACACACACACACACACACACACACACACACACGCACACACACACACAAACACATGCACACACACACACCCACACACACACACACACACAAACAGAATACTATCCAGTGGTGTATACAGCAGGTCAGGTTGCATGGTTTCTTAAAGTTGGGCACAATGTATCGCCAGAGACCAGTCCTCATGGCCAGCCCCTTACTGCATATGTCCATATGCCATCTACAGTCATGGTCCCCACTGTGTAGTTATAGTTAGGTCACAGTTTCTGTAGCGAAAGTGTTTTTGTTTTGCTAATATCCTTGGTGCAGTTTGACAGATCTGCACAAAACTTTCAAAACAAAAAGTTCACACACCTCTGCTCCTTTATGAAAATATTTGCGCTGATCCATCAAGAGGAGGCCAAAAAAATGGAGGTTCCCGAAAGAGTGATTTCGCATGTCAATTACCTTAGGAATTTTGTTCTTCAATACAGAAAAAAATGACTGAATAGATTGTCACCAAATCTGGCAAAAAAGTGTGTTGTTTGTCAATTGGTGTTAATCCATTCACCCGTTTCGAGAAATTAGTGTTTCAAGAATGACTCTCATTGGGCATGAAGGGGTATAAAAGTTAGTCATATCTGAACTCTTCGTGTCCAGATATTCTCTGATTGGCCCATTTTAAGGGAACCAGTCAATCCTAATTGGCTGGCCACAACAAGAACAATATGCTATCGCATCCATTACAGGACTCAGGGACATGGTCCCTACACCCTGAAAAAGAACTACAAAAATATAAGGGGGCAGGGTGAGCACATCCTGACCCCCTGGGTGTGCGGGACTGGCCACAACATGGACAACATGTTGTTGCAGTCAGTACAAGACTTGGGGACTTGTTCATCGTTGAAATACATTGTAGTTTATACCAGGTTTTGAAGATCACACAAAGGAGCACTTACAAAGGGTGATAACAGATTTTGGTCACCGTATAAATAATTTGCCAGTGGGAATATGGTAATTGTAGGGATTCTGGTGAGGTCTCAAGTGAATTTGTCCAGTGAAAAATTCTGACCCTGTGTTTGTTTGGATTTGATGAAACATGTTTGAGCGAATGCTGTTTTCTCTTATGATGTTCTTATAAAGGTTATGAAAGGCGCTCCATAATCTAAAATTGGAGCACATTTTCTATAAGTTCACAGCATGTTCCTTAGCCATGTGAAAATAAAGTTTGATATTCCGAGTAAAACATGAACTTCCAGCAACAACAGCAGCCTGTCACTTAATTCCCCATTCTTCTACTGAAGTTTCACCACAGAGTTCTAATGAAAAACAAGAGCGCTAACATTCTGTATTCATGACACTAGTGTGATGCACCTGAGCACCATCTTGATGAAATTAGTTCTATAAAAAGGAGAGCATTTCCTTTAGAAGTTAACAAAACAATGAGGGGGTTTGTTTTGTCATAGAAATTAAGGTTAGGGCTCTAGAAAGCTAACATGAGGACATATTTTCTATGAGTTATGAAATAGCTTCCTCATCAATATCAGTATATATTATTACCCATTGTCCCCCCTTGCTTTCCTTTCTTACTGATTTAATGCAGTCCTGCCTCCCCAGACAGCCAATTGATAATGACAACAAAAAATAAAAGCCCCCCGACGATCCTCCTGTTCTTTTCTGTCTCACCTAGGGACAGCCAGCCGTCTGTGCGCAGAGCAACAGGTGCATCCGACTTTGAGTTTTATTTGTTCTGTGTTACTTGGGTTGGGCAGGAGTAAGCAGGGCAGATCCCTACCTTGATTATATTCTCCTCGATGAGAAACACCACTTGACATTCAGAGGGGCTGCTCCTGTGGTGCTTCTCTTTGCCTGGCTGTGACATCCTCCGGCTGGTGCGAAGTGGTTGGGGGCTGCACTTCCTGGTCTCAGGGATGTGTTGGGTGCTGCTGAAGCATAGCAGACATGTTTTGAGGCACAAAGGAGGCTAGCTGAGATCACAGGGAAAGCTAGGTCACTCAGAGGGGCCTCATCCTTCTTCCTCTTTTATGTTTGTATAGAGGATATTAAAACTCTGTTGTTATTGGTTCTGGGCCTTCGAGGTAGGCATTAGTGTTTAGAAAACACTTACTTTTCTATTGGTTCAAACTGAAGATGGCCTGGCCTTTTTCTCTAAGGCAAGTTTTCTCTCAAGGGAAGTCAGTGTGTGTCACTATGGAGGGTAAACATTGGTCTAAGAGCAGATTTATTTCTTCCTCTTCTTCAAGTGAGGAGGGTCGGATTCCAGCAAAGAAGATTCAATCTCCTGAATTGCCACAGCCTCCAGCAGATGAACCTTCTGTAATGATTCCTGAGAAGGTGCAAAAAATGATCAATACAGCTGTTGCTCAAGCTCTTAGGGAGAGAGATAAAGTGCATAAATGATCCAAACAAAAGGTGGCACACGACTCAACCCTACACGTCTGTTGAAGAAGTGCCCTCTACGTCTTTGGAGAAGTATGTAGGGAGAGAGGAGGTACCTGAGAATCTGGGTCACATCAGACATAACCATGGGTTTCAGCCCTTCCCAGTTCAAGATAATGAGGATGTTCGATTTCCATAATATGTGAAATCTCCAGCGATTTCCATGCCACTCCACTCCATGCTCTTGGACCTAATATTTAGAGAATGGAAAGAAAAGAGCCAGATTAGTCATCAATTCCGTGTTTTCTTCAGAAACACTATGATTTGAAAGAGCACAACAGCACATTACCTTCTGCTCTCAAGATTGATGTGGTTTTGGCTTCTCTGATGGGTAGAATATCATTGAAACCAGAGGACTGTTAGCCTACAGATGCTATGGACAGAACGCCTGAAAGTGCCCTGAAGAGAGGTCAACTATGCACAATCATTGATGAAAGACTTGATGGTTTAGCAACAGATATACAGACTGGCTCAAACTGCTGTAACCTACCTATGTACTGAGAACAAAAAACAAGGGAACCCTACTCACGGGGAGCCTGGGTAAGTAAGTTAATGGGGAAACAATGGCTCCTGTGGAATAATAATACAGTATTTCTGATGCAATTCTGCACAATGGCAATATACAGGGTTAGTAGGATGTCAAAAAGAAAGCTGGCCACTGACACTGAGGGAATAGTCAATGTGAATTTTTTTTTCCCGTTTATATAATAAATAAATGAAATAAACAATATATACATAGGGCTTGAGAATCACAATATGATTATACAACAAACAATGATTACAAATAGTGAACGGTGTCCCAGTGAAAAAAACATTGGAACATAAACTAATAGTGACAAAATACGTGACATATGTACAAGGTTTCACTTGAAAACATTTTGGCGACCATTAAATAATTCAAAATCAATTGGACAACACTTTATACAATCATAAGTGTTTGATAATAGTTCGCCTTTGTTAATTGTCGACGACGTTTCGACCCTATCTGAAGTACAGGGTCTCTTCAGGACCTAAAGGATGTAGGGACACCTGAGGGGAGGCCTGCACTGCCTAATGTGAAAAGCAGTGTCACCGTGAAATAAGTGAAGAAAAAACTCACAGGGACCCGGCCGGGCACCCTTGTGAGGGTAGTGTTAGGCAGAAAGGATGGCAGGGCCTGGATATCTCAGCGTTACTCGGGGCACTTGATATTCACAAGGTACAAGAACCATGTGGGAGACGGACGCTCCACTGTTCCAGCAGCACTCGGGGGACAAACACCGGCTATTTCAGCTTATCCAAGAGCTCCACTTGTTATTTCCTTGGCGTTCATTGCCCATATACGAAGCAATCGCCTGCAGCTTAGATCGGCCATTCTGCTGATCAGCCAGAGAAACCCCGCGAACTATTATCAAACACTTATGATTTTGTCACTGGGACACCGTTCACTATTTGTAATCATTGTTTGTTGTATAATCATATTGTGATTCTCAAGCCCTATGTATATATTGTTTATTTCATTTATTTATTATATAAACAAATTTTTTTTTTTTCACATTGACTATTCCCTCAGTGTCAGTGGCCAGCTTTCTTTTTGACATCCTACTAACCCTGTATATTGCCATTGTGCAGAATTGCATCAGAAATACTGTATTATTATTCCACAGGAGCCATTGTTTCCCCATTAACTTAAGTAACCTACCTATGGACATGGAAAAGGAAGTGAAGTATATTGCTGACATCTCCTCGGATGTTCTGAGAGCATCTTCTGTAGTTATAGTGGCACAAGTGGCAGCTAGAAGTAATCTTTGGATGCAGGAGTGGAGAGCAGATTCAGCAGAGAAATCGTCTTTATTGGAAACTCCCTTTGAAAGCTGGAAACTGTTTGGTGAAAGGCTGGATGAAATAATCTTGAAGGTGTTTAAAAATAGGAAGAACACCCTCCCTTAAAAAGAGAAATCTTCCTCATCCTCTTTCCCTCAGAAATCAAGGGGTCGATCTTCTTGTTCCCCACCCAGAAAAGACTACAGAGCTTCTTATTGCAGTAAGAGATTTCAGTCTAAGAAGCAATTAAACAAAGATGATGCCACAGTTCAGCCCAGAACATCTAAAAAGAAATACTGACTACTCCAGGTCATCAAAAACAATTGAACCAGTTGGTGGCAGGCTTCATCCATTTACAACACTTTGGACCAAGCCATCAGTGACAAATGGGTTCTACGGATCGTCAGAGATGGCTACCGGATAGACTCTACGGGAATTCCTCCCAGGACAGAGTTCCGCCCCATTCGAGTACAAAAGGATTTGATGAAGCACAAAGCCCTCCACTCTGGAATTCAGGATCTCCTCACAGAAAAAGCTATTGTGAGGGTTCCCCCTTCAGAGCACGGTGAGGGCTCCTACTCCATGCTGTTTCAGGTACAAAAAGCTTCAGATGCATACAGGTCAGTACTGGAACTGAAGAGGGTAAACACTTGGATTCTAACTATTCATTTCAAGATGGCAGTTTTACAATTAGTCAACCCAGTGTTGAAGGATCAAAACTTTCTCACCACAATAGATTTGGAAGATGCCTATCTCCCCATGTGTGTTTTTAAGTAGGAGGCCAACACTTCCAGTTTGCAATTCTTCTCTTCTGGCTGAAATCCACTCCAAGGGTATTTACAAAGGTCCTCGCCTCTCCGATCGCTTTGCTCCACCAGCAGGGCATATTTAACATCCCTTTTTAGATGATCTGCTCATTCACGCACCTTCAGCAGAGATGGCCAACTCTCACATTCAGATGGTCCTCAATTTATTGCAAAAGCATGGATTTCTTATAAACTGGGCAAAATCAGAGACAATTCCACCTTAGGACAGGCTCTTCATGGGAGCTCCATTTTGTGCAGACCAGGTGATAGTGACTCTTCCCCAAGCGAGGCTAGTGAAAATCCAGATACGTTTTGAAAACCTAAAACGCATAGAGGTACCACCATTTTCTCATATCTCCAGGTTCAAAGAGATCTGTCTGCTGCTATTTTGTTCGATCTGCGGGCAAGGCTTCATCTTCAGCAATATGTGAGATTCATTCTATCTCTGTGGAATCCTTTCTTACTGAATCTTGATCAAGAGTCTTGCTGTTCCAAAAAAATCCAAAACCAGTTACAATGGTGACTTGTTCCCTCGGATCTACTGAAGGGAGTACCTCTTTCTCCGCAACCCCCCTTAGTCGTCACAATATATGGAAGTCTCTCAAGTTCGGGAGGTTGGCTCGGTCATCGTCAAGGCAAGGAGTATGGTCACAATCACAGAGCAGGAAATCCTCGAACTGGTGGGAATTAGAAGCTATCCATTAAGCTCTGAAGGCATTCTCCCCTCAGATCTCAGGGAAAGTGGTTCTAGTGAGGACGGACAATATGATCACCAAAGCATACTCCAACAAGTGGGGGGAACAAGATCAGCATCCCTAGTAAAGATTTTGGACAGACCTGTTCATTGGGCAGAAATGAATCTCATATCTCTTTCGACAATTCACATTTCAGGTGCACTGAACATGGAGGCAGACTCCTCAAGCAGGAACATTCCCTCATCAACAAACCTTTGCCTGCAGCCCTCAGTCTTCTCCCAGATTGTCAGGAGATGGGGATTACCAGTAATCTATCTCTACGTGACTAGCTTTAATGTGTTGGCGGACAGATACTGCTCCAGAACAAGGAAGTTCACGCTTGGTCAATGGATGACCTATCCTGGCTTTGGCCTCTCGGTCTTCTTTTTGCCCCACCCCCCTTTTCTCTCCTTCTGAAATTTCTCCTGAAAATCAGGAGGGAGAGAGTTACAGTACTTCTGATTGCGCTGATATGGGCCTGCTTATGTTGTTTTCCTCTCCTGACATCCTTGAAGACAGAGAAAGAATGGAGACTCTCCGCCAATCCATCTACATTAGCTTTTCCAGACCTACAACAGGAGTATCTAATGAGAATCAAGCTAGTGGTCTGGAAACTGAGAGGTTGGGGATGAGAGGAGTGGTCTTCCTGACAGTTTGATTTCAATTTTACAAACATCTAGGCCATCCTCCACCCTGAAGGCTTACTTTAGATATTGGGTTTCCTTCAGTAAATGGTGTGGGTCGATACAATTGGACCCTTCCACTGCAGATTTATTCCAGGTTATGCCATTTTTGCAGGCTGTGGGTGCCGTGGTGTTTAAGAATCTCCACCCTGAAAATACAGTTGTCCTCTATCAAAATATTTAGCTTCCTGGGGTACTCTCCTTGATCCAAATGTTCTGGTTCCTAGGTTTTTTAAGGGATTGTTGAATCTCCATCCTTATCCTCCACATCAGTATCCTTTGCGGGATTTCCTTTTAGTCTTGGAGCCACTAATATTCTCCCTCTTTGAACTATTAGATCAGATAGATCTGAGGGTTTCAACACTGAGGACTTTCTTCCTAGTTGCCATCACATTGGCTAGGAGGCTGGGTGAGTTAACAGCTCTGTCATACAAACACCATTTTTGCAGGGTATTTAAAGACAGCATAATTTTTCATTCCCCAATTTCATTTTGCCCAAATGTTAATTCACCTTTTCACTGTGATCAGGAAGTTATACTTCCTCAATTTCTTCCATCTCCAGTTTCTAAGAGGGACATCTTCACAAGTTGGATATTAGGAGGGCTCTCCTGGTTTATGCTAAAAGGGTGGCTTCCTTTAGAAATTCAGAATCCTTATTTTTTAATTTTGCTCCCGCTTGGAAAGGTTGCAAAACGAATGTAGTGCCCTTGAGCCATTGGGTTAGATCTCTTATCACTATGGCTTACAAATCAGGTGGTCACTCTCCCCTGGGTTGTGTCCAAGGCAGGTCGACTAATGGTATGTCCAAGTCTATAGCAGGAATCCAGTGAGCCTCTATAACAGGACAGCAACCAGGGCTTTGGCGTCTACTTACAACTTTTGTTTAAATCTGTTTATTGTTTTTTGTTTTTTTGTTCACTCACAAGTACAGATATGTGAAAAAAGTCCACTATAGAGTGACAGTACCAACTGACAGCAATACGATGTGTGATGGCAAGAGCAATATTATCAGGACAAACTGTGGCAGCAGCCGCTTGTTGTGCAGGTCTAATGCATCTCTAAAATTAATTGAGGAGAAACAAATAGAAAGCATACGTAAAGTCAACTAAGATGGACTCATCAGTACAAATGAGAGTGTCCAGCAAGTGGGGGTATGCATCTTACACAGTAAACAGCATTTTGCAATACCAGAGTCAAACAGTTGAGCAACTCAATCAAGTACAACTGGAACAATTAGAGAAAAAGGGAAATAGTAATATTTACTAATATGTTAGCCCTTACTTCCCACCCCAACTCTCCAACAAGCAACACCGCACAGCTAGCTATTGGGTTAATTTTTTGTGCCTGTCTCCCCTGGTCCCACCACTGGAAGCGACATTACATGGGGGTGCGCAACCTCTGGAACTGGCATGTCAGGAGAGGCCGTGGAAGCATATCTCACGGCACGTCCCCCACCTATACATCACAGGTCAGCTGAGCGTCTGGTGATGTGGAAGCATCAGGTATGTCAGTGTGTAAGTCAGCCATAATGGCATCCCAACTACTGGGAATGGGGTGTTAGCAAAGTCCTAAGGTGTCTTCCCTGTGTAGGGCAACACTCTTCGCCTGTGCCCAGTTTGTAAACAACTGTATCCAGGCTGTGAATGTGCGGAGTATCAGAATATTTCCATCTATGGGTAATCAGTCACTTGGCCAACAATCAACCCAAGTCAGTAAACTGGGATGTGACTTTATGCTTCTTAATTCTTCTATATAATCCTAGCACGCATACCTCCCACATGTTTGAAAAAACTCTATCGGTACAATGTACTAGGCGGCTCATCACTCCTCTCCACTAGCACTGCAGGTGGGGGCATGCCCAAAACATATGTATAATATCTGCATTTACCAGTGCGCAATGGGGGCAGGCAGCATCTGCGTAGTGGAAATACCTGTTTATGTTGGCAGGGGTGAGGTAGGCCCTATGTACAATGCATAGCTGAATCAATCGAAATCAGACATTGCGGGGTATGCGAATAGGACCCTCTAACAGAGCGGACTATTCTCTATCCGTGTAGGGGCAGTTGAGGTCTTCTTTCCACCGTCTACAAAGGGTTGTAAGTGTTGATGCCATGTGTGAGTGTAAAGACCCAGCTAGCTAGTGCACCAAGTGCCTGCCTTGACCTAGAATATGAAGGTACTGTATCGTGAGGTGCATAGGAGACTCACAGGTCATATCGCCCCATCTATGTCCCTGTGGCCCTACTAGGGATGTGTGTAGGAGACATTTTCCAGGGGGAAGGCCATCTTCTTCCACCAGCGACTCGTAAGATAGAAGCGCACCCTCTCTATAGAGATCGTCCATGTTGCATATGGGATGGTGTGTCTCGTGAAATAGAGGCTGCGCCTAAAGCAGCGATGCGCAACTAACAGAAGCGTGGGTTTGGGCGGCAGTGGCTAAGCACAGGGGTGGAATGGTTGGCAGATACTGGTTAGACTCCAGGCCGGCAGCAGTGTGGCAGTGTCAGTTAAGTGTAAAGCGGCAAACCATTGCACCACCCACTGAAGTGGGATGGCAAATAATAATGTTCAAAGTTGGGCACTGCTAGTCCCCCATGGTCAGTTGGTTGATAAAGCTTGGTGAGTGCCACCCGGCATCAGGAGGTGTTCCATATAATCTTCCTGATCACACCTTCAAATGAATGGAATAAGGAGGCGCGGATGTATAGGGGCAGATTAACAAAATAGTACAGGAGGCGAGGGAGCACAATCATCTTGAGCAGAGCCACTCTGCCCACCACTGACAGGGGTAATGTCTTCTAAAAGGCCATCTGAGCATGCAGCGAGGTGACGCCATGTGTTAGGTTTCTATCAAACAAATCTGTAGGTGAATGATAGATTTGGATTCCCAGGTATCTAAGCGTATTTGGCTGCCAGGTAAGGGGGATTGCAAATAGGTTGATGCCCGGGTTACGTGTGGTCGGGGATAATGGGAAGAGGCAGGATTTAGCCCCATTGACTGTCAGGCCAGAGAGATCAGAAAATTGGAGTGTGAAGGGGATCCCATCAGGAATAGAAATAACATTCCTCTGGTAGATAAGTAAGTCTTCCGCATAAAAGAAGACCGAGTGGACCCCATCATCAAGAGGTCATTGCCCTGCGCTCGCAGGTGAGCTGTCAGAGGTTCCACTGCCAGAGAAAAGAGTAGTGGAGAGAGTGAGCACCCTGGGCATGTGCCTCTTCCTGTAGGGATGGGATGGGAGATAAGGGAGCCGACGGCTGCTTATTCAGTAAACGGATGAACCTCAGGAATCTGTCTCCGAAGCCATAATGGGGTATCTCTGCAAACAGGAAGTGCCATTCCAAAGAGTCAAAGGCCCTTTTCCAAATCAAGGACCAAGCAGCCTGCATGATGAATTGTAAGTGGGGCTTATTCCAGAATACAGAAAAATCGCAGCAGGTTAAGCGAGGTTGTGTGGGCCGGAACAAATCCGTTTTGATCCAGGTGCACTAACCAAGGAACCAATGGCGCCAAGTGGTCCACCAAGATTTTTGCAGGTATTTTATAGTCTGTGTTCAGCAATGCTAATGGCTTGTAGGAACCCTGGACCTCGGGGTCTTTTCCCGGATTTGGCAGGGAGATGAGGAGTACCTCTCAAAGAGAGACTGGAAGGCAGGAGGTTTCTAGAGCCTCCACGTATAGCGATTGCAAGCGGGCTAGCAACTGTGAGGTATAGGCCTTGTAAAATTCCGCACACAAATCATCAGGACCTGGGGTCCTGCCTGTCGCTATTGCTCATATCGCCTCTTGAATTTCAACGGGCGTGATGGGGTCTTCTAATTCCGTCCACTGGTCATGCGTGATGCTGGGGATGGGCAAAGTAGTCAGAAAAGAGAGAATATCCTCTGGGGCAGCCATGGTCACCGATCGGTAGAGGGAAATATAGTGGTATGTTAGTTCTGTATGCATTTTGCACTGGGTGTATAGTAAGGGACCAGCAATGGAGTGCAATGCTGCAATAGGGCAACTGAGTCGATCTTGTCGTATCAGCCACGCTAGGAACAAATCAGTTCTGTCAGCCATGGCATGCATTTTAGCTGAATGGGTGGTATAGTTGTGGCATCTTAACCGTTCTCAGAGAGCTGCGTGCTCGCGCTGTGCTTCTGCCAGTTGGGAACTGCTGGTCCAGTCAACCATAGCAGTACCTTCTAAGCACAAGACCTTGCATTCAATGCGCAATATGTCAGTATCTAAGTGTTGATGTATGTTCCAATGCAGTCCCAGACAGTGTCCCTGCAATGCCACCTTAAACGCATCCCACGCGGTGGAACGTGCATCAGTGGAGTCTGCGTTGAGATCAAAGAAACCCTCAATGGCTGAAGAACAGAAAGGTGGGTCCTCCAGTGCCGCTGGTTGAACGCGCCATGTGGGGATCAGGGGATACCCGATTCCCATGCAAATTTCAAGTATTGGGGTTTATGATTGGAGTGAGTGTGGCTCAGATAATCAATGTAGGTGACACATGGGGCAAGTCCTAATGTACCTATCAGCCTATTTATCCTTACATGCAAGGTGTGGGGTACAGAATAGAAAGAGTATACTCTGGCAGACGTGTTTTGTTCTCGCCAAATGTCAGTGAGGCCCCAGTTTTGTAGCCATTTATCAATCATTTGGGCCTTTGATGAGGCAGTTGTGCGGGGCAGTGGAGGGGATGACCGATCTAAAGTAGTATCAAGTACGCTATCAAAATCACTCCCCCAAACAGTCACGGGACTCCATTCCAGCATGATATAACCCCTGACAATGAATGCAAGAGTGACACCTGATCAGTGTTGGGTGCATGTATGCTGCCTAGCAGGATATGGCAGCCGTCCAGCCTACCCTTGACAAGGACGTATTTGCCCCTTGGGTCTGTGTCCATCTCATCAGACACGAATGGGACTCCCGGCTTGACCCAGAGCAGTGTGCCACAAGCATAGGAGGGGAAATCAGTGATGTGGAGTTGCCCACGCCAGCGCCACTGTAATTTAACTGCTTCTTTGCAAATTAGATGGGGCTCTGCAGCAGCGCGATTTGGACAGAACGGCTTCTAAGGTAAGAGTCTATGGCATAGCGGCATGCGGAGGTATGGATGCCTCAGACATTCCTAGTTAGTACTTTAATGGACATCATGCTGTCGTGGACGGGCAAGGTAGTGACGGGGCACCAGTGATAGAGTTAAAATTATTAGTGTATGGGAAGGCAATGTTTCACATGTAGCGGGGTGGGAACAAGTGGGCTATATAGCACGTTGCACCTAAAGTGAGAGAACATAATAATAATAAGCAAAACAATGAATACCATATTAGCAGTACACCAACCGAGCATCCACCCAAACCAATCAGCGACTAACATTTAGGCAATGAAAAAGGTCTCTGTTTGGGGGGAAGCAAAAACACAATAGGCAGCCAATCCCCAATTTACGAGCAGAAATAAGTGCCAATACAGTATAGTAATCAGCTATATTAAAGGCCATCAGAACCAAACCCTTCTGTAGGTTTAAAGCATCAGGGTGAGTCACCCCAAGGGGACATTGTGGTCCATATCAAGGGGCACCTGTAGTGTGAAAAAAGCAAGGTTAGGCATCCACAATCCAAACATTGCAACATGTAGACTGAGAGGAATTCGGGCGGGCAGCAAGTAAGTCAAATAACATCTTCAGATGTCTGTGGAGTGATGTCAGGGGGGGCCCTGAGTCCACTCAAGACGGCCAAGTGGCAACAGAATTTCATCACTTGAAGAATGGCACAAGTCAAGCCAGGGCTTGAATGTTGTGCCACCTCTGTAAGGTCAGCATCATGTTGCAGCACTGGGTGATGCTCTGTGATGATCTGTTCCAAGTCAGGGACAGCCCTGGGGGCCAGGGACTGCCACGATCTAGGGCAGCATCAATGACGCAGGCGCCCTCCTGCACCTGGCCTGCCACAGCGTCAGACTGAGACATTCGGACAGCATGAGGTACGTGGGTCTCCAGCCAGCAACAAGTATCGTCCAGAGAATCAAAAAAGTGCATAGTTCCATTTGCGACCAATCGGAGGTGTGCCGGGAAAAGGAGTGAATCTTTCAAATCCAATTCACAGAATCTTCGCTTTATCACAAGGAAGGAGTTTCACTGGCTCTGTACGGCAACACTCTAGTCAGAAAATAACATGACTTGAACATTGTCCACTTTGATCTCAGCCAGCTTTCTGTTCTCACGCAGGATGAAGTCTCTGTCACGGTATTGCAATCATTTTAGCACCATTGGTCGGGGATTGGAACCAGGTAGGGGTCTCTGTGCAAGGACACGGTGTTCCCATTCAATAGAAAAATACTGCGAGAGCGTAAGCAGGGGAGGCAGATCCCGCAACCACTGCTCCATGTAGCGCACTGCATCTCGACCCTCCGTCTCCTCTGGGAAGCCCACAATATGGATATTATTTCTCCTGCCCTCCGCGTCCTCAGTCCTCCTCTCCAGCACGCTGACACGCTCCATTATTGTCTGCATGGAGGAGTCCATGCCCTGAGACTTCAGCTTCAGATCTGTAAGTGCCTGTTCCACCAAGATGACCTTGTTTTTGAGCTTGCAATGGTCTGCATGCAGCAGCATGAGATTTGTAGCTACATTGGCAATTTAGCCTCTATGGACATCTGAGTGTGTTCAATAGCCACCAGGACAGTGTCTAGCTTATCTCCCAATGATGCAAAGTGGTCCAGGGGCTCCGACAGAAGTGTGCCCTTGGAAGGCATGGCAGAGGCTGATGACGGACATGAAGGTGTGCCCTGAGTGGTGGAGCATAGGTGTCCCATCGCAAGTGGATGTGCCTAGGGTTCGCTCAGCATGATGGTCCCGTGTAGCTCTGCAAAGGAGCGGTGCAGTACCTCCCAGACCTAGACAGTAGGTGTCAGAATGCAAGAAAGGCTCGAAAGGCAAGAGAGAGTGGCAGAGTCCTGCATAGCAGAGAACCTGGCACCAGTCGTGGGGTAGCTCCAGGCACTGGAGCAGAGGGGTAAGGAGCCCAACTCACAGGGGCAGTCTGTCGCACTGCAACAGTGCTCAGAGCAATGGGACGCACAATGTTTCAAAGGGCCAGTTCACTGTATACATAGGAGGCAGACTTGATGTTGCAGGGGGGAAAAGAAAACACCTTGTAAGTCACCACTGCTCAGAGGCAACCTGGAGGACCCTGACAATGTAGGTAGTGTCCAGGGTACCCCACCCATAATAGCAGCACAGGTGGAAAAAGTTAGCCTGGTGCCTCAAAGAGCTGCATAGTTGTGGCCCAAAGGAAAGTTGGTATGCCAATGTAGGGGAGCAGTCAGGTGCATTAACGTGAATGAACAAAGTCAGGCAGGGTCCGCTGTACTAAGATGGCAGCCCTGTTTCCAGGAGGCCCTCCAGGACAGACAAGTACTCTGACTGATAGCCAGGCTCAGACTGTCTCTCAAGCAGCTGTGGGTCCAAGTGCAGCCAGATTCCTACCGTAGTATCAGTGGGCCTGCAACATTGTAAGGCCCAGTCAACAGGTGCAGTCCCTAGGCCCAGAAGGGCTGTACATGGCCTCATGTAGATTGTAGTGCGGCGGCAGAGACCGGGCCCGATCTGGTATACATCCACGCTGCTTCAAAGTGGCTGGGCAGAGGGCAAATGGAAAGGTCCCAAAGTGGCACATAGGGACCCAGGTGTAATGCGCCCAACAGCCGTCTCGCAGATAATGCCATATGGTTGTTAACGGAGGGGGCCCAGGTCCTAGCCAACCCCTTTGCCCCCACCGTTATGCACACTACTGGCCGCCGCCTGAGCGCAGCGAGGGTGCAGCGTCAAGCTCCTCATTATTTTTGGCTCCCAGCCGGAAGCGGAGAGGGGGGTAGTAGATGCAGGGCCTGGATCAGGGGCCCCAATTTGCCATGAAGGTCCACCCCACCCCCCAGTAGCCGAGCCTAGGCCCGACACGGCCTCCGGGCTCACAGCAGCTCACACAGTCGAGGGGGCAGGAAGGCAGCAGGACCGTGGCTCTCTGGCTCACCAGGCAAGGACGATCACTGCAGGCGGGAGCAGGTCCACCAGTGGCGCTCCCAGGTGCAGGACGCACGCCCACCAGAAGGAGAAGCTTCAGTGCCTCAATGTGCTTGAATGTGCCCGAGTGGTGTGCCAAATCAACACAGCTGGGCCTCAGCGGCCGACAAAGTAAAGACCTCCATAGGCGCATCACCAGCCAGGTAGAGAACAGCCAGGTGTATCAGCTAGCACCACGCAGTATCCACGGCAAGTGCAGTGATGGCAACCCTCCTCAGCCCGTTTCCACACGGGCGCAGGCCTCAGTCCGGTCCTTGTCGTATCTCGGGCTCCGGGATGGCAATTGGCTCGATAGCAGGAACTGCCAGCTGGGGACTACTACAGGAGGGAGATGGGGTATGTTGGGATAGCGGATGGTGAGATTTGGCCAGGATTATTGTTGGATAACGGGGTAGGTGAGCGGAGCCTCTCTAGAGTGTGTCTGATATCTTGGCCTTGCTAGCCACTCCCCCCTGCGCCGTCTACTTTCATTACCCATTATAGGATCTCACAAAACATGTATTTGGACAAAGTTTTTGGTTCAAAAGTCGTATTCTCTATGAAATAATAGAGGGCATTATGTCAATGTAATTTGTATGTATTTCTGATTAACTCTTGTTTTCTGAAGCATACACATTACAGTTGTCCTGATTTTCTTTGTCTTTGTATTTCTCAAAGGAAGGATGGAGAGGGAGACGATGGATAATGCTTCAATTACTTACCAGTAATCATATTGCTTTCCTTACTTATGTAGTTCCCTCCAGTTTATCCAGGCCATCTGTAACATAAACATTCAAAGTGCTTGTAAGAGACAGGGGGATTGTGGGGAGGGGCTTTTCATTCCTTGTTGTCTTTATCAATCGGCTGTCTAGGGAGGCAGGACTGCCTCAAACCAGTAAGTAAGAAAAGAGAGGGGTCAGACTCAGAATATTGAGTTCACTGATAAGTAATTGAAGCATTAGCAGTAAAACATTCTGAAATGCAGACTGAAATATGTACTTTCTACATCAGCAGCAGTCTGTCAGTTAACTACTTACTGATCAACTGACGCTTTAACACGGAGTTCTAATGAGCAACTAGAGTGCTAACATTCTGCATTTGTGACAAAAGTGTGAGAAACCTGAATGCCAACTTGATGGAATAAAAGTTGTAAAACTGAGCGAGTTTCCTACACAGGAGACCGCACTAAGGAAACAATATGGGGAGGGGTTCAGATTGTCATAGAAATGTTGGTTAGTGTTTTAAGAAAGCTAAAATGAGGACAGATCTTTTATGAGTTGTCAAATATTATCCTGATTTATATCAGCAAAAAATTCTGAAATGCAGAGGAAAAGGTATACTTCTATCACTAGCAACAGTCTGTCAGTTAACTCCCTAGTGATCAAATGAAGTTAAGCTTCATTGAAGAGTTATAATGAACAACTAGAGCACTAACATTCTGTTTTTATGACAAAGTGTGGCACATCTGACCACCATCTTGGTGGAATCAAAACTATAAAACTAAAATTAATTTCCTACTCATGATACTGGAGAAAATGAGCAAAATGGGGCGGTTATTTGTGTCATAGAAATTATAGAAAGCTAAAGTGAGGACATGTTTTCTCTTAGTTCTCAAATATCATCCTCATAAATTTCAGTAAAACAGCCTGATCTACAGAGTACAACATGTACTTCCAACATCAGCAACAGAAATCAACTGCGTCATCACCACAGAGTTCTAATGTACAGCTACAGCGCTAACATTTGGTGTAAATCCTTTCTTGAAGAGCAGACCAAGCACAGCAGGAGTATGGATGCAGGGACTTTGCCTGGCTGTGCGCCCACTCCTTTACAACCACCGAATGCCTTACTTGTTCAGACTTCACCCTTTCACAGAAGAGGTTGGCCAAAGGGTCTGTCAATCAATGATGTTCAGAGGCCAGATCTTTGCAAGTGACATAACCACACTGCACCCAGTCTTTGGATGAGTACAAGTAAATATACAATGACATCCATCAAAAGTGCTTCACTTCTGAGATATCCAATTTCTTTTGTATCTTTTGAAAGCTTAAAGACAATCTTATAGTAGTCCAGCCATTGATTTAGGTTGTCATATTACTCCTTGTTTACAAGTCTACAGAGCCTGTAGCACACTGTCAGAATGATTGGTTGATCTGATTAGTAATTTCAACAATGTTGTTATTTAAATATAATCAGTGATATAGTCAATTATGTCATTTAACATTTCATGAGTGATTTAATATGTGAGGTCATAAGCAGTGCATGTTGGGTTGCCAGTTATAGTTAGTTCACATTTCAGTATTTTTGTTTTTTTTAACGTAAGCTCATGTTTCATTCTAACACCTAACCGTACCATCACTTTAAGCATTTTGTTTCTCAGTGAATATATATATAATTAAATAAAGTCCATGTATAAATCCAAACAATAACATGGAACAGTCATAAAAATATCATACTTTTGGTCCTTTCCGCAAAGTTTTCCAAGGCCATCATCAGGACATTTGCTTATGCCTAGCAATTTATTCCTCAAGGCTACAAAACAAAAATATGTAACACAGTTAAAACCAATATTTCAACAATTAGTAAAATCAAACATCAGAATGGGCACATTTATTGATGCATCAGTCTGTCAATCATGTCCTCTGGAATAAATCACAGGTGAACCACCCCATTAGTTAAAGAACACAAGATTATGACTGTATTAAGACATTGTAGCCACAATTATTTACAGTGGCGGTGGGTAAGTACAACTTAAAGGGGGGGGGCACACACACACACACACACACATGCACACTCACTTACACCCATGCACTCACATGCAGACACATGCACACACACCCATTCACAACACTTACTCACAAATACACATAAATTCAAACATATACGGGCGCACCAAACACTCAATAAAAAACAAGACTTACTTGCCACAGCTCTCAGAGAGGGAAACCTCGGAGGTGCCAGGAGGGTTGGGACTGCTGCCTCCCCTCATTGCCTAACCTTGGGTCTAGCATGGAATCTTACAGTGTGAGAAAATTATATATACATACTTGTATGAAAGATTGTTTTCCACCAAATCACAGTTCATAAATATAACTTGTTGCTAATCACCTAGGAAAATTACAAACCTATCCCCAAGTCTAGAAGCAAGCTCTTCTAATGCCTATGGTCAGCCAATGAGGGGATGCAGCAGTCCCAACCTCATCACAGAGTAGGCTGGGGTCAGAGACACTGCGGTCCTCACCCACTCTGTGATGAGGTGTCAGTGATAGACACTCGGCCCTGGGCACTTCAGGGTTTAAAACTGAAGCGCCCAGGTACAAGTCTATCACCCATGTTCTCCCTCATCACGAGGGATAGGGACTCAAAGATCTTTGCTGAGCTGAGGAGGTCACGCCCACAGGAGCCATGACAACCTCAGCCCAGCAAAGTTCAGCTCAGGCAGCTAGGTGCCTGCGCATTTGGCGCCTGTCTAGCTCCTGGCTGCCTGACCTGAAAATATAGAGTGTCTGTTGGCTGACCATTGTTCAGCCTGACAGACACTCTTTATATCCAAAAGGTGCAGGGGCAATGCCCCTCTGCCATTAAGGACGGGCCGCTGCTGATTATTTACCTCATTAAATCTAATATAATTCATAAACTGCCTCTGAGATTAGAAATCCAAACAGCTCGTCACTATGATTGTAGATACATCATATTCTGACAAATTAATAACCAATGGGAATGAGAGGTATGGATATCTTGATGATAACCTCGGCTATCCTTGATTAAACAGAACAACAACACTTATCATAAAATGCTTTACCTAACAAACCTGAAATGAAAGAAACTGTCACTTTTCCACGTCAGGAATCAGGATTAGCACCAGACCAAGACATGGCAATTCCCCCCTAAATCAACTTGATCACTATGGGCCAGATGTAGGTAAATGCATGTTTGCGATTCCTTAATAGCGATTTTTAGGGAATCGCTATTAAGGAATCGCAAAATGCCATGTAGGTAGGAATTGCAATATTTTTAGCGATTCCTTAATATTCCTTAATTGTGAATCGCAAATTGCGATTCGCAATTAAGGAATACCTTCCCATTCATTCCTATGGGCCAAGAGGCCCATAGGAATGAATAGGAATAGCTCTCGCAATTTGCGAGTCACCAAGAGGCACTCGCAAATTGCGGGCACAATTTCAAGGGTGCCAGGGTTCCAAAAGGACACCCTGTTGCACCCCTGAAATGTGCATGTGTGCACATGTGGCGCACATACATGCCCTAAGGGCATGAATGTGTGCCACATGGCACTTAAAAAAGCAAAAAGTGCTTTTTAAAGGAAATCGCTAATTACCACCAACTTGAAGTTGGTGGTAATTAGCGATTCCTTAAGGCTAAAGTGCACTTTCTTTTGTGCTACTTTACATTGCATTTAAGGAATCGCAATTTGCGATTACTTAAATGCAAGAGCAAAATAAGGAATCGCAATTTTGCGATTCCTTATTTTGCTAGTAGGTTTCAACTTACCTACATTGCTCGCTGCCAAATAGCGATCGCAAACGCTGCAATTCTGCGAATTTCAGCGTTAGCGCTCGCTATTTGGCCACCTACATCTGGCCCTATATCGTTAGTGAGCTGGCCTATGTTCACATGATAGTCAATAGCTACAGAAAACAAAACAACTATCTTATGGTATCACTTCAGCACTAACCACGGGCTTTTTTTCATTTTCAAAGCATCCTGTGTCCTTTATAATGACAGCTACTGCTTTATTTTTTTCTTCCATTTCGGAAGATATTTGGGAAAGAGCAGATAGTGATTTTCTAGACCACCATGTGAAAACCTTGAGGCTAATAACTTCATCCCCAAAGGGGAAGATGCCCCAAGGGGATACCTTTCTCTTTGCAAATTAATTATGACCCCCAACTCATAGGTTGGTAACCGATCAATGGTTTATGGCCACAAACCATTGATACATACATGTTTGCCTCGTAACTAGGAGGGGGACAACCCGTTCACACCCCCTCTACTTTTTTATTTGAAAAGTGTTGCAAAAAGCCCTTTTAAGAGGTGCAAAGATTTTTCTGACTCATAAAAGTGCTTTTGTATATTGTAAAAGTTCTTTGGAAGTTGCATAACATGTGACTTTTCAAAGTTCAGGGTTTGTGACCACAAAATGTCTTTTTACATCAGGATTTTGGTGTCTCTAGATTTTCTCCTACTTCACTTTCTGTCGAAAATGGTTGACTAAGACTGTGTCAACTTAAAGCAGTTACCCAAATGATTGACACTCATGGGGGATTTCTAGAGTTGCCTACAGCAGTTAATCATTTTATTTAATTTAGAGTAGATGTATGACCATCCATGTATTGCTTAGAAGCAAGATCATTATGACAAAAGCCTTCTTTGGAAACATGATCAGAAATACCCAAGGTAGAAAGGGCAGAGCCCACTAGACCTTTTCGGAACTTATGTGGTTTGAGGTTCTGTGTCCCAGAGGTTGGAACATCATTCATTGGCTTGCTGAGCCCTCTACACATCCTATTGTGGACAAGAGTACACCTATGACTTCTTTTCCAAGGTGTCGTGCAGCCTTAATATCATCCTTAGCATTTCCTACTTCAAGCTTGCAATTAAAAAATAGTCAAATCAAGTAATTTCAAAAGGAGGCGGACAGGAAGAAGCATTGATAAAGTCTAAGCTATTGTTTCAGATAACTGCTAAGTCTGCTTACCTTAGTGTCTGTAACACTAAGGTAAGCCAGGTAGGTCGCTCCCCCCGCCACACAGCTCCGCCTGTGTTGTCCGCCCGCTGCTGCTGGTAAGAACGCCCTTCCCTTTTTCCTTCTGTACCCCCGTTGCCCCATTTGTACTGTGCCCGCATTTGTCTGTTTTCTCGCCCCTTTTTTTCCTTCTGTACCCCCGTTGCCCCATTTGTACTGTGCCCGCATTTGTCTGTTTTCTCGCCCCTTTTTTTCCTTCTGTACCCCCGTTGCCCCATTTGTACTGTGCCCGCATTTGTCTGTTTTCTCGCCCCTTTTTTTCCTTCTGTACCCCGTTGCCCCATTTGTACTGTGCCCGCATTTGTCTGTTTTCTCGCCCCTTTTTTTCCTTCTGTACCCCCGCTGCCCCTTTTGTACTGTGCCCGCATTTGTCTGTTTTCTCGCCCCTTTTTTTCCTTCTGTACCCCCGTTGCCCCTTTTGTACTGTGCCCGCATTTGTCTGTTTTCTCGCCCCTTTTTTTCCTTCTGTACCCCCGCTGCCCCTTTTGTACTGTGCCCGCATTTGTCTGTTTTCTCGCCCCTTTTTTCCTTCTGTACCCCCGTTGCCCCATTTGTACTGTGCCCGCATTTGTCTGTTTTCTCGCCCTTTTTTTCCTTCTGTACCCCCGTTGCCCCATTTGTACTGTGCCCGCATTTGTCTGTTTTCTCGCCCCTTTTTTTCCTTCTGTACCCCGTTGCCCCATTTGTACTGTGCCCGCATTTGTCTGTTTTCTCGCCCCTTTTTTCCTTCTGTACCCCGCTGCCCCTTTTGTACTGTGCCCGCATTTGTCTGTTTTCTCGCCCCTTTTTTCCTTTTGTACCCCCGTTGCCCCTTTTGTACTGTGCCCGCATTTGTCTGTTTTCTCGCCCCTTTTTTTCCTTCTGTACCCCCGCTGCCCCTTTTGTACTGTGCCCGCATTTGTCTGTTTTCTTGCCCCTTTTTTTCCTTCTGTACCCCCGTTGCCCCATTTGTACTGTGCCCGCATTTGTCTGTTTTCTCGCCCCTTTTTTTCCTTCTGTACCCCCGTTGCCTCTCGCCATTCCCGCCGCTGCATCCCTGCGGCCCCGCCCCTGACTGCCCATTCGCTGCCCCTGCCTCCCGCCTCCCAGCTGCTCCTCCCTCCCACCTCCCCATAAATGGCGGCGCGCTGCGCGTGAGGAGAGCGACCCTTGACCTTGCCAGGTAGGTCGCTCCCCCGCCACACAGCTCCGCCTGTGTTGTCCGCCCGCTGCTGCTGGTAAGAACGCCCTTCCCTTTTTCCTTCTGTACCCCCGTTGCCCCATTTGTACTGTGCCCGCATTTGTCTGTTTTCTCGCCCTTTTTTTCCTTCTGTACCCCCGTTGCCCCATTTGTACTGTGCCCGCATTTGTCTGTTTTCTCGCCCCTTTTTTTCCTTCTGTACCCCCGTTGCCCCATTTGTACTGTGCCCGCATTTGTCTGTTTTCTCGCCCCTTTTTTTCCTTCTGTACCCCGTTGCCCCATTTGTACTGTGCCCGCATTTGTCTGTTTTCTCGCCCCTTTTTTCCTTCTGTACCCCCGCTGCCCCTTTTGTACTGTGCCCGCATTTGTCTGTTTTCTCGCCCCTTTTTTTCCTTCTGTACCCCCGTTGCCCCTTTTGTACTGTGCCCGCGTTTGTCTGTTTTCTCGCCCCTTTTTTTCCTTCTGTACCCCGCTGCCCCTTTTGTACTGTGCCCGCATTTGTCTGTTTTCTCGCCCTTTTTTTCCTTCTGTACCCCCGTTGCCCCATTTGTACTGTGCCCGCATTTGTCTGTTTTCTCGCCCCTTTTTTTCCTTCTGTACCCCGTTGCCCCATTTGTACTGTGCCCGCATTTGTCTGTTTTCTCGCCCCTTTTTTCCTTCTGTACCCCCGTTGCCCCATTTGTACTGTGCCCGCATTTGTCTGTTTTCTCGCCCCTTTTTTCCTTCTCTACCCCCATTGCCCCATTTGTACTGTGCCCGCATTTGTCTGTTTTCTCGCCCCTTTTTTTCCTTCTGTACCCCCGTTGCCTCTCGCCATTCCCGCCGCTGCGTCCCCTGCGGCCCCGCCCCCCTGACTGCCCATTTGCTGCCCCTGCCTCCTGCCTCCCAGGTGCTCCTCCCTCCCGCCTAAGGCAAGCCCGTCTGCGCCCGTCCGCGACTGGACCGCGCCCAGCGCCAGAACCCCTGGCCCCCGCAGCAGCCAACCCACCCACCGGACCTACGACACCGCCACCCTCAACGCACTCAACACCGGCCGAATCCCCGGCTGCCACCGTGCCACCCCAGGACGCACCCACGGACCCTTCGCCTGCCAATCTTGCAAGTTCTCCTGCCTCCGGACCTGCACCGCACCCGCCACGCCGAGCACCAGCAGCAACCACCTGAAGTGCATCCTGCTCAACACCCGCTCCGTCCACAGACACGCCGTGGAACTTTGGAACCTGCTCGACTCCACATCACCAGACATCGCTTTCCTCACGGAAACATGGATGAACGCCTCCTCAGCGCCCGACATCGCCATCGCCATCCCGGACGGATACAAGATCACCCGAAAGGACCGCGCCAACCAGACCGGAGGAGGCATCGCCATCGTCCACAAGAACACCATCCGCATTACGACCAACTCCGACGACACCTTCACAGCCGGCGAACACCTGCACTTCCAGATACACACCGACCCCAAGACCACCCTCAGAGGCACCCTCATCTACAGACCCCCAGGACCACGCACACAATTCAGCGAAGACATCGCCGACCTCATCAGCCCGCACGCCCTCCTCTCGGCCGACTACATCCTCCTTGGGGACCTCAACTTCCACCTAGAGAACAACAACGATCGCAACACCACCACCCTGCTGGACAACCTCGCCAACCTCGGACTCAAGCAACTGGTGACCACCCCCACACACCACGCCGGCCACACGCTTGACCCCGTCTTCTCCTCCAGCAAGGACATCTCCTTCAGCCACACCACCGGACTCCACTGGACAGACCACAGCTGCGTCCACTTCAGCTTCAGCAGGACCACCACGCACCACCACCCGCAACAGCTCCCGCGCAGAAGCTGGAACAAGATCACCACCGACCAACTCACCACATCCCTGAGCCAGAACCCTCCCGCCAGCTCAACGAACCCCAACCAAGCCGCCAGCAACCTCACAAGATGGATCACCAACTGCGCTGACATCCTCGCCCCATTGAAGACCCCCCAATCAGACCCGGCAACAAGAAAGCAGCCTGGTTCACCGACGAACTCAAGAAATCCAAGAAGAACTGCCGGGCCCTCGAGAAAGCATGGCGCAGAGACCCGACTGCAGACAACATGACCACCCTCAAACACGCCACCCGAAAACACCACCAGCTGATCCACACCACCAAGAAAACCGCATTCAAGGAACGACTGGACAACAACGCCCACAACAGCAAGGAACTCTTCATCATCGTCAAAGAGCTCTCGAACCCCAGCGCCGGAAACAACGACATCACCCCCTCGCAAGACCTCTGCAACTCTCTCGCCTCGTTCTTCCACAGCAAGATCGCAGACATACACAACAGTTTCAGCACACAGCCGACGTACCCTACAACCGTTCCAACGTCCCCCACCTCCACCCTCCGAGCCTGGACCCCGAGCAACGCCGAAGACACTATCCGCACGATGAACTCCATCCACTCCGGATCACCAACCAACCCCTGCCCTCACCACATCTTCAACAAGGCCGACGCCGTCATCGCACCCCACCTCCGGGACATCATCAACACCTCCTTCGACACCGCCACCTTCCCAGAGAGCTGGAAGCACGCCGAACTCTGCGCCCTACTGAAGAAACCGTCAGCGGACCCCACCGACCTCAAAAACTACCGCCCCATCTCGCTCCTTCCTTTTCCTGCCAAAGTCATCGAGAAGACCATCAACAGACAACTGGCCGCCTTCATCGAGACGAATGGATCCTCGACCACTCACAGTCCGGCTTCCGGGCCAACCACAGCACCGAGACCGCCCTCATCGCAGCCACCGACGACATCCGAGCCCTGCTCGACAACGGGGAAACAGCGGCCCTCATCCTCCTGGACCTCTCCGCAGCGTTCGACACAGTCTGCCACCGCACCCTAGTGCAACGCCTGAACAACGTCGGAATCCAAGAGAAGGCACTGGAGTGGATCATCTCCTTCCTCGCCGGAAGAACCCAGAGAGTCCGCCTCCCCCGTTCAGTTCCGAGGCCACCGAAGTCATCTGCGGCGTACCACAAGGATCATCACTCAGCCCCACCCTCTTCAACGTCTACATGAGCCCCCTCGCAGCCATCGCACGCCAACACAACCTCAACATCATCTCCTACGCCGACGACACCCAGCTGATCCTCTCCCTCACCAACGACCCCACAACCGCCAAAACCAACCTACATGAAGGGATGAAGGACGTAGCCGAGTGGATGAGGAACAGCCGCCTGAAACTGAACTCAGATAAGACGGAAGTCCTCATCCTAGGATCATCACCCTCCGCCTGGGACGACTCCTGGTGGCCCCCTGCCCTGGGCAACGCACCCAAACCAACGGACCACGCACGCAACCTGGGCTTCATCCTGGACTCCTCCCTCTCAATGACCAGACAAGTCAACGCCGTCTCCTCGTCTTGCTTCAACATCCTACGCATGCTGCGGAAGATCTTCCGGTGGATCCCCACCGAAACCAGGAAGACGGTCACCCAGGCCCTCGTCACCAGCCGACTGGACTACGGCAACTCCTCTACGCCGGAACCACAGCCAAACTTCAGAAAAGACTCCAACGCATCCAGAACGCCTCAGCTCGACTCATCCTGGACATCCCCCGACACAGCCACATCGCCGGACACCTGAGAGACCTGCACTGGCTCCCCGTCAGCAAGAGAATCACGTTCCGACTCCTCACCCACGCACACAAAGCTCTCCACAACCAAGGCCCCAGATACCTCAACGACCGTCTGACCTTCTACACTCCCACCCGCCAGCTACGATCGACCAACCACGCCCTCGCCGCCGTCCCCCGCATCCGAAGAGCCACAACGGGAGGAAGATCCTTCTCCTACCTGGCTGCCAAGACGTGGAACTCCCTACCCATCCACCTCCGCCTGACCCAAGACCACCTCTCCTTCAGGAAGCAACTCAAGACCTGGCTGTTCGAACAGTAGCGGACCCCCCTCCCCCTAGCGCCTTGAGACCCTCCGGGTGAGTAGCGCGCTATACAAATGCTTGATTGATTGATTGATAACATTTGAAGGAAAAATTCATTGGTCCTTGCAGGAAGCTGACTCTCTATATAGTGCACTAAAATGGAGTCACTGTGTAGAGAGTCCAGTGAGACCCAGATTGGTATACAGAGGCCAATGTAGATAACACTTACGCACTATTTGTGGTAGTATGGCAAAGCAGTTACGCTTATCAGAGGGTAGTGCTAAGCATTTGTTGTACTCACAGAGGCAATAAATGACACACACGCACTCAGGAATAAATGCAAGACCAATTTACAAAACTAACACAGATTTTTATGTAATGTTTCAGACCAAGAACTTTGCCCTACAATGAGTATTTTTAAAGATATGAATTTTTCAAGTTCGCAAAATAAATCACTTTTGTGCGCAATTACGTACTTTTGAAGTCAATGGGAGTAAATAGAAAAATGCATATAAAATTACACAGTTGGATCTCAAGGTACACCTTTGGGATTTAGGTAAGTAGTAAAGCCAGGCCCAATTTTGCACCAGTGGACTCTCTAAAGGGTCCCGGATTTGGCCAGGAGAAGGTGCTGAGGTGGTTGGTAGCTGGTAGCTGGTGCGCTACGAAGAAGGGGGTCATTTGAAAATACACCACACAAGAGGACTTAAAGGTAAGTCTGAGGGGTCCCAGTCAAGGGAGCAGGTTGCAAGGGCCTCAGGACCACAGGAGCACAGCTGGTTTATTGGTACCCAGGCCAGGCGGGCTGGGTGCAGAGCAGATAGGTCAGCCAGGCGGTGTTCGTCAAGATGTTTTTGCAATCAGGAGCAAGCAGCTTGGAGTGGCAATTCCGTGACAGCTGGGGAACTCACAAAGTTGGTCTCAGGGGTCTCAACATTCCTCAATAGATGCTTGCTTCCTGGGTAGTTGGAATCTGGATTGGACTCTTCGTCTCAGTGAATGCTGCAGAGGGTCTGGTACACCGGTTATTGGTGCAGCACGGCTCCGGTAGATCCTAGTGTCTCCACACTTGGAGGGGAGACAGATTTGATCCACCGGGGCTGGTGCACCACTTTTGGTTTGGGTGCTGCGCGGAGTCGCTGGGGAGAAGCAAGTCGGTAAAACCGGATTCTGCGGTTTGGTGCCTGCAGCTGCAGGGGAGTACTACCTCTATTCCAAGGAAGTTCTTTAGTGATTTGTAGAAGGCTGAAGGAGATCCGGGGTTCTTGGAGGCCTCACAGTTGCAGGACAAGACAGCACACCACAGTTGTCGAGTCCTTAAGGCAGCAGGCAGGTTTCTGCACCAATTTTCTGCAGTAGGGCTTCAGTCCTCTAGTCAGCAGCTTTTCTATGTCCTTATCTTCTTTGTGTCCATCGAATCTAAGTTGCAAGGTCCAGGGATGCCACCAAAATACTAAATTTAAGGGTGTTAAAGGGGGTGACAGGGAGTAGCCAATGGGCTACCTTCCTTTAGAGTGTCTACACCAGTAGCAGCTCCTGGAGGGAGTGCTGCGGGGCGGTGGGGCGGGGGAGGGGCAGGGTGGGGGTAGTGAACTCGAGCTTCCGGCCAAACTGAATTACGTACATAAAAAAGAAAACGAACTACATTAGCGCGCTGCATCGCAATCGGCGATGCAGCGCGCGCAATGTAATTATTATTTTTTTAAGTACGTAACTCAGTTCGGCCGAAAGCCGGAGTTTACTACCCCGCCCCACCGCCCCACAGCACTCCCTCCAGGAGCCGCTACTGGTCTACACCCTCAAAGTGACCACTTCCTGTGGGAAAGGGCACTACCCTGACCCTTATTGGCTTAATCCCTCTCAAACCATGATGGAGGGAAATAAAAAGTGGGCTCCACATCACCTGCCCCACCTTAAAGGTGGTGTTGACTGAATGGGGGCAAACCTCCTAATTTTACTAATTTTCCCGCCTGTCCTCCTGCCAAATGTGGAGCAGGAAGGGGAGGGTTGCCATTCTCCACTATCTGGAGATGCCTGGGTCACATTTCATAGGCGACCTCGCCTTTGAAACTTCCCAACCTTGAAGGCCATCCTGGCCTGGAGGAGGTATGAAGCACCTCCGCCCAGAGCAGGCTTTGGTCTTAGCCTCTGAGAGCGCAGGTACTCAACCCATGAGGTCAGAAACATGACCAGTGGGGGCAGGCTGGCTTAGACTAGTCAGAGATCACACCAGTGCTTGTTAGGTTTTCAAGGGACCCTCTAAAGGGTCTCCTGTGTGCATTTAATAATAAATCCAACACTGGCATCAGTGAGGATTTATTAAGATGAGATATTTGGTACCAAACATCTTAGGGTATAGTGAAGCCATCATGGAGCTAGGAAAATCGTAATGACAAGTATCCAGCCCATGCCCTCTCTATGGCTTCCCTGTGCACTTATAATATCCAAGAGTGTCTCAGATATTGCAGGGTCATATATGCTTATGCAGATATGTCCACACATGGGATATAGTCCAGCCTGCCTTAGGGTTATAAGGCCTACAGTAGGGGTGACTTACCTACACTTCATGCAGTGTATGGGGGCATGGCACACAGGGCTGTGTGCCATGTCGACTCTTCGGTTTTCTCTGCACCAAGACATGGAGCCTGAAGTGGCAGTTTACATAGTCTTGGTGAGGGGACTCTGGGGTGGCACAATTGGTGCTGGAGCCCCAGAGGACCCTCTTCAGTACCAATCCCCTAGGTACCAGGGGTGCCATTTACTTTGGGCTTACAGGGGTTGAGGAAGTTGTGCCAATCGTGGTACAGTTTTAGGAAAGAGATCTGGCACTGGGAACCTGTTTAGCAGGGACCCATGGCTCCTTCAATTCAAAATCACATCATACGCCAGGCAAAAAATGGGGGCTAACTATCTCAAAAGAGGTACTTTCCTACATGACCCCCACAAGTGAAAGAGGATGAGACTGACCTTTCCCTAAAGAGTCTTCATCTTCTAAGTGGAAGATCCTTGAAAGGCCATCTGCATTGGCATGGCCAGTCCCAGGTCTGTGTTGCACTGTAAAGTCCATTCCTGTAGAGATATGGACCACCTTAACAGTTTGGGATTTTCACCTTTCATTTACATTAGCTATCTGAGAGGTATGTGGTCAGTTTGGACAAGGAAGTAAGAACCAAACAGGTATTGTCTCAGTTTCTTCATGGACCAAACCACTGCAAAAGCTTGCCTCTCAACAGCACTCCAACGCTGCTCTCTGGGGAGATGCCTCCTGCTAAAGAAAGCAACAGGTTGGTCATAGCCATCATCATTGGTCTGGGATAGGACTGCTCCTATCCCATGTTTAAAGGCATCTGTCTGCACTATGAACTGCTTAGTATAATCTGGAGCCTCTAGAATGTGTGCTGAGCACATTGCTTCCTTCAGCAGGTTAAAAGCCTTTTGACAGCACACTGTACAGTTAACCTTTTTGGGCATTTACTTGGAGGTCAGTTCTGTGAGGGAGGCCACAATGGATCCATACCCCTTCACAAACCACTTGAAGTACCCATTCATGCCAAGATATGCCCTGACTTGAGTCTGGGTGGTTGGAGCTATCCAGTCCAGAATACTCTAGATTGTGGGGGTTGACCTTGGACTCCACCTACAAGGTGGACCAAGTATACAATTGTGCCCAGCCCTATCTGGCACTTGCTTGCCTTGATAGTGATACCTTCCCTCTACAGAGCCTTCAGGACCTCCCTAAGGTGGATAGGGCGATCCTGCCAGGTGGAGCTAAAGACAGCAATATCATCAAGATATGCTGCACTAAAGGACTCCAGCCCAGCCAGCAAGGACTTTGTTCACTAGCCTTTGGAAGGTGGCAGGGGCATTCTTTAGCCCAAAGGGCATCACAGTAAACTGATAGTGCCCATCTGGGGTTAAGAATGCTGATTTTTCTTTGGCGCCAAGGGTCAGACCTATCTGTCAGTACTCTGATGTGAGATCAAAAGTACTGAGATATTTGGCTGCCCCTAACTTGTCAATTAATTCATCAGCCCTAGGAATTGGATATGCATCTGTTTTTGTCACAGCATTGAAGCCCCTGTAGTCCACACAAAACCTACTTTCTTTCCACCCTGGGAGTGAGGTTTGGGGAATAAAACAACTGGGCTGGCTCAGGGACTGTCTGAGGGTTCAATGACACCCAATTCCAGCATCTTGCTTACTTCAGCCTTGATGCTCTCTTTGACATGATCAGACTGCCTGTAGATTTTATTTTTGACAGGTAGGCTGTCACCAGTGTCCACATCATGTGTACACCATTTAGTCTGACCAGAGGTCAAAGAGAAGAGCTCAGCAAACTAATTTAGGATGTGTCTGTTATCAGTCTGCTGTTGGGCAGTGAGGGTGTCTGATAAGACCACTCCTTCAACTGACCCATTTTTAGGGTTGTTTGAGAGGAGGTCAGGGAGAGGTTCACTCTGCTTTCTGATCCTTCTCTGTGACCATGAGCATGGTCATTTCAGCCCTGTCATTATAGGGTTCAAGGCAGTTCACATGGATGACCCTCTTGGGGTTCCTGCAAGTGCCATGGTCCACTAAGTAAGTGGCCTCCCCTTTTCTCTCAAGGTTAGGGTAGGTCCCGGTCCATTTGTCATGGAGGGCCTTAGAAGCCACAGGCTCCAAACCCCATCCCTTCTGTCCTGGTTGGAACTCTACCATGGCAGTCTTCTGGGCATACCAGAGCTTCTGGAGCTCTTGGCTGGCCTCATGGTTTTTATTTGCTTTTTTCATGTACTCAGCCATCCTGAAACTAAGGCCAAGCACATAATCCACAATATCTTGCTTAGGTTCTTTGAGACGTCGCTCCCATCCTTCCTTCACAAGACACTATGGTCTCCTTACAGGGTGTCCAAACAAAAGTTCAAAGGGGGAAACCCTAATCCCTTTTGTGGCACCTCTCTGTAAGCAAAAGGCAGGCATGGTACTAAGACATCCCATCTTCTTCTGAGCTTTCAGGGAGTCCACCAATCATACCTTTTAGGGTCTTGCTAAATCTTTCAGCAAGCCCATTTGTCAGCGGATGGTATGGTGTAGTGAACTTATAAGTCACTCTACACTCACTTTACATTTGTTTTAAGTATGCAGACATGACGTTTGTACCTCTGTCTGATGCTACCTCCTTTGGAAACCCAACCATGGTAAAAACACCAAGGAGGGCCTTAGCCATGCAGGAGCAGTAGTAGTCCTCAGGGGAATTTCCTCAGGATACCTAGTGGAATTATCCACTACCACTAATATAAATCAGTTTCCTGATGCTGTCTGAGGGTCAAGGGAACCAACAATGTCAATGCTAATCCTCTAAAAGGGTACCCAACCACTGGAAGTGACATTAAGGGGGCCTTTAGTTGGCTACCTGTCTTGCCACTGGTTACAAAACTCCTTCACCTTCTGAGAAATTTGTGGCCAGTAGAAGTGGTTCTCCAACCTACTCCAAGTTTTGGTCTTGCCAAGATGCCCAGCTAAGGGAATGTCATGGGGCAATGTTAGGAGAAACTCTCTAAACTGTTGAGGCACTACTACTCTCCTGGTGGCACCAGGTTTGTGGTCTCTGGCCTCAGTGTAAAGGAGTCCGTCCTCCCAATAGGTCTTGTGGGAACCACTGACACTTCCCTTTTCCTAATCAGCATCTTTCTGCCTCAGGCTTTTCAGAGTGGGACAGGTTCTCTTCCCCTGGCACAGATCTTCCCTGGGGGATCCCCCTGGACCCAAAAGCACTGCAGTGTAAGGCCCAAGCTCCTGGGCTCAGTTCTCTCTGGGGCTGACAAGTCTTCTCCTTGAGGAGAGGGGACTTGATCTGATGTCTGAATCGAAGTTAGTTTCCCAGACTTCTGGCCCTTTCTCTTGGAAGGTTGGTCCATAATTTCAGGCTCCAACACTTCTTTCTCACCCTGCGGTCTACACTGTGCTCTTTTTTCCACACACACCCATTCGGGTATTCCTAGCATTGCTGCATGAATTTTCTTTTTTCCCCTCAGCCCATGCTGAGGACTCCAAATCATTGCAAAGCTGACACTGTACAGGGATAGCAGACGACACCAATACCCTTTTGAGGCCACTAACACCATTGGAAGCACTTAGCCTGATTGTCAGCATTGAGGACTGAATAGGTCTCTCCAAGCAAATATTGGTCTGAGCACACTAATTGTTCAGTCACCATAGTGTCTCTGGCACCAGTGTCTCTCAGGGCTTCCACTCTAATCCCATTGAAATTTGGGTCTTGTCTGTATCTCTCCAGGTTACTGGGACAGGCATCCAGGGTAGCTACATCCACTCCTCCCACTGAGACTATTGTTGCCTCAGTGAGCACCTTGACATGGTCAGGGCTCACCTCTGATCCCATCAGGAGACTAACTATTGCATGTGCTAGAGGCGTCCTTTTTGTTTTTACAGCTAGGGTCTCCAGTTCAGTGTCTAATGGCCTTCCAGTCATGACACCAAGCCTTTTTGGGATCCCAGGTCTTACCCTGGTACCCACCATTGGGCTGTGAAAAGTTTCTGGGCCCTCCCTCCTGAGCAGGTTTTTGGGGGCCTTTAGAAGACTTTTTTTTGGCCTCTTCTTTTGGTCACCCTCACCAGTGGCATTTTTGGTTACCCTTGTTTAGACCCAGTGGTCTGCCTTCTTTCCCAACTCTTGAGGATAAAGTGGACCTCGGTCTACCATGTGCTGATGTAACTTCTCATTGTAACAATTACTTAGCAAATTCTCTTTCATGATTAAACTGTAAAGCCCAACATATTCATGCACATTGTTACCTGTTAACCAACCACCTAGTGTTTTCACTGAAAAGTCTATGAATTCAACCCAGGACTAACTCTGAGTTTTTCAAGCCCACCTGAATTTTATCCTGTATTCTTAAGTGGTGAGTCCAAAGCCCTCAATCAGGGTACCCTGTAAGGCCTGCAGCAGGGGTGACTTACCTATACCTCATGCAGTGTATTGGGCATGGCACACAGGGCTGTGCGCCATGTCGACTCTTAAGTTTTCTTCACCAAGACACACAGCCTGTAATGGCAGTTTGCATGGTCTTGGTGAGGGGTCTCTGGGGTGGTACAATTGGTGCTGCAGCCCCAAAGGACCCTCTTCACTACCAATGCCCTAGGTTTCAGGGGTGCCATTTACTAGGGACCCACAGGGGTTGCGGAAGTTGAGCCAATTGTGGTACAATTTTAGGAAAGAGATCTGGCACTGAGAACCTGGTTAGCAGAGACCATGTTAAAAGAGGCACTTTCCTACAGTGCTTTATAAAGTATCCACATTTTCTGCTATTTTGGATCTAGGGGAAATCACATCTTTTCCCACTGATTATTTTATATAATAACAACTTTGATTCCTCCAATATTTATATTGTAACATCACTGACTAGGGTTGTAAAATCTTTTATTGTTAGTCACTCTTTTGATGTTTCCAAAGTTGGGCAGTTGATTTTGATGTTCACTTATGTATTTTCCTTCCTTCCATTTCTTGTTGACTGCTGAGTCCCCATGGCAGGTGCTGATGTATTATATCCATACTGCCTACGGCCATTAGTTCCCATGGTTCGACTCATATTGTATGGTTCCAAGGCCATAGCAACCTAACATCTGTGTTGAAATTACCCCGGGATATGTCTGTAGTGCGTCAGAGATCACTGACAGAATTTTGGAAACAAAAATATAGTGTGGACAGAATATCGTGTCAAAAATATCGAGGACCAAAATATTGAGAAGGTATGTTCAAATAGGTAAGTATAGATTTACTATTCTTAACTCCACATCTACGTACTTTGAAGATATATATATATATATCATCAAGGTACATTTATAAATATATGGAGTTATATATAGTAAACTTTGCTTAACTGTAGGATCTTACCTTCACGATATTTTTGTCCTCAATATTCCTGACACAATATTTTATCCCACGAAATTCCTGTTTCCGATATTCTGTCTAATCACAGTGCATCAGCATAGACTTGGTTATATAAGTGCTCTTTCCCACAGGAAAAAGGACTTCAGAGACGATGACTGGGATTTGCTGCTTATGGCTAGTACCATGAAGGACAGTCATCCTTTCTGGCAGGTAATTAGCCACCCCTTTTAGATCTCATCCACGACATTGCGAGTGCTAGGGCATACGATCTCGCTTCTGTAAGGTAATGTTTTCAACTGGAATCTTGAAGGCAGCCCATTGCTTACCATTAATGGGCTTCATTGTCACACTCATTTGTTGACTTTGAATTGAGCAGCTTGTGCCAGCTTCACTTCCTCTTCTTTTGTCTGGAGCATGGACCAAGTACTGGTTGCTTCCTCTTGATTAGGGTTCTTCCACTGATGGCGCTGTGATTGAGGTACTATTTTACTTTCTAGCTAGTACAGTGATCCTTGTTGCTTCTTCCTTCCCATCTCCCACACCTCTCTCATGTCTGTGTTGCTTCTTCCCTCCCATCCCTTTCCCTTCCATTGTCTGGGCTGCTTCTCACCTCCCAGCCCCAATCTCCTG
The DNA here is from genome assembly GCA_963921515.1 of Calotriton arnoldi. NCBI lineage: Eukaryota > Metazoa > Chordata > Amphibia > Caudata > Salamandridae > Calotriton > Calotriton arnoldi. The sequence goes on from CAWUFW010016079.1 coordinate 48,994, forward strand.
TTGTCCATGTTGCTTCTTCCCTCCTGCCCCACCCTCCTGTTGTCCATATTGACTATTTGTTAAAACCCCACGACCCTCCCATTGTCCATGTTCCCTATTTCTCTCGCCACTCACCCTCATGTTGTTTGTGCTGCCTCCACACCAGCCAAAAGAAAAAAAGTAATATAACGCAGCCAGCGCTGGCCGCATCTTGGCACTTTTTTTTGCTTCCTGTTCCCGCAATATAACAGGTTTTTTTAAATAACTTTTAGCCATGCTGTACAGCAGCAACATTGCTTCACAACATGGCTAAAAGACATTGGCAAAGCCAATAGTTCTCACATAGGCAAGACCTACTGGCTTTTTTCAGAGATTTGCCAAATGCTGCCCCTAAGTTACTGATCCCAGCTGATAAATTGCAGGATCATTTCACCGAGCTGTACAGTTGCTTTTCTACCTGTTTGGAACCTACTGTCAGGGATGATATTTGCATGACAGATATACCTACGAACTTGAATTTTGAGCCAACAGAAGTGGAGGCAGCTATTAACAGGTGGCCTCTGGTTTTGATGGAGTTCTTGTTGACTTATTTAGAGACAATATACCCCTTTGAGCACTCTTGTGACAAATATGCTGAAAAACTCGGCCTAGTTTGGCCCGCTGCAGTTATGGTCACACTCGTTTATTTTTCCAATTTTCAAGAAGGGCAGTAAAGGGGACCCCAGGTATTACTGTCCCTATTCTCTCATCAGCTCAATTACAAAAATTGCCAGCAGAATTCTCCTTGCACAGTTGGAGCACTAGGCCCAGGAAAATAATATTCTTTCCGACCTCCAATATGGTTTCCGTGCTGGGGTTGGTACTATTGAGCAATGTCTCAACTTGTACCTCTTGATAACTAAATATACCGAAGTCAAGTCAGGCAACTAACATCTTGCCTTTATGGATCTTAGATCTGCCTTTGACCATGTAAATCAGTCAAAATTCTGGGGTATTATGAGTAAACTGGGGGTAGCCCACTGTGGACTTTTTAAGATAATTGCATTTAAATGTTACTGCTTATGTTTGATAAGGTTGTAAATGTGATACTATCTGGTATTTTAAGCTGAAGAGGGGAGTGCAGCAGGATCTGCGTGCTGGCATCCTTTCAATTTACACTTTATATCAATGTTTTGGAGAAGCATCTGTTTGATCCGGGTCTTGTTGTTCCCCATGTAGAGTCTCAACAGATTCCAATGTTATTGTGTGCTGATGATGCGGTTCTGTTGGCCAGGACCCCCCATCACCCTACAGAAACTACTGGCTCTGTTTACTTCACTCATGGCCCAGCTGGACGTAACCACTAATGAGAGTGAATGAATGAATGAATAAGGTATTTATAGAGCGCAGGAATTCACCCCTACAGGGGTATCTCCGCGCTATCTGCAAAGCATAACATACGAGGGTAGAGAGCTAGTCTAACTGAAAAAATTCAGTTTTCAGTAATTTTTTGAATTTGGATAAATCCGGGCACACCCTCAATGCCATGAGAAGTTTATTCCACAGACGAGGTGCTACATAGGCAAAGGTTCTGCCACCCGTACGTATCTTGTTAACCCGGGGTTCCACAAGCAGCGCCTTTCCGCTGGAGCGTAGCTGTCTGTTTGGGTGGTAAGGGACAAGACAGTCGGTCATGTAGCTAAGGCCGCTTGCATTGAGGGTTTTGTCAGACAGCATATTTTAAACTTTATTCGGCTACGAATAGGAAGCCAATGTAAGCTTTTTAGTAGTGGCAAAGAGGGAGTTCTCGGTGGTTGATTCAAGGCCAAACGTGCTGCCGTATTCTGAACCACCTGGAGCCTATTTAGTGTTCCCTCGTTCGCAGCACCCAGTAGAGCATTACAATAGTCCAATCTACTGACCACCAAGGCTTGAAGCAGGGTCTTGCGTGCCGATAAGGGGAGAAGATCGAACACTCTCCGTAGGAGTTTTAGTAAACCAAAACAGCTACCTGACACGGCTGTCGCCTGCTCCTTCATGGTGAGCGAGAGGTCTATGTACACTCCTAAGTTTTTTGCCTTGCAAGTGGGTACAGGAGCGGGGCCCAACTCTATCGGCCACCACCCTGGGGCCCAGAGAAGTTGGGCTTTACCAAATAGGAGAATTTCAGTCTTGTTGGCATTCAACTGGAGGAAATTCTTTGACATCCAGTTGGAGATTGCACGCATGCCTGCGTCAAACTTTTGTTTAGTATCCTCTGAATTGTTATCAAATGGAAATAGCAGTTGCGTATCATCCGCGTATGAAAAAGGTACAAAATGATGGTCTCTGATGATCTTCGCCAGGGGTGCCATGTATATATTAAATAGCGTCGGGCTAAGGCATGATTCCTGGGGCACTCCTTTATTCAGTGATTTTTCTCTGGAGTGGAAATTTTCCAGTTTCACCGTTTGAGTGCGTTGTTCCAAAAAACTGGAGAACCACTGAAGGGCAGACCCCGCTATGCCGATTTCCATTAATCTTTGTAGCAGTCTCTGATGTGCCACAGTATCAAAAGCTGCGGACAAGTCCAGCAGCACCAGGGCTACAGCTTTGTCCTTATCCAAGGCCAGTTTAATAGCATCTGTGACATCAAGCAGGGCCGTTTCGGTAGAGTGTTTGGGTCGGAATCCAAATTGTGAAGGATCCAAACATTGCTGTGCCTCCACAAATTTCATGAGCTGCCTATTGACATGTCCCTCCATGAGTTTGCTCATAAGGGGGAGGAGGGAGATAGGACGATAGTTAGATAACTCTGAAGGCGCTCTGTTGGTTTTTTTTGATTGGTAAAATTTGCGCAGCTTTCCACGACCTGGGTACTTTGCCCTCACTCATAGAGTAATTGATGAGTGAGCCGATGGAGGAGGCAAGGGGACGTGCCAGTACGGCAAACCATTTTGCCGGCATTATATCACTGGGCGATCCTGATTTTGCTGTTTTCAGCAATTCCTCTACTTTGGAATCCTGTAAGAGGGAAAAATGGGCCAGCAGATCACCTGTTCTAGGCTCCATATGGGTTGCAATGGGATGTCCCCAATGTCTCCATCTGATCTATTGGGGAAAGAATCATACATTTTTTCAATCTTATCAACAAAGAAATTAGAAATATTGTCGCATAAGATCTGGGAGGCAGGGATATGATTGCTGCATGCTTTAGGAGCGGTAAAAGATTTGAGTATTGTATATAGCTGTTTCCCTGAGTTCCCTGCTTCAGTTAATTGGGCCAATATATATTTTTTTTGTGCCCGTTTAATATTTTTGTGGTACATGTTGGATGCAGCCTTAAAAATGTCTTTCTCTGATTGGAGGTGAGACTTGCGCCAAGATCTTTCTAATTTTTTGCACTGTGATTTTTTCTCTGCGCAAATCTTGAGAGAACCACATAGCCCGGTTTCTTTCCGATTTGGACTTAGTTGGTTTTAGAGGAGCTATAATGTCTAAGGCCGATTCTATGGCCAGATGTAGTTCATTGAGTCTACTGTTGATATTACTAGACTTGGAGTAGTCAGGAGATCTAAACACCTGCTGAAAGCTCTCTTCTGAGATTTTGCGCCATTGGCGTGCCGGTTTACTAGTATATCTAGGGTTGACTGATGTCTGGTTTGACCAGTGGATCTGGAAATTAATAATGAAGTGGTCCGACCAGATCACAGGTTCTGGAGGTAAAGAAGATAAATTAGGGGAGTTAGTAAGAATGAGATCCAGGGTGTGCCCAGCTGTATGGGTAGGCCCCATGTTGTTCAGAACTAACCCCATCGAAGTCATGTCCTCTAAGAATTGTACAGCATCAACATTATCTTTAATTTCGCTATGCAAATTAAAATCCCCAAGAAGGAGGAAGTATTTGGATGCCATAACATGTGGGGCAATCTTTTCCATCATTTTTAAAGAGAAGTCTTTCAAAGGTCCTGGAGGGCGATATACTAAAGCTCCTCTCCAGCAGTTCTGGGGGGTGAATTCAATTTTAAAAATACTGATTTTACCCGAACTATCTTGATATGTGTCAATCATAGTGACTATAGTGGGTGATTTAAACACAATTGCTACGCCACCACCAATTTTTCCATCCCTATTGAGTAGCAAAATGCGGTACTGTTCTGGGAGGGCCAAGGCAATGGCCGGAATAGAAGAGGGTTTAATCCAGGTTTCTGTTAAGAAACCTACGTCTGGTGCCTGGGTGTTTAGTAGATCCCAGATTTCCGTGTGGTGCTTGGGTAATGATCTAATATTTAATAAGAAAGCACTTTTACTTACATATGTATCCAATGTAGGCTTAGTGTACGTCTCCCTAGCAGGGGTATCCCGCAAGCTATGAAAATGACAATGCCTACATGCAAAAGGCCCCTCCAGATTGTCTAAGCAAAATTTTGCATAACATACGGAGGAGGTACTATTCATCAGCCCAGGATGGTCCATTTGTAGAAGTTCTAAATGCGTATAGACAAGCCTGGGAGTAGCCTGGGTGCGCATGAGGCCAGGGGTACTGGCTTCTGGCGACGGCTGGGCGCGGACGGGCGCAGATGGGCTTGCCTTAGGGGGGCCTTCGGCGCGCCAACGGCGCGCCTGCTGCGCTCGTCCACTGCATGTCCTTGCTAGCATCTCGCTAAATGGGGAACAGCCGGAAGTGATGCACCAGCCTGCAGAGTCAGGCGGAAGTCAGTGGGCAGTCTTTGACCTAATCACGCCCTCCGCTCAATCGGCAATGCAGCCGCGGCGGAACGGGGCAGGAGGTCACTGTGCAGCGTCAGTTACAAGTGAGTTAAAAATAGAGTAATGAACAAGTTAAAACCAATTATTCAAATTAAAATAGGTACATTTCCCTGGTACTTCAGCAGAGACGGCAAAGTGCAAAGTGCGAAATAAGTTTTAAAAGCATAAATTATAACATCAGTCGAATTTCTAACAGCCCCCCAACAGCTCTCACCCTGTTAGTTAGCGCTTATTATGGTGTATGGTCCTGCTGGCACTAAGCAAAGAACATATACAATCAACACTGCCAGGATCGGTACAACATCTTCTGTCACATCATTGGGGATTTTGTTTGATGACTTGGGTAGCTGGCAGCCCCTTGGTACTGTCAAGATGGCAGAATATGTATGGAGTAGCAAATCTCTTTTTAGATTTTCAGCAAAACTCAAGGGAAGGATTACTGTCTATAAGTCAAAATGTGCCCCAATTGCTACCTATAGGGCTGGTTTACGGGGTTACAGCGAGCAAACTGGTACCCAAAGCACTGAGAACAAATGGCTGAGAAGGTTTTTACCAAAGGGGATGATGGACGGAGCGTTAGAGCAAATCAAACACTCACCCCCAGTCAACTGATCTGGGTTTAATCCATCATCATTCTTTAGCTCACTCTACCACCCCAGTTCAGACATGGCCATATGCAAATCAGTCTGACCCTGTGCCTCATGGGAACAGTCCAGCCCGAACTGCCAAGCCATGTCTTCCCTAGACCGGAAACAAGCATCCTGGGACGGGGTTTGGGTTCAAAACCCTCATCAGCCAGGCTATCTTGAATCCAGTGGCAAAGTGAGCAAGGGCCCCACGTCTGGGCATACCCTGCCAACTTAGGGCGAACAAAGCGATACCAAAGGGGATGATGGACGGAGCGTTAGAGCAAATCAAACACTCACCCCCAGTCAACTGATCTGGGTTTAATCCATCATCATTCTTTAGCTCACTCCACCACCCCAGTTCAGACATGGCCATATGCAAATCAGTCTGACCCTGTGCCTCATGGGAACAGTCCAGCCCGAACTGCCAAGCCATGTCTTCCCTGGACCGGAAACAAGCATCCTGGGACCGGTTTCGGGTTCAAAACCCTCATCAGCCAGGCTATCTTGAATCCAGTGGCAAAGTGAGCAAGGGACCCACGTCTGGGCATACCCTGCCAACTTAGGGCGAACAAAGCGATACCAAAGGGGATGATGGACGGAGCGTTAGAGCAAATCAAACACTCACCCCCAGTCAACTGATCTGGGTTTAATCCATCATCATTCTTTAGCTCACTCCACCACCCCAGTTCAGACATGGCCATATGCAAATCAGTCTGACCCTGTGCCTCATGGGAACAGTCCAGCCCGAACTGCCAAGCCATGTCTTCCCTGGACCAAAAACAAGCATCCTGGGACCGGTTTCGGGTTCAAAACCCTCATCAGCCAGGCTATCTTGAATCCAGTGGCAAAGTGAGCAAGGGACCCACGTCTGGGCATACCCTGCCAACTTAGGGCGAACATAGCAAAACCAAAGGGGATGATGGACAGAGTGTTGAACATTGCAAGCACTCACCCCCAGTCAACTGATCTGGGTTTAATCCATCATCATTCTTTAGCTCACTCCGCCACCCCAGTTCAGACATGGCCATATGCAAATCAGTCTGACCCTGTGCCTCATGGGAACAGTCCAGCCCGAACTGCCAAGCCATGTCTTCCCTGGACCGGAAACAAGCATCCTGGGACCGGTTTCTAGCTTACAGCCGTCATCCCCTTTGGTATCGCTTTGAGAAAGTTTTTGGCAGTACCCTCTGGTACCTCCACAATTATCTGTCATACGGAATTGGGCCACGGTTATATCTCAGGGGCCGTATTACAATAAATACCCAGGGGGCCCAACGGGCATTTGCACCCGCTTTGCGCGCCCCCGGGGGAAGTTTGGTATTACAGAAGGGGGCGCAGACGCTTGTGCATCCCCTTCAGTAATACCGATAGCGCTGGCACACTTAAAGCGCCAGCACTACCTTCAGGGGGCGTTCCCTCATTCGCATAGGGGCGTGCCCTATGCAAATGAGGGAATTCCTTTGCCTCTGCGCCCGCATCATATTACAGAAGTGGGCACAGAGGCAAAGAAGCTCTCAGGGGGTGCACTCACAATGATCCACCTTCTAGGTGCGCACTGTGAGTGCACCCACTGACAGCACCCCTCTGGAAGGGAGAAAAGGGGTCCTATGGACCCCCGAGACATCCCCTTGCAGGCGGGTGCAGTCACTGACTGCACCCGCCTGCAAGGGGATCTCTAATTCCCTTTAAAAGTGCAGGCGGGTAGCCGCCTGCACTGTGAAAACAGTGGGCGACTGATGGCTGTTTTCACATGAAGGGCAGCGCATACATTGTAATAGGGCGCATTGCCATTGTTTGCGCCCGCCGCAGCTTTTAAAAGATGTGCCCGGAGCAAACAATGACAATGCGTAATATGGCCCCAGATGTTATTAAGTTGAGTTCATTTTTGCTTTAGATTAAATGGACTAAGCAGATGATCAGTTTTAACAGGTTGTTATTAACTGATCGTTTGAAATTAGACATTTTCCTGTGATGATTCCATGGCTTAATTATATAAAATGCAATGTTTTCATTTGAATCTCCCCGAACTATATAATAAACCCGAAAGTATGACCAAGTCCTGTAAAGCCATGGTGAAAAGCTCGTTTTTAAAAATTGTGAGGCATATTTACAAGGGCACTGCGCCACAGAAACGCCACTTTTAGCGACGTTCCTGTGGTGGAATGCCCTGATCCATATTTACAAAGTGGCGTTAAGCCACTTTTTGTGTCTTAAGCTGCTTTGTAACTATGGCACCCATTCACGCACGTATCTGCCTGAAAGGGGCGTGAACATTTTAGAGCTGTGATAACGCTGATTCTTATCTTATCACTTTTAAGAATCTTCAGGTCGCCAGGATCTTTTTACCTGCTGAATAGTGTAAAGGGAAGAAATCCTTTTCGGTTATGCAACTGAGTTTGAATCTAGTTTACCTAAAAGACCACTGACTCCGAGTTCAATTTTGGGGCTTTATTACAGCCAAGAATAATTGCACATGCAAGCACCTCAACACGAGGTTAAAGAAATAGATGGGCACTAAATACAAATAGCATCCTACGCAGGAGTCTCATCCGACTCAGGATAAGAAGAATCGTTAGCTCCAGAAGTATTAGACAGGCAATGACAGCTCCAATCTCTACGTTATTCCTCATTTATCTAAACAAGCATAAACCCATTGGCTGTCCCTACTCTACTACTAAGTGACATACCTACTTAACAGATTTCCCAGGTAAGAGTAAAAGAAAAGGTGTCAGCTGTGAAGACTTCCTAAGAAGTGCACTCACAAAGCATTTTGAGCTCGATTCTAAGATGCTCCTTCCAAGTCCCTCTCTGTCCTCTTCTCTGCTCTCCCCTACCTCTTCTCTGCTCTCTTCCCTCGGGGCACTATCCCTAATACAAAACCCAATACAATTGAACACGCCTTTTGTCACGCCTCTTTGGCCAGGTCTTCTTTCTTGTACTTTTCCATCGAAACTCTTACTTCATCCAGGACGGTTGTGATGACCTTGGGTCCCAGGCACCTTCTCCGCTGAAAGTATCATCCTTGCATTCCAATGTACTCCCATCTCAATGCCTCCCACCACCCCAACTCGTGAAACAAGGAGCCAGTCTTTTACTAACGAGGCATGTGTCCTTGCACCTGCAACAGAAGATACGTTCAACAGAAACCTTCCAAATGTGCTAATTAATTCTACTGTCGGTGCCCAGAGAGCCTTTCCAAGAGAACCTTCTCTGCCTACATAATAAGCTAACATAAGAACAAGCAGGCCTTTCCTTAGCATATGTTCGGTCAGGCCTTTACACAATTTAAACACACAATTCTTAGTCACTTCTATAAGCATTGATTCATTACACTTCATATGCGAAAAGTGAACTACACGTGCAACTTAATATGGTACACGTTAAACTACTGCATCTCGATTACACATGGCCCAACATTAATACATGGTTGAGCACGTTTCAATTAAGCATTATTTTTGCAAATCCTAATAGCACAACTATCCTTCAATTCCCTCTAATAATGTCGATTACAACTACATTAACTGACCATTCATTGATACATATCTGAATATATGCGGGTGCGAACTAACGATGATTATGATGCACCCCTACAATTTTCACAAGAACATGGCGCTCTATCAGTTCCCCCTTTGATGACTCCTGTCATCACATTTTATTCAACTCCCTTGGAGAAAGAACCGACCTAAACAGAACTTGTTGCCATTCCTCCTGGTCTATAATTCTCCAATCTCGTAAGTCTTTGATATTGACTGTCCTGCAGTCTGGCCATTCTCGTCTCATTTTCTCTCAGAGCTCTCTCAACTCTGCCTGTTCGATACCATTTGTATGCTTTGATCAAACCCCTCAGACAAACCACACAGACTACCACAATAAGGAGAGGTCTCAGGATATAGCCAAGGAATCCCTTCCCCAAATTCGCAAACCAGCTCCCCACTTGACCAACTCCTTTGCCAACTTTCTCCCATGCTCCCTCTTCAGTCAAATCCTCTATCTTCGTGTGGATAGTAGTGATATTACTTATATATTTCTCCAGATCCTTGCTGTGGTCTGGTATATAAGTACAGCACTCTTGAACCTTCAATAATTTACAGACTCCGCCCTCTTTTGCCAATAAGACATCCAAAGCAAGGCGATTCTGTAAAACCATTGTCCTTATCGACAACATCTCTCCCTCTACAAGTACCAATGACTTTGCTGTGTTCATTGACAGTTCGTCTATCACAGTCGCCAATCTCTGGATCTTCACATCATTCAAGATCACTCCCAAACTTGGTATCATAGCTCCAAAGATATCTCCCACTACGACCCCTGCACTTGTACCTCTTCTCACTCTTGAATGCTTTCCACCTTCCAGAAGTTCCAAATCATCTGTATGGTAAATCTTTGGAAATATTATTCCCAAATAACATGTACCATACCAGTTCGCAGGCAATCTCACATAAGCATTCCTTCCACATACAAAATACACCGTAGGTATCACTTGTACAGGGCCCTGGAGAAAGTTCTTTGCTGCATCTGCCATGGTGAAAACATGGTCACACGTACTCTGTCCCACTGGGACCTTTTCATAGTAGGTCTGATAACGTCTCACACACAGCTTTCCCCTCTGCTCCCTGTCCAAGGCTATAGGGCCATAACTTCCCTTTGTTCGGTGCAATTTTTCCTCCTCAGTCCAGTCTACGGTAGAATGCCCTGTGTCTCGTGTCTGTGTTAGTTTTCTGTATCTATCTTCTACCTGATCTACGAACTTTTTCTCTACATCCGATAATGAGCATGTCAAATTATGTTGGTGGGCATACGCTGTATCCAGTTCCAGAGACGGTATGAAGAACTTCCTAAGTCTGTCCTCGGACTTATAATAATCATACTTGTTCAAATGTTTATAAGCTGGGACTTCAGGAAGCACTGCATCGTAATTGGAAAAGAAATACTCAAACTGATCCCTTTCATAGAACATACTAAGCAACAGACTACATGAAATCCCATATGTCAGTGGAAGATGGTGATACCTAATACCCTCATCCACTGAAGCAGGCAACTGCATACACACATAACAGTCCTTCGCATCCATCGCATCCACATACTCGTATAGCAGCTTGGCGTATGCATTAAGCTTAAAATCACTTCTAGACAAATTTACATGCAATCTACGACTTTCTTCTATCAGCAAAGCCTTGTCAGCTGCTATATTTCCCTCTTTTTGGCTAGGTGTGGTAGGTGTAGGAGTCCCTGGCACCCCCTTCACTGCTAGCTCATGTGGAACGGTATATGAGACTACAATTACTATGATTATAGAAACTATCACACTCCCTATTAATATGCCTACAATCAATTTGGATCTACGATTTGGATCTCCAACCTCCATGATCTCGAAAGTTCTCAAAAGTTCTTGGTTTCACCAATGTGCACTAAAAAGTCTCTGTCTTCTTCACACGTAACTTGCTTCACCAGTTCGAGCAACACTTCGAAACCTCTGGAAATCTCCTTTTTCAGCTACAGTCTTATTTACATAGTCCAGAAAAAGACTTCCCTAACTCTTGTTCCTCTTCGGTGGAAAGTCCCTAAGTTTGTTCTTCTTCCACTCGGACCTAGGTTATCTTCTTCTTTAGACTTTTATTTACAACAGGTTACATTTCGTCCACGATAAGATCATTTGTAAGCGCTTCTAAAACGTGATACAAAAGTTCAAGATGAAGAGTTACCATTTCATGTGAATACGGCTCAAATACAAAGGACGGAAACACGAGTCGATGGAGAACCAGCTCTCGGACCCTACTCAGAAGCGGGGGATTCGGAACAGTGAGGGTCAGTATTCCTTCGACTTCGAGCCCCGGCAACAGCAGCACCACCTTCAGTACCACATTCGGGCTCTTGCTGACCACCTGCAACGACCTCAGCCTCCCCGTACTCAATACCCCCTGCATCAGTCACTGTATAAGTCCACTCAGGGGTAGAATATCTCTTGCAAGGTACCCTTGTTCTCCTCGATCTCCTCCGACCCTCTTGAGTCCGCTCTTCGTCGCTTGCTTCGGTCTCAGACGTTTCAGACACTGGAGCAAGATCTCTTTTGGGTGCCAACCTCAGGTTCAGTCTCCTCTGTCCTTCAGGCCAGGCTTCCTCGATTCTGATCATTCTTTTACCTTCCCCTTCTATACCCTGTGCACCACTTCCTTCTTCTGCTGAATCTGACTCTAATCCACCCACTGCTCCACCTCTGTCATCTGAGTCAGTGTCGAAGTTCGGGTTGTCGAAACCCCCTTCTGCTTGCTCTGGTGCACAACCAGCTGCATCAGCGACCCTTACAGTTTGACTTGTCTTCTCATGTGGCCCTGTCACATCAGCTGGATTTTCATTTACGAGAGGAGCTGTTTCTTCCGAGGGTGCTGAAACTCTGCGGGTATGGGAGGCATGAACCCAGTTCGGCAATCCTCCACACTTCACTGCTGTGTTCGTTACCAGTATCACCTGGTATGGGCCTCGCCACCGAACATCCAGACAACTCTTCCTCACGTGCTTTCGGACAAGCACCCAGTCTCCCGGACACAGGTCGTGGCACAGATCACTCGAGGCTGGAACAGCTGCAGCTTGGACCTGCTGGGACACAGAACGGACCACATCAGATAGTCCTTTACAGTAATCGAGAATCAAGTCATCAGTGATGTTTATCAAGGCTGTAGCTGGTACTGCTGGCAACCGCATTGCCCTCCCCATCAGGATCTCATGAGGGGACAACCCAGTTCTCCTATCTGGGACACTTCTCATGCTCATCAGCACGAGTGGCAGTGCATCCGGCCACTTCAAAGACGTTGACGAACACATTTTTGCCATCCGGGCTTTCAAGGTCCCATTAACCTGTTCCACCATCCCAGAAGCCTCTGGTCGATAACTACAATGGAGTCTCTGATCAACGTTCAATGCAGCGCAGAGTAACTTCATGATTTCACTGTGGAAGTGTTTTCCTCTATCTGATTCCAAAGAGGTAGGAATCCCGAATCTCGGGATGAGTTCCCTCAGCAACAACTTAGCCACTGTGAGAGTGTCACATCTACGGGTTGGGTAAGCCTCCACCCACCGTGAGAATACACATATCAGCACCAAAATGTATCTCAACCCATTGCACTTAGGCATTTCTATGAAGTCTACCTGTATTCTATTAAAAGGCCCTCCTGACCTCCCAATATGACTCAAGGTAACTACTGTTTTCTTTCCGGCATTCATCTGCTGACACGTAACGCACCTCTGACACACTGCTTAAGCAATCGCACGAAACCGTGGGTTATACCACGTTTGTCTAAACACACGCATCATGGCATCTCTACCTAGGTGTACCGATCCATGTATCAATCTCGCCATTGGGCTCAGCAAATTTTCTGGCAACACAGCTCTCCCATCGCTGGAAACCCAAACATCTACATCCCCTCTTTCACATCCTGCTTTCACCCATCCGTTCCGTTCCTGGTCTGAGACTTCATCCTGCAGTCGCTTGAGCTCCTCCCAAGTGTCTTCCATGGCCAACATCATGTTGAGCTCGGTTCTTTCTTGGCTCTCTCCTGTGTAACCCTCTGTAAATATGCATCCTTGTTCAGCACAGAAGCGGGCGACTTCGTCCGCATAATTATTTCCCAAAGTCACAAAATCCTCCCCCTTCACATGTGCAGTGCACTTGACAACTGCGATTTCCTTCGGATATTGGAATGCATCTAACAGTTGTCTTACATGCTCTCCATTCCTAATGGGTGAGCCAGATGATGTCAAAAATCCCCTCTGAGACCATAACTGTCCGAAGTCATGAACCGCACCAAACCCATATTGGCTATCCGTGTAAATCGTGATTCGAATTTGATCAGCGGCCAAACAGGCACGAGTCAAGGCAATGATCTCAGCTACCTGCGTGGAGTGTACTCCTTCTAGGCAAGCAGCCTCGACCACCCCAGAAATGGTACATACAGCAAACGCTGCTCTTAGTTGACCAACACTGTCTCTTAGGCATGAACCATCGCCAAAGAAAATTTCATTTGGGTCAGTCAGTGGTTCATCAACAATGTCGGGTCTTGGTTTGGTGCAGAGTTCAGTCACATCAAGACAATCATGGTCTGCACAATCTTCATCATCTGCATTCGGTGTAGGCATTAATGTCGCAGGGTTTAAGACGGAGCACCTCTTCAGAGTCACATTTTCTGCAGCAAGTATGACTTGCTCATACTTCGTTAATCTGTTATTCGTTAGGTGCTGAGTGTTAGTCCTGGTCATCAATAATTCAACCGAGTGTGGCACATAAACAGTCAAAGGATGACCCACTACAATACTCTCACATCTTTCAATGCTGACACCTGTTGCAGCAACGGATCTTAGACATCCGGGCAACGCAGAAGCTACTGGATCTAGAGTAGCTGAAAAGTAGGCAACTGGTCTACGGACACCTCCACGATTCTGAGCTAAGACTGCTAATGCACACCCTTCTCTCTCACAACAGAACAATGAAAAAGCCTTGTTGTAATCAGGCATTCCCAGAGCTGGGGCTCTACACAACTCCTCTCTCAGTTTTAGGAATGACACCAAGCACTCCTCGTCCCATGGTACTGGATCACTCACATCCTTGTGCGTAAGCCTCTGTAAAGGCTTGGCTCTCAAAGAAAAGTTGGGAATCCACTGCCGACAATAGCCGACCATTCCCAAAAACATCCTGACTTCTCTCTGAGTGGTGGGCACTGCCATGCTCATTATCGCCTCAATTCGATCTGGTGACACCTTCCTCTTGCCTTTTTCTAATCTGTGTCCCAAGTACTGCACCTCATTTAAGCAGTACTGCAACTTGTTAGGAGACACCTTGTGCCCGTTCTCGGCTAAATGGTTCAATAAGGCTACTGTGTCTATCCTGCAAGCATCTTCCGTTTCTGAGGCGACAAGCAGATCGTCTATGTACTGCACGAGAACTGAGTTCTGTGGCAATACGAGACTCTCGAGATTCTTTTTCAGGATCTGATTAAAGATTGATGGACTTTCGGTATACCCTTGAGGGATACGACACCATGTTAACACACGGTTTTCCAGCCTGAACGCAAAAAGAAATTGGCTTTCCTCATGGAGCGGTATCGAGAAGAATGCTTTATACAAATCAATGACAGTAAACCACTCGGCTTCGCATGGAATCTGAAACAGTATCACTGATGGATTCGGTACCACTGGACAACAAGGGACAACTATCGTGTTGACCTTTCGCAGGTCTTGCACGATCCTGAACTTCCCGCTTGGCTTCTGTAGTCCCATAATAGGTGAATTACATGGACTACCTCTAATCTCCTTCAGAATGCCTTGCTCGATGAAAGCCTCAATTACAGGCTTGATTCCTGCAATCGTTTCGGGCGACAGATTGTATTGAGGCGTTCTAGGGAAATCAGCATTTTGCTTAACCTGAATCTGCACAGGTTCAACCCCCTTTATCAATCCTATCTCTTTTCCTGTAAAATCCCACACCTCTGGTGACACAGCGTCTCTCAAGTCAGGTGGAAGTTCTTCCACAGTCACTACTGGATACAAGTCTACACACAGATGCTGATTTGCAACTTTAAAAGTAGCATCATCATCCCTTGTCTGAACCTCCACTCCCCTTGGTGTGCAATAGATAGTACAGTTTAATTTGCACAATAGATCTCTTCCTAACAAGCAAACTGGACTTGTATCGCACACCACGAACTGGTGTTTAGCTTGGAAGGAGCCTATCCTCACTGGAATCGGTTCGGTCAATGGACTAGTTATCTTTTTGTTTGCCACTCCAACAACTTGGATTGATTGTCCCGAGAGGGGTAGGTTGGGGACCACTGCTGATCTTACAGTAGACCGGGTAGCACCAGTGTCAACCAAAAGTGTGGTAGGATGACCATCAATGTCTGCCTCCACAAAAGGTCCTCTCTGGTCTACCTCCAAGACTGCTCCAAGGGTGCAGTCTTCCTCCCCCCTCAGGCACCATCAGGATAACGGATCTGGACTATATTCATCATACCCTTCGAAGAGGGGCATCTGCTGGTAAGTCCGTATTCCCTGCGAAATTCTTGGTGGTTGTGGGACTTGCTCTTGTGGGTTATACGTTCCCCCTTTCATTGTTCTAGGCTTCATCACCGTGTTGACTACCTCCGGCGCAGGTGCCTGAACCCCTTCTACCTCCTGTTGCACCTGGTTGGCTGGGTTCAAAGGGCACTCGCGTTTCCAGTGTCCAATCTGGTGACACAGATGACACGCAGTGGTCTTCTTCAGTGTCGCCACATCCACCCCTGTCTTTGGATCTATGGGTTTCCCCTTTCCCTGGCCTTGCCCATTCTGGTTCCCTTGGTAATTTCCTTGTCTTCTTCCCAGCGTCCCTCCACTAGGCTGGATCTGAGCTGTCTGCATTTGAACGAGCATCAGCTTGTCCTTTAGCTTCTGGTGTTTCGAGTCTACTTCATCGCTACAGTACCTCGCGTACCGCAAGATTTAATCTACCGGCTTGTTCTGCCAACAGATCAAATGGTGCTGTATCATGAGGCTGACCTCCGGCCTCAATCCCAAAACAAACTTTGAGACAAACTGTCCCATATCTTTGGGGTCTAAGGCATCTAATCCACTATACTGTTTAAATGCTTGTAAGAGCCTTTCATAATATTCATGCACTGTCTCCTTAGGTTCCTGCACAGTTCGATCTATCTTAACCCAATCAATATCTTGAGGCGAAATCTTCAGCTTCAACCATGTAATCACTTGGTCAAATGTTTTCATAACAATGGGTGACGGACCATTTGTGACAGTATCCCTTTCGGGTTCCGAGGTCGGCCATTCAACTGCGATTTTACAAGCTGCCCACAAATCTCCTGGCACCACTATATCAAACAAGGTGTTCAAGTCCGTCCACAGCACTTTCGAGATTTTAACAAACCGCTCAACCTGTTTGTACCACTCTACGGGTTTTTCCCTCAGCCGAGGAAAATCATTTGTAAACGCAGCCAAGTCACCTCTACTCCACGGCACATGCACGTACCCTCCATTCTGTACTTCCCGTAAAGGATAGTTCCCAACGCCCGTCGCCCTTCCCCCCGGGGGCGGCGTTTCTCCTACACTTTTCCTTGCCAATTTCTTCTTTGACCACCTTTCTTCCCATTTGTCCAACAAATTCCATATACGCATCCCTACAATCAGGTCTTTAGTATGCGTTCTTAATCCTGTGATCCTTTTCTCCTCCAATTCCTGATCACTATATTGTAACCTATGCGGTCCTTGTAACGTCTTTGTTTTATTCAGGTCCACCTCATATCTCCTAGCCAATGCTGTCAATTTCTCATGTGCGATCCTTGCTTTACGAGTCACATCTTTTGCTATGAAAAGCAACTCGTCTGGCCCATAAATCTCTATTCTCTCCAAAGGCAGGCTCCCACTAATCATTTCGTCTACCTCTGCTTTTAATCTTACTACATCCAGCAACCTTGCTTGTACTGCACTCTTTAATAAGTCTTGACAAGCTGCGCCATTCCGCTCGTCATAGTCACCACTTTGTTCTTGTGACCTGTTTTCTTCTATCGTATTCCTGTAACTTGGTCTGGTTTCTGAAATTTCTCGTTCCCTATCGCCTGGTATTCTATCACTTTGGTTTCTTACTGATGGTGTCCACATCCTCAAATCTGATTTGGACTCGAATAAGGACCTTGGTCTGACTGGTCTCTCATCCTCCTGTCTAAAAGAGCAATCTGCTGTGGCTGATAACAGCGTGCTTGTTTCCAAGGGCTTCGGGAAGTGAATCACCTGTATTCCTAAGCCATTCCCTCCAGCACTATTTCCCTCACCTCCTGTCATTTGCATTACACTTCCTTCGCTTATTCGATCTGGGTCATATACCGATACTATAGGACCAATGGTAACCGGCACTGTCAGGGAGTCTGGTAACCGCATATTCCCAGTGGAAGGCTGCGTTCCCGATCCCTCTGTTCCTGTGGAAATTCTTCCCACTACCCTCATGTTAGTCTGATTCTGCGTCTCGCCAGTTTCTACTGCTGAAGTTGATTTTCCCTCTTCTGAATCTGGATTAAATGGAGGTGGTCTCTCTGCTAGCAACCTGTCTAACAGGGTGTCATCTGTATCACTGTCCTCCTCATCGATCCTTGTTATTTTTCCATCTTTTATTAGCAGTGGGTACAACCTATCTCCTTCGATCGTTTCCACCCTCCACCTTTTCTCCAATGCATCCCACCTCGCATCTTGGAAGACCCTGATCGATTTCTTCACCCTTTCTTGACTTTTGTCTCTTTTCCTATCATACGCTGCCCTAATCCATGCATGTAGCGCCTCAAACTGTGTCGGTCTAGGCAGCGGTCGTAAAGAAGCCATTATGGTTTTCAGCTGGTACAGTACTTCCAACCTGAAAGTGCCATAACGTGGGAAAGTCAATTCTCCTTCTCCTTCTGTCATTTTATGCCAATTCTCGAGCCAAATTATAGTATGCAATCCTACATTTTTAGCCATATAATGTGCTGGCGTATCCTCGGGAGGGGCTTCCTCTCCACCCCGAGTAACCACATGTCTATCACCTCTGCAAAGCTCTCGTAAAACTTTAAAACATTTCATGGTAAAGCAGATATCTGTTCGCACCCAATATTTCGTTTTTGCTTCCTAATTCAATCCACCAATGCCAGCGCGGCTCTCGCCAACCGGCCTATCACAGCGAGGCACTGTCTGACGACACTCTTCCTCCGCTCGCAGCAGTTCCCCTCCTTGCTAATTCTCTCGTTCTCGTTTGCTCGTATCTCAATCACACTCTGAAGCAATTGTCCGTCACCGACCAATTACCTCTCTGACTGTCGGTTCACCAATGACCGATCAGCCTCTCGAAATTGTTGACCTCAATCTGGCAACTGTCTGTCCGCGAACGACCGGACAATCACCTCTGACACAATTGATGGGCTTCAACCGCTCAATGTTCTACATACAACAACCTACGACCGGCGTCGGTTATTCATACTCTCACACATGTGCTCCCTATCCTTAGTGGGTTGATAAACGACGTCTCATGACCCCCACAACCTCTGGTCAACGATCTCAATTCTGGGTGTCTTCTACACCACAATATCTCTCGGCCCCGCGCGCGCTCACGGTCCGATCCTCAATTACACAACTCTCATTCCAACTCCGCAAGACATCACACAACAATTAAACACCGCAATCTAACAAGCGTCACCCTGTTCATACTCACTCTACCACGAACTGCTACTTCCGCCGCACCGTCACTCTCCGTCAGTTTTCAGCGACCGCCGATGTCCTCCTCCTACGATCCACTGGATCACCATCACTCGGGCTCTATGTGGTAAATAATCTCTTATCCTAATCTTGATCTCCCCTTACTTTCATAGATAACCATCCTCTGCTACCAACTGATAACGCGGATTCTTATCTTATCACTTTTAAGAATCTTCAGGTCGCCAGGATCTTTTTACCTGCTGAATAAAGGGAAGAAATCCTTTTTGGTTATGCAACTGAGTTTGAATCTAGTTTACCTAAAAGACCACTGACTCCGAGTTCAATTTTGGGGCTTTATTACAGCCAAGAATAATTGCACATGCAAGCACCTCAACACGAGGTTAAAGAAATAGATGGGCACTAATACAAATAGCATCCTATGCAGGAGTCTCATCCGACTCAGGATAAGAAGAATCGTTAGCTCCAGAAGTATTAGACAGGCAATGACAGCTCCAATCTCTACGTTATTCCTCATTTATCTAAACAAGCATAAACCCATTGGCTGTCCCTACTCTACTACTAAGTGACATACCTACTTAACAGATTTCCCAGGCAAGAGTAAAAGAAAAGGTGTCAGCTGTGAAGACTTCCTAAGAAGTGCACTCACAAAGCATTTTGAGCTCCTTCCAAGTCCCTCTCTGTCCTCTTCTCTGCTCTCCCCTACCTCTTCTCTGCTCTCTTCCCTCGGGGCAGTATCCCTAATACAAAACCCAATACAATTGAACACGCCTTTTGTCACGCCTCTTTGGCCAGGTCTTCTTTCTTGTACTTTTCCATCGAAACTCTTACTTCATCCAGGACGGTTGTGATGACCTTGGGTCCCAGGCACCTTCTCCGCTGAAAGTATCATCCTTGCATTCCAGTGTACTCCCATCTCAATGCCTCCCACCACCCCAACTCGTGAAACAAGGAGCCAGTCTTTTACTAACGAGGCATGTGTCCTTGCACCTGCAACAGAAGATACGTTCAACAGAAACCTTCCATTGTGCTAATTAATTCTACTGTCGGTGCCCAGAGAGCCTTTCCAAGAGAACCTTCTCTGCCTACATAATAAGCTAACATAAGAACAAGCAGGCCTTTCCTTAGCGTATGTTCGGTCAGGCCTTTACACAATTTAAACACACAATTCTTAGTCACTTCTATAAGCATTGATTCATTACACTTCATATGCGAAAAGTGAACTACACGTGCAACTTAATATGGTACACGTTAAACTACTGCATCTCGATTACACATGGCCCAACATTAATACATGGTTGAGCACGTTTCAATTAAGCATTATTTTTGCAAATCCTAATAGCACAACTATCCTTCAATTCCCTCTAATAATGTCGATTACAACTACATTAACTGACCATTCATTGATACATATCTGAATATATGCGGGTGCGAACTAACGATGATTATGATGCACCCCTACAATTTTCACAAGAACATGGCGCTCTATCAGCTGTTTTATCCTAAGTGAGTGACTCTTCTTCTTACACACATAAAATAATTCTTATGTCTCATTAAAAGTTCCAGTCACCTAGGGCCTGGTTAAGAGGTGCCCGAAACCCATCCGATTTACAAGTGATGGAGGAATACTGTGGTAACACCCAGCTCATGACTTTTCATATGCATTTTTCACCTGCTCAAAGCAGACAAAACGTCAAGGGTAGAAATCTGCCCACAATTGGATAATAGTAGTCGAGAATCACGTGGTCCCATGTGTTATTCCTCCTATTTTTTTTTTGCAGGGTTATATAGCGGGAACTCGACCCGAAGGTATTGGAGCGCTTTACATGAGCACCAGTTACGTTACACAAGGACACATTCATTTTTTTGGGAGGCACGGAGAAATTAAGGGGCATATTAACAAGGCCCGGCGATAAATATCGCAAAGCGCGCTTAGCGCTTGCATATTTATCGCCGGCTATCTCTGTAATTTATCGCCCGGTTAGCGCGTTATCAACAACGCGCATCGCCGAGGCGATAAAATTCCAGAGTTAGCGTGGATATCGCCGTTTTCCATGGTGGAAAACGGCGATATCCTAGATGATAGGGCCTGTGGTCTTAGCCACAGAATCCACCCCCATGTTAAGTATGCCTTAGTCAGGAATTTAACAGACGTTAAATTCCTGCGTTAAGGCATACTTAACGCGATTTAAAAGATCGCTAACCCTCCTTGATAATATCGCGAAGCTGCCTTCGCGATATTATCCCTGTTTGGTTTCACAGCCACGCCTACTTTGCATCTCATTAGCGATGCAAAGTTAGGCGTGCTGAGAACGGGCGCTAAGTCAGCAAAACACGCGATAGCGTGTCTTTGCTGATAAAGCGATGAAATTATCGCCGCTTTTTGCCCGAAAACGGACGCAAAAGCGGCGATAATTTCATATCGCCCCCTTGTTAATATGCCCCTAAGTGATTTGCCCAGAATCACAGGCTGTGGAGTCGACCCCGAGGCTCAAACCTTGGTTTCCCAGCTCCAAAATCGGCAGTCTAGCCGTGAGACCACACCCTCTCCTCATTCCTGCTGACAAACTCGGATTGGACCGTATAGTTATGGTATATGGGGTGGAGTGGGTGATAGCAAGTGTTGTATGACCTTACAATATCATCCAGCCATTTGTAGGCGGGACCATAGGGCAGGATTACCCTATTGCAGCACAACCCCCACCAAAGCTCTGGCGAGTCCTTTGCACTCCATTTTAATCCCGTCTAGGAACGGACAGCATTTGATCTTGTGTGTTGCACCGTCATCCCACTGGAGAGCGGCCGTGCCAATAATGTCGCTTTGATTCTTCTGACGCCCCATCGGCCGAGGCACTGAAAGAAAATCTATTACCCCGCTGCCATTTTGTTAAGTGTTTGCTCCCTGTCGTGACCTTGCCACTTTATCTGTTGATTTTTATTTTCTGAGTGCATGCTGCCCATATGTTATTGTAATAGTCACTATAATTCTTTGAGCAACAGAGCTCCTATTTTAGTGGCAGAAATAAAAAGAATGCACTTTAATAAAAAAAAAACATCACAACGCACTGATGGCTTGACATTGATAGATTTGCATACGGTTGAAATATGTGAGCTTGCTTGACACTACTTTTAATAAACGAGGGAGGAGGTTATTACAGGGGTGCACTTTGGTCTGCGTTGAACCAGTTATTGTTGTAGCGTGGGTCTTTCCAACTGTGTGAGTGACTAGTATAATGACAGAGATTTTTTTTACGATTACAACTCCACCTGTAACTTGCATCTTGTGACATTTATTGGCGCAGCCGGATCCTGATTATATACACCAATTACAGTTTTATTAATCATTACGAATTTTGATTGACAGGGTGTACTTTAAGGCACAGCATGCACATGAAAGCTTTGTGTATAATTGTTTTCTAGGTCATTCTTTTTGCGTGGCTGTGGGTTTCACTAACTGAATTATTCACAAAAGTGGTTTTACAGTGGTGAGAATATTGAAGTGTTCAGTGGGACAAGGGTTTGGGGGAAACGTAGAGCCATTTTTCATATGTATTTCGTTTGTTGGAGCTACTGTTCAAATAAATGACTAAATTCACAAAGAAATTTGGAAATCTGCACCATTGTAGTTATGACGACGTGGATACAGATTTCCGAAATTTGGGAAATTTAAAAAGGTTGCCCAGGTAACACCTGGAAACTTGTGACAGTCACAGATAACCCTACACCACACACCCAATTTCGGGGGTGCTCAATTACCCTCTCACACTGCAAATAGTTTTACTCCTGATCTTGAGGGTAGTAACCCTCCAACCAATTCTGGTGTAGAAATAGGCCAGAAAGAAGTTTGTGAAACCTGCACAAACTCTTCAGGGCTAATGCCGACACCCTGCCACGGTTGTAGGATTCACTCGGCAATATTGTACTGCGGTGGAGTAATCTTAAGCATCAGTAACTGGATTTGTGAGTGCAAGGCCGCCTTCTGTGCAGTCCGAGCTAGCTTGTTCATATTAGAGGACAACCAAGGCTGATTTGCATGTGATTGATTCCTATCCGAAGTGGCACAGTGAGCGAAAAAGGATGTACTTCAATGCAGTCTCAAGTAATGAGGCAGAGAGTAATTTATGTAGGTTGACCTTTTATTTTAAAAGAAGATGCTGTAAAGCCAAACGTTAGTTATTAAAAAGGTGTTCAGGCAATTCTAATAAGCACAAAAGTCAGGGGACCCAAGAGTGTTAAGTTCATAAAATCCTGAAGTTCTTTAAATATTGTTAATATTAAAGACTTCCTGGATATGTCTGGCAGTGGTGTAGTCATTTACCTGCTTGGACTTAGGTTTAGACTAATGATCATCTTTGCCTCGTCAGCATAATATTAATGAGTTACAAAGCTAAATGTTGACACTGAAGAGTCTGTGCACTGATTTCTGTGCACAATGGTCTTCCTCAACTGGTTGAAGGTACCAGTGGCGGCTCGCACAGGGCGTGCTGCGCGGCGGTGAGGCGGGGGAGGGGCAGGGTGGAAGGTAGTAAACTCGGACATACAACGGAACGGAGGAAAGTTCCTCCGTTCCGTCGTATGTCCGAGTTTACTACCCCCCCACCCTGCCCCTCCCCCGCCCCACCGCCCCACAGCACGCCCTATACGAGCCGCCACTGCGGTACATAAGTTGCTATGCCTGTCATACTGACTTCTGTTGGCTTCTCCCTGTCCTGCACCTTGCGGTTTGTGGCAGATAGGACCGGGCCCGTAGACACAATGGACAAAAAAGAAGTGGGGTATAAGCAGTGCTTAATTTGTAAAAAAAATATAAGTGCCATGGTTCTTGTCAGGAGGCCAGTGCAGCGTGCGACACACATTTCCTCTGCCATGCTGCCAATGATAGTAACAAGACAGCCATTAACCATCGCACTGCTACAAGTGTGACAATTCGGACTATTACAGGCCCCCAAACCTATAAGAATGGCTTGGGCTGCGGGTATTAGTCATTTTTAATGTATATTCAATTGATAATTAATGTTGTTGATAATTAATAATCTCTCTATCCCATGAGGAGAAGGAGTGGCTGCCCAGTTTAAGATGTGTTTGGTGGAGGTGGCCAACTGGATGACCAACAGTTGCCTCCGACTTAACGCCAACAAAACTGAGGTCCTCATTGTTGGTAAGCAGTGGCGGCTCGCATAGGGTGTGCTGCGGGGCAGTGAGGCGGGGCAGGGGAGGGGCAGGGTGGGGGGGTAGTAAACTCAGACATACGACGGAACGGAGGAAAGTAATAATTACTTTCCTCCGTTCCGTCATATGTCCGAGTTTACTACCCCCCCGCCCCACAGCACACCCTATGCGAGCCGCCACTGTTGGTAAGTCTCCCTGTATGTGGTCATCGGCCTGGTGGCCGGATGCAATGGGTTCTCCTCCAGTCCCTAAGGAAAAGGTTAAGAACCTGGGAATTTGTCTTGACCAAACTATCTTTTGAACATCAAATAGTCGCCATGGTAGGGAAGTGTTTTAACATCTTGAAAATGTTGAGGAAGATTTTGGATGCTCTTCCTCTATCTGCCAGGAGGACTATTGTGCAAGCACTAGTTACCTATCAGTTAGATTATTGCATTGTCCTCTATTTGGGGGCAGCCAAAGGGAGACTCCAGAAATTGCAGAGAGTACAAAATGCTGCAGCCCGTTTAGTGCTAAACCTACCGAGACGCGCTCCCGCGGGTTTGGCTTTGGCCACTTTACATTGGCTGCCACTTAATGAGAGTATTTTATTTAAAGCTTTAGGCTTCTGCCACAGAATTTTCAATGACAGGGGTCCACGATAGCTGACCTCACTGATTGTTGGTCACCATTCAAGCTGTAGCCTCAGGTCATCTGGAACCAATTTGGCGGTGGTCCCGCGGGTGAGAAAAGCCAGGATGGGTGGTCGTTCTTTTGTTTTTTAGCAGTGAAGTCTTAGAACTCTCTGCCTCTTCATCTTAGGATGGAACCGTCAAGATTATTGTTTCACAAGAAGCTTAAAACCTGATGATTCCAATCAGCTGAGGTGCATGATTATGCTGGGTTGTAACAGGTCGCAGTGAGTTTGTTGTTCCTTGATCACTGATAAAGAATGTCTTTCAGGTTATTGGCTCCCCTGGGTTATTCTTCCGAGCACAGGGACACACTTGTTGGCATAACCTGGCGCTTTATAAATCTGATTATTATTATTATTACTTTTTTTGTTGTGGTCATTGCTAAATTAGCCAGTAGCAGACTGTCACAAGCACCGGTGTTGACAATTAAGTGCCGGTGCCAAGCAACGGTAACCACAGGCTCAAACTATGCATTTACAGGGAGCTGCTTTTAGACCTGGATTGGTGGAGGGCCTCTCAGACCATTCAGGCCTGAAGCAGCCCTTAAGTAGTCACATGAGTTGTCCTCCCAGGCATCTACATGCTTTGCTGCTAGGGGAAAAATAATGCGCATTTGTACAGTGCTAGGCCTGGGAGCAATATACATTTTTATGTGTGATTTCTCGGCAGGAATATTTGTAAAACTAAAGACTTTTTAGTCAGTGTAAAATTATATTGTAAAACGAAATTAAAAAACAAAGGGGCCGATTACGATGGCGGGCGGACTTGAGTCTGCCCGCCATCGTAGCGGGGATTGGGTCCATCCGCCTGTAAGGCAGCAGTCCCGCACCCCACATTAGGATGCGACCGCCACCATGGCGTTCGCATCCAGGCACTTTAACATTTTGGCTGGGGCTGCTAGCAGCAGCACCCGCCGTAATGTTAAATTGCCATGCCGTGCATTTCTCTGCACCACGTGGCACTTGGTGCAGGGAAATACAGGGGGTACCATGGGTACACCCCCCCCCAGTGCACTACCATCACTCCCCAACACAAGGGGGGCCCGCAACGGGCCCCCAAAACCAATCCCTCCAGCCTTTCCATGGCGGTTTTACTGCCATGGATAGGCTGGATGAAGCCCGCATTGTAATTTGGCGGACGGTGCCTGCTAGGCACCGCCACCATTTTACACAATGTGGACCGTCCGCCAGGCAATCAGACCAATTGCCTGTGGCGGAAGCGTGGCGGGCAGTCTTTGCGCCCGCCACGGTCGTGGGCTGACTCCCCCCGCCATCCTGATTTGGTGGGGGGAAAATTGTCGTTCAATGGCGGAGGGCCCACCACCGCACGGCTGGCGGTGGCGAGCCTTCCGGCATCATAATCGGCCCCAAAGTCTGTGGAAGATAAGCCCACTAGAACCCTCGAAAATCTCTTGGAGAGGGAGAGTTCGCTAGCTGTGCTTTCTTGGTGCAATATGGAGCTGTTATCCAGGGGCGCAGCTTCAGGGGGGGTGTATGGGGTGTTACACCCCTTAAAAATATACTCTTTAGTAAATAGTTGGGCACAGGTGCTTTTAGTTGGGTATGGTGAGGTATCTTTCAGATTTTACCCTGGATTGTTACATGCCCACACTGACAAAAACACTCTCTCTCTCTTTCTTTCTGTCTCTCTCTCTCTCTCTTTTCCATGTCTTAAAACTTAGTTAGTTTGAAAACGATTGTGTTTTAAGTACCCAGAATAATCTGCACTCCTCTCTGTCTCCACTGCCTCCTAAGCCCCCTTCTTGTCCTGCTTTTTATAATGCATTTTAACAAGATATGCCCGTGTGATTGTTGGGAAATCTGAAGCATACACCCACCCAATCTTACTAACCAAGCTACGCCCCTGCTGATATATAGTCATTTTCCAAGGTGGAGTTTAACTCCAAGTCCAGCCCTGCTGTCCTGTGCCACATTTGCTTCATCACTGAAGGACCTGTAATACTGTATGGCCCATAATAGTAATAGTTTGAAACATATTTGGTTGAAAACTGTGTGTTCACAATGGATTTTCATGGGCCTCTTCCCGTGTGTGGGTTTAGATTAGACCAGTTGAATGTTTTGGGGTGCCTCCATTTCGCCCTTGCCTTTAGGAAACTGTTCATATTTACCCCTTGTCTACGACAGTGACTGATCATTTAGGAAGTAATGAACAGAATAGAAGCTAGAGGTTTAAAATGTTTTAGTTGTCCCACAATTCCTTTATCAATCAGTTCACAAGCAAGGGCATGTCATGAACCTTCTTAAAGTACCCTTGGTCATTTGTAGGTAGCACAGGTCAAGCTTAAGATGTAACTTTTATAACAATGCTGAGGGGATGGGGAAACCAATAGGTATAACAGCAGTGTGGAAAAAAGTAGAGAACACAAGAACTAACATGCTTTGTTCTTGCTCGAAAAAACATGACTAGCAATATCCATATATACATTTCACTTACAATTTTTGAAACTTGTCAGACCACTGCACTGTATTTTAAAATCTGTACTTGTAAAGTTAGTAAACAAAGTAAAAACCCTCTTACTTTTCCGATATTGAACATTACCTCTGATCTATATCAGAGTCCTTTCTCTTCCTACTAGTGTTGTGTTATGTTATACTATTTTAAGTCATGTGTATTTGTATAGCACTTAACTCACCTGGGAGGGTATCCTGGCACTGAAGCAGGAGCTCTATGGGCTGAGCCAGTGCTAGGTGAAGGTTGAATGACACTACAGCTCGTAAAAATACCATGCATGCATTTTTTACCACATACATTTTTACCACCCATATGCCTTTACCACCCATGGGAAGTCTATTTAAGATAAGTATATTTAAGGTAAGTGTTACACACACACACACATATATATATATATATATATATATATATATATATATATATATATATATATATATATATATATATATATATATATGTATATATATATATATACATATATATATATACATTTTCTCATTATAAGGTAAATTGTATATATATATTCGATTTTATATTATTATATTATAAGGTAAAAAAAAATATATATATATTCAATCGAAAAGCAGCACAATTTAGTCAGTCCACCACACAGCGGCACAAACGGAGAAGGATGATTCCGAACTCTCCAGGATGTTTGACCATAACGGTCTCTTTTATTTTTCTTGTAAATTTTGTAATAAACGTAGCAAATGCGTGTGGTCCACAACAATACAACAAATAACCTGACTATATATATATATATATATATATATATATATATATATATATATTACTCTGGCTCTTGCCAGTAGGTAGTTACAGTTAGGACCTAGTTTCCATAGGTAAAGCATTTTTTGTTTTGCCAATAACTTTGGTGCCGTTTGACGAAGCTTGATGAAGCTTCACGAAATGTTCAAAACTAATACGATGCTCACTTCAGCTGCTATCCTGAAAGTTTTGGGGTGAACCGTCAAGCGGGGGCCGAGAACCAGGGGGTGATAAAAAGCACATTTTCCCCAAGCTAATTCCCATAGGACTTTTAGACACGACTACAGCCCGAACTGCTGAACGGAATTACACCAAATTTGGCAGGAAGGTAGATGATGGTTCAGGGATGTGCCTTTTTGTGATTTGGTGGAAATCTTTTCAGTAGTTGCAGAGAAATTTAAAGAAATTCGGAGTTGTATTTATAAGGACGTGGTGGAACCGCGACCCCTCCCGACCTCGTGCTGAGATCTGATTCGCTGCCCACACTTCAGACCAGGAAGTGTTGCCAGCTATCTTGTGACTCGTTAGAACTGAGTCACAGAAAAAATAATTAAAAAAAGAACAGGGGGAAGGGTAGAAACACCCTGACACCCTGGGCCTCTTGGGGGGTCCCACAGAGACCCCCAGGGCCAAAAAAGCATTACAAAAAATTATTTCAGAGGGAGTCCCTCCGAAATTAAAGAAGAAAAATGAAGCGTGGGCTCCCGGGCTTCATTTGAAATTGGCCCCCGGGTGGGCCAGGTCTCGAGGGCATTGTGGAAATTTATGAGGGGGCACATGGGTCCCCCTCCTCAGGCTATTGAAAGTCCAGGGCACCACCACCTCCCCAGGACAGTAACATAATTATATGCAGGGGAGCCTCGAAGCTCCCTCGCTTGCCCCGGTGACGGCCAGCTCCCCGGGGCACAGATGTGAAATAAAACTAATGTGGAGGAGGCCTACCCCGATACCCTGGGGACTGGCACCTCACCAGGGGACAGATGTACATTAAAAATAATGCAGAGGAGGCCTTACGGCCTCCTTCACAGCCCCGGGGACCGCCACCCCGGGGTTAAATATTGTAAAGGAATGCGGGGGAGCCTCGCGGTCCCCTTCTGCCCTAGGGACCGCCACATCCCCGGGGCACAGATGTGAAATAAAAATAATGCAGGGGAGGCCCTCCGGCTTCCCCAAAATTCCCAGGGACTGCCACCTCCCGGGGCACAGATGTAATTGTAAAATAATGCAGAGGAGGCCCTATAGCCTCCCCTGTTGCCCGGGGGACCGCCACCCACAGGGGCTAAATATTGTAAAGGAATCCCGGTGCTCCGGGCACCGCCCCCTCCCCGGGGCACAGAGCTAAAATAAAAAAAAATGTGGGTGAGGCCCTATGGCCCCCGCATGGCACAGGGACTTTCACCCCCCAGGGTAAAATGTAAGCAAAGAAGGTGGTCTATTGTTGACTCCCAGCCCTGGGGACCATGTCTCTAGGGCTAAAATAAATGGTGGAGGGGCCGCGTGGCACCCCACCAAGAGCTATTAATTGCCCTGGGGACCGCCATCCCCCAGGGCCGGCGCCACTGTGTCCCAGGGTGCCAACTCCTGGGACATAGCTTGTTTGCTGTGGCTTCTCCCGCCAAGCCACAGCAAACACTGCTCTGCTTTCAACAAGCAAAATCATGAAAAATGCCCATCCCCCAGCGACACCGCCAGGGCCAAAAGTATTTTTTTAAAGGAATTTGCAGCAAAAATCATGACGGATTCGCAGAAAAA
This sequence comes from Calotriton arnoldi, assembly GCA_963921515.1. Taxonomy (NCBI): domain Eukaryota; kingdom Metazoa; phylum Chordata; class Amphibia; order Caudata; family Salamandridae; genus Calotriton; species Calotriton arnoldi. The sequence continues at coordinate 78,377 of CAWUFW010016079.1, forward strand.
AAGTAAGCACAGTTTCCAGTGCTTGTTCTATTTTCAGCCCCTGGGTTGGCCAGAACCGGGGGGGGGCATGCTTTAAATAGTGTAATTTCTAAAAGTGTAATTTTCATATTAGGAGAGGGGTGCGCAGCCCCTCTCCTCAGGCCTTTAAAGGCCCCAGGGACCACCACCTCACCTGGGCTTATGAATTAAAAAAGAGGGTGGCCAACGGACCTCTCTCTTACCTCCTAATTGCCCCGAGGACCACAACCTCCCCTGGACACAAAAGTACTAAACAAAAGAAAGGAGGGCTGTGCGGCCCCCATCCTGGGCCATATTTGGCCCCAGGGTCCACCAACTACCCGGGGCATGGCCAAATGCAAAGTAGGAGGGGGCCGTGTGGCCCCCACCCAGGCCATTTACGGTCCTGGGGACCACCACCTCCCTGGGGGCCAGTCCAGTGCAAACAAAAGGTGGGGGGCTGTGCGGCCCTTCTCCTGGAGCCACTAATGGCCCTGGGGACAGCCACCCCTGAGGGCCGTCTCCCTATGTTCTGGGGTGCCCACCCCCGGGGCATAGTTGTTTGCTCTCACTTGGCAGGAGCTTTGACAGCTCCCGCCAAGCAAGAGCCAACAGTAACTCCGCTCCCAGCGGGCAGAAGCAGGGAAACTGCTCCTGCTCACTGGAAGCAGATTTTTCATCTGTGTTCTTGGCCGCAGTCAAACGGGCAGGATAACAGATAAAAGAATTGTTCCCACCCCCAGGGAGCAGCATTTTTTGATGCTCCTTGCGTGCATCAGCAATGCCGGCTCCTGCTAGAGGCAGGGAGCTGGCAGTGACCATGGGGGCATTAAGGCTCCCCGAGGTCCCCAGCCCTAGGTAGGCTCCAGAGCACCAAGCAAGACGAGGCCAGGCCCCGGAGGATGGGGTCCCCGGGGCGAAATCGGCCCGGGAAGGGGGGGGGGGCCGCATGGCCCCTCTCCCCCATTGATTTGTGGCCAGGTCCTGTGGGGATGGGGTCCTCGGGTCCGAAATCGGCCTGGGATGGGGCTGTGCAGCCCCCTCCACTTTGAAAAATATAAAAACAGAGACTATGGTTCTCCCTTTTAATTACCCTGAGTATTCAAATGCCCACAATCATCTGCAAGCTCTGCCCGTTTGGCTCCTGTTTTCCTTAGTATATGCAAAGGTCTTCCCACCTTTTCCAACGTTAATGGACAGTTCACCAATAGGCCGCCGAGCGTGTTTCCCCCTGATTTTGGTGATGCGCTCTTGATGCTGATGAATACTTAGGCATCTTCACTAAACAATGAAGCACTTACTTCATATAGTTAAGAGGAAGTACCTCTGTTTGGTGGAGATTCTCCCCTTTGTAGTCTCGTCATGTTCTCTTGATGTGGATTCATGTTATCACAAATTTGTGGATGAAGATGCTGCGGGAACAATCACAGTCCCAAAATTACATGCACACTAGGTCATTGGAGACCTTGCGGTCCTTTATTCAGTTGGAGTGTAGAATATGCACTAGACATTTCACCAACAAGGTAGCACTTACTAAGTAACCAGTAGAAAGTACTCCAGATGGATAGACATTTTCGGCAACACTGTGAACTCTTCTTTGCAAAAATGAGGTTCCATTATGTCCCTGATGCTCATTTCACAGAAATTAAACCTCAACGGGATGCACTTACAAATATAAACACAGCAGGTGCCCCAGTTGAAGCTCCACTTCTGTAAAGGACAAATTATCCTAACTTCTTGAGCTTTGCAATGGCAAAGCAACTGTTTCCTCTCATATTGCATGTTGAAAAATTATATGATATGAAATCCTTAATGGAGGTAAATTCATCGTTGATCTATTGGAGCACAATCTGATGTGTCGTGACTGTGATCAGTGGGTTCTTTCTTGTTGTCTCTTGGTGAGAGCAGAGTCCACGGTTCTCCCTTTTAAATACCCTAAGTATGCAAATACCCAAAATACATAGCACCACTCACACACCCACTCACGAGTACTCACACATTCACTCACAGACCCACACAGGCACTCACACACCCACTCACACGGGCACTCACAGACCCACACAGGCACTTACACACCCACTCACACACCCACTCACACAGGCACTCACAGACCCACTCACAGACCCATACAGAAACTCACAGACCCACTCACAGACACACACAGACACTTACACACCCACTCATATACCCACACAGGCACTCACAGACCCACTCATAGACCCACAAAAGTACTCACAGATACCCTCAGGCACTCACACACCCACTCATACACCTATACAGGTGCTCACACACCCACTCACAGACCTACAGACACACTCACACACCCACTCACACACCCACTAAGCCACTCGCACACTCATTCACAGACCCATACAGCCACTAACACACCAAGGGCCAAATGTACGACGGTTTTTGCATGACTTGGGTATAACTTTGGCGTTGTTTGACCAATCTGCATGAAAGTCTTCCAAAAAAGTGTCACGTGGGTACTATTGATTGGGAAAGTTTAGGGGTGATCTGTGCAGTGGGGACCGAGATTTCGGGGCACGAAATAAGGTTGCGTTTGTAATGTTAATTCCCATAGGAACATTTAGCCACAGCTACAGCCCGAACTGCTGAACGGAATTACACCAAATTTGGCAGGGAGGTAGATGTTTGTTCAAGAAAGTGCTTTTTGCCTATTTGTTGTAAATCTGCTCAGTATCTCTGGCCACGGAGTCTTCGTGAACAAAAAGAGCTTGTGAAGGGGAATGCACTGCTCTGATTGGCTGCCAACACTGCAACCAGGAAGTGTTGGCAGCTATCTTGGGACTCGGCTTCAAGCGGAGTTCCCCCAAAAAAGTGAAAATAGAGAAAAGGGTGCAGGGTAGGAATACCCTGACCCCAAAGCCATGGTCTTGGGGTGCCCTGGCACCCCGCCACGGCATAAAACCATTAAAAAAAAACATTGCATTGAATTCACAATAATCGCAAATTTGCAGCACATTAAAAAAAAAGCAAGCACAGGCTCCCATGCTTGCTTTAAAATAACCCCCGGTGGGGCAGGTCCTGGGGGCATATACTAATTATAGGTGTGGGGTGCACGGGGCCACCCTCCTGGGTCTTATGAAAGACCTGAGGACCGCCACCTCCCCGGGGCACTTCAGATAATAAATGCAGGTGGATCCACAGCCCCGAGGACAGGCCAGCTCCCCAGGGCTCATTAAATGAATATGGGGGGCTTCGCGGACCCCCCCTGCCCCGGGGACCGCAACCTCCCCAGGGCTAATTAAAATTTTGTGAGGGGGCCTTGCGGAACCCCTGGGCCCGGGGACCACCACCTCCCTGGACAAATATGATAGCAGGAGGGGGTATATGTGGCCCCCCTCCAAGAGCACTAGAAGGTCCTGCGGACCGCCACCTCTGCTCCTGCAATGTTCCGGGGTGTCTCCCCCAGGACATTGCTGTTTGCTATGGCATGGCAGGAGCACTGCTCCCACTATGCCATAGCAAACAAGTGCTCAAGTTTGAGCAAGCAAGAGCATTTGCAGAGTGGTGGAGAAAGGGGTTGTGGCCTCCAACTCGTCTCAGCAATCCAGCTGTAAGGGACTTACTGGAGGTAACAGAAGAGGTCCTGGCCTCCAAGGACCCTCAGCAACTAAGGGGACTTCATCCCCCAACCAGCACTGCAGCAGGAGGTGTATATGCAGAGTGGTGGAAAAAGGGGGTTGGGGACTCCGGCAAATTGCTGGTCCCATTTTTATTTGTTTTTTTTATGGGATTGGGGCTGCATGGCCCCCTTTCTCTGGGCCAATTTGGGCCCCGGGAACCCTATCCCACGGGGCCAGGCCTTTTTTTAACGGGGGAGGGGGACCACCCGCCACCCTCCTAAGGCTAATTTTGGCCCAGGGGACCCCCATCTCCGGGGCACGGCCTTTTCTTTTTATTATTTTTAAGTAAAATGGAGTGGGGCAGAGCGGCTTACCTCCTGTGCCAATTTTGGCTCTGGGGAGTCCATCCCCTGTTCCCTGCCCTTTAAAAAAAAAAAAAAAAAGTAAAAGGAAGGGGGGCCCATCTCTCGAGGCCTGGCCACAATACTGGTTGCCCTCGTACCACCCAATTTCTCATTATTGACGTACCATGGGGGAGCCTGAAGGCCCTTGCGGTCCCTGCCGGCCCGCCACATCCTGCGGGAGCCAACATTGCTTTTGGGCAGAGGGAACTGCTAAACATGCAGCTCCCTCTGTCCAAAAGCAATTCTGCTCCTCTTCATGCAAGCGAGAGCAGTTTACATGCTCTCGCTTGTATGAAGTGGAGCAGAGTTTGCTATGGCTTGGTGGGAATGGTGCTCCTGCCAAGCCATAGCAAACTGCAATGTGCTGGGGTGGGCACCCCGGGACATTGCAGGAGCTCGCCCTGGGGGGAGGCAGTCCCCAGGGGCCTAAATGGTTCCAGTAGGGGGGCCACGCGGCCCCCCTCTGTTAGACTACACAGCCCCAGGGGTGGTGGTCTCTGGGGCTGCGGGGGGCCATGCGGTCCCTGTCTTCAATTATTAAGAGTTGCCCCGGGGAGGTGGAGGTCCCCGGGGCTGCCCCACGGCCCCCCTGCACTTACTTAATTTTTGCCCCAGGGCTGCGGGGAGGGGGCGCATGCAGACACCCACATTAATATTGTATTTTGCCCCGGGGATGTGGTGGTCCCTGGGGCTGTGGGGGGGGCTGTGCTGGCCCCCCCATAACTTACACATATTGCCCTGGGGAGGTGGTGGTCCCCAGGGAACGGGGGGGTACCAAACAGGCAACGCCACATTTTTATTAATAATATGCCCCAGGGAGGTGGTGGTCCCTGGGGCATAATAAGCCCCAGGAGGGAGTGCTCGTGCGCCCCCTCCTTTACTTCTACATTGCCCCTGGGACCTGGTCCATCCGGGGCCCATTAATAACAAAGACCGGAAGCCTGTGCTTTGTTTTTTTTTATTTCCAATGGGATCAACTGATCCCACAAAATGAAAAAACAAAATGCTACTTTTGGCCCTGTGGAGTCGCTGTGGGACCCCCCCCAAGAGACCTAGGGGGTCAGGGTATTTCTATCCTGCCCCCTTTTCTTTTTCTTTTCAATTTTTGTGGGACTCTGCTTCAAGCCGAGTCTCAAGATGGCTGCCAACACTTCCTGGTTGAGGTGTTGGTAGCCAATCAAATTTCAGTAGGATTTCAGGAGGATTTTGGGCTCCCAGATACCTATATTTTTTAAACTTGAATATCACAAAAACTACTGAATGGATTTGCACGCTTTCTGGGCCAGCATCTAGCTTTTTGCCAAGTTTGGTGTAATTCCGTTCAGTGGTTCGGGCTGTAGTCGCGTTCAAACAATGAAAAATCCCCGTAGACATAACATAGGGAAAACCCATTTTGGGACTCCCCTTTTTCCTCAGCCGTCGCTTGATGGATCACCCTGAAACTTTAAACACAGCAGCTGAACCAAAATGGGGAAGCTTTGTCAAAAGTTTGTGAAGCTTCGTCAAGCAGCACCAAAGTTATTGGCAAAACAAAAAAATGCTTTTCCTATGGAAACTTTGGTCCTAACTATAACTACACCTACACACACACATTTATACTTACATTATATACGTGGTACAGTCATATGCGTGGTACAAATTTGTGTGGTAAAAAATGCTCGGTAAAGGCACTGCGTGGTAATTTTCACCTTGTAAAAGCTTTTTCCCCTAGGTGAAGAACCATGTCTTCAGTTTCTTGTGAAATTCAAGAATTAAGGAGGCCTTTCTAATGAGCAGTGGCAGGTCGTTGCAGGAGTGTGGTAGAAGACTTGACTGCCTGATCTGGTTCTGCAGATGCGGGGGTTGAGGTGGGGTGGGTGTGTGCGAGTAGAAGCCGGGTTGAGTGAAGGTGTATGGTATGTTGGTGGAAGATTAGGCTTTGTGTGTGTACATGAGGAGTTTGAAAAGTGCTAATTTGTGGATTGGGAGCCATTGAAACTCTTTGAGGTTTGGGGTGATGTGATGGTGGGGTCGGGGGTTGATGCTAAGTCTGGCCACTGAGTTTTGTATGGTCTGAAGTCTTCTGGTCAGTTCAGCATTAAGTCAGACCTAGAGTGCGCTTCCATAATCCAGTTTGTAGTGATGAGGACGTGGGTGATGTTTCTGCGAGTGTTGGGGGGAGCTATTTGCTTCTTGAGCATCTTGAGCATGTTGAAGCAGGAGACTACGTTCACTTGCCCATTTATGGTGAGTTGGTTGTCGATTACTAATCCGAGGTTCTTTGTGTGGGTTGCCGGGCAGGGTGTGGGTCTGAGGTCAACAGTCCACCAGGCGTATTCCCAGAGCGAAAATGACTACTTTTATCTTGTCTGTGTTAAGCTTGAGGCAGTTGGTTTTCATCCATCTGGAGACTTCAGTCATGCAGGTGCAGAAATTGGTACAGGTATGTGGCGTCTTGCCAGACAGGGAGAGTATGAGCTGAGTTTTATCAGCGTAGAATATGATGTTGATTCCATGGGAACCGGATGATGCTGGTGAGTGGGGTCATGTAGGTGTTGAACAGGGTGAAGCTGAGTGAGGAACTTTGTGGTACTCCACAAATGAGGTTGATGATGTTTGAGGTGGAGAGGGCCAGGCTGACTGACTGAGTGCGGGCTGCAAGGAAGGAGCAAATACAGTGAAGTGTGGGTCCTTGGATGCTGGTTTCATGCAGTCATTGAATAAGGATGGGGCAGAAGACGATGATGAAGGCTGCAGAAAGTTCCAATACAATTGGGGCTGCTGTGCGAGCTCTGTCCATGATCATCCAAATGTCATCCGTGGCAGTGATGAGGGTGGTCTCGTTACTGAAGTTGTGCCTGAATCCAGAATGAGTGGTCTCGAGGAGGGGGTTGTGGGTGAGGTGTGTGGCTATGCATTTGTTTATCATATTTTCCATGACGTTTGCCTGGTAGGGTAGCAGGGAGACAGGCCAGTACTTGGCTAGTAAATTTGGTTCTGCTGAGGGTTTCTTGAGGAGGGGGAGTACTTTGGCATTTTTCCAGGCACCCAGGTAGGTGGCTGTGATGATTGAGTCATTCAGAATTGAGGTAAGGGCTGCGCTGATGGGGTCTATTCCTTTGATGAAGACTTGGTGAGGGCAGGGGTCCTAGGGTGCTCCGGAGTGTATGGACTGCATGGTCATTGATATTTCTTGACATGTGATGGTGGAACGAGTTGTCAAGGTGGTCCTCTGGAAGTTGGTTGAGATGGGCAGGAGGTCTGTGAAGGTGGAAGGGTCCAGTTGTTGAAGTTATCGAAGATGTTGGTAATCTTTTTGCTGAAGAATAGGGACAACTTTCGTGTACCAGCTTGCTTGTGGTCTAGTACTCGTGGCTTTGTTGGCTTGAGTGTCTGCACAAAAGGTGATCCAGGCATTGAAGTTGGGGATGGGTTCAGGGAGGTTATTGTTATGTCAAGGCTGGTGGTGTAGGAGTTTGGAAGACCAGGATGCTTCTGAGATCTTGTTCCAGTCCCTTTGCAATGATTTAGTGATGGTGTTCCTATGGTGGTGTGAGATGGGTATGTTGCAGTTGACCGAGATTGTTCAGGCTTATCTACTGTGATGTTGCTGAAACTGGTAATGATGGGGAACAGTAGGTGTCTGGCAGCCTGTATGGGGCCTTCCACTCACTGGGTGAGTCTGAGGTTGGTCAGGTCTGCAATGAGGTTAGTCGTTTTGAGATTGGTGAGGTCCTCCAGGTGGTACTTGAGGTTTCCAAGGAGAATGAAGGTGCTGGAGTCGAGGTTTGGGGGGGGGGGGGCAACAAAGTCTGAGATGGTTCTGCTGAAGTTGGCCCGTGATCTGGGGGGTGGTAGAGGAAGGTGCCACTCAGGGTCTAGTTGGTAGCAATCACAAGTTTGACGGCCAAGTGTTCCATGTTGCTTGTGGTGCTTTCTGAGGTGGTAAATCATTGAATGGATTCTATGAAGATGATAGCGAATCTGTCTCTAGGTATGTTTGTCCTGTGCTGTGTTGTGATCTTTGTATCCAGGGGTATTGCCATGGCCATGACGGGGGCAACAAGGGAATCATCCAGGGTTCAGTCCTGTGAGCTGTCATATAGCAAATCCTAAATTTCAGAGGTGTGTTTAGTGAGGGAGTGTTGAGGAGTTTGCAGAACAGGGAGGGGTGCTGTGTAGTGGGAGTTCAGTGTATGTGATCAAATGTGTTGAGTGTGTAAGGTGCTGGGGGTGGTGAGGTGGGTGCAAAGGGATGCATGCAAATAGTAGGTGTTGTAGAACAATGCACCTTCAGTGTTGGGCAATGAGGTGTGGCAGCAGCGCTGGGAGATGTGACTGGGGTCCAAGGCGTGAAGGGTCATAGTGGAGTAGCGACGGATGTAGAGATGGGGAGGAGGAGGACCAAGGATGCTGGTGCTGGCCACAGGGGGGGGCATGGATGAACGCAGATGGGCTTGCCTTTGGCGCTCCAGTGGCACATCCATGCTGCTCCAGACAGATTGGCAGCAAAGTTATAATTTAATGATTTTGATGCTATTTGGAAATGAGTGAACTGCGATAAGGCAGAAAAGGGAGAAGTAGCAAAATGTTTCCAAGCAAAAAGGATTATATTACAATGTCAAAGCATGGTAAGGATAGTAATGTAGGACTAGTATTCCACCTAAATGAACAGTTAGGCTGCAAACATAAAAAAATGAAAAAACAGAGGAACAGTGTAACACCATTGGAATTATTGAAGTAATCATGTTGGGGATTTCATTAAAAAATAGAAGAGTGACACTATTTCTAACAAACAAGGGGCGTGATTCACAATGCGGAGTGTGAAAGTATGTGTGGTGTTGTTATAATAGTACCATAAGAACACTCAATTAAACCTTCATTATTGTCTTGAATGATGCTAATGAGTCTACACAAGGTTAGGAAAAATTGGAATATGTTCTAATTATTTTCGTAAGGTTTCCCAGCAGGATTATAATCAAAGGGAAAGCTTTGCAATTTGGAATATTTTCACTTCTTACTCTTTTTACAACATGATTCACAACTTTAATCCTAATGCCTCTTGTGGGGCCAACTCCTTACCTATCTCATCTGAGACAGTGGTAATCTTAGTTTCCTATGATATTACACCAATAAATTGGATCAATGGCCTTAAACAAATTGCAACCTGTTATTTCAGTGATTTTTGCATTGAAAAACCTCTAACGTTTCACTATAAAAATGGGGATAGTCTTGTGATTCAATCTGCTACAGCTAAATAAGAAATAGCTCCAAGTAGTTGTTCACTACAGGGAAACACTGCATGAATCCCATTTTCACCGTGGATCATGCTACCTCTTTCTCTAGAGCCCAAAACATCTATCACTTCTTATCAGAATAAATTGAATTAATTCTATAATTTCTCCCAAATACTTGAGCACCTGTCACATTTCTGCTTTCTCATCTGATAACAGGTTTGTTGAATTTGTCTTTTAAGCTATAACAATTTTTGTCTTGTGGCTCCTAGGTTCGAATCCTATCAAACAGGGAAGGTTCGTGTGGCACATCTTCAGCAGCCGAGCACCGGGTCATTGACTGTGGATACCTATAGTAAACAAGGTTAAACGAAGTGCCACATATAAGTCGCACCTACAGATCTGGTAGTTACCAAGTTCTCATCGGACCATGGATCGTTTATGACGACAAGCATCCATATAGATCTGTGCATCATCTTAGGAGACCTTGCTCCAAGATTCTCATTTAAGCTTAAAGGACTTTAAGCACCCTAGGAGTAGGGAAGTCAATAAAAGAAACTAATAAAGTCTTCATATCATACCCACCTAGGGAAATGATTTAGAACATTGTTGTGCCGTCCTGAAGAAGGTGACAGGCACATTATATGCCAACACCGAAACGTGCGTTGACCTCGGTTTGATAACAGATCCCAGCTCACAACAACACAGTGGATAACAACAATTGCTGTATTACTGCTGAGGCGCGTTCCTATGTGTAGATAACTGGGACTGTTGTATGAATGCTGAGTATGCTAGTGTTACAGTGTGGATGGTAATAAGAATGATAGTGTTGGGTATGAGTTTAGGGGTTTCACCTAGGGTGACATCACTGTATTTTTTAAAAAACCCAAAGAAATGTATGTTTATAAATGTGTCACAATACATAGAATAAAATCTTGAAATGTGTTTGTAGATATTTATTAATTATGAAATGATTTTTGCGACAATCTTGATGGAATAATAGAAAAATGTGAAAAAAATATATGTGAAAGCAAACATAATAAAATTGATCCTAAGACAATCTCTTTATATGGGAATGTTTGATTAGAAGAAGGTCAGTATCAATAGCATGTATCAGCGAAATTGAAGTAATACAGGCCTGTGGGTGCTCATCTTTTTCCTTGTAGTAGTTTTTAGGTCAAGCCTCGAGTAGCGCGCAAGCGCTGCTAGGCGAAGACTTTATGTTAGGGGGTTTCAAAAGCTGACCACACGCTCGTGCGTCGTGGCCTTGTTCGGGCGGTTACGCGCGCAGGGCCGACATCTGTTTCCCATTATCGTGCCCAGACGCGGGCGCGATAATTGGAAACACATGCCGGCCGTGCGGGGAAAAGGCCATGACGCAAGAGCGTCTGGTCAGCTTTCGAAAGCCCAGGCTGCCGCGCTCGCTCGCCCCGCTCCTCTCTTGTTTTTTTAGGCATTGGGAGAGTAAGTGATTTGCCCAGAATCACAGGATGGGAGGGGGTGAAGGGTGCCTCGTCCCGGTTGTGACCTCCTTCCCAGATCTTCATGACTCCGACACCACGCCCCTATCTTAAAGACAACTGCTCTCCAAGGAATTGGACGCCACCCTTATCCACAAGAGAGCGCGTCGCCCGAGTGCTCAGTGATTGAGTGCTGGGACAGAGCCATGGCGGGGGTGTATAGCCGACGCCTGCACCATACGGCTCTGTGACTGGAGCATGTCTGTGAGCCCTGGAGTCGGCCCTGGGAGCCGCTGCATAATTTTTCATTCTAAATGTGAACCAGCAGCGTTTGAATTTTTCTGTGGAATGCAGGCCAGCAGCTATAACACACAACTTTTAACATGGCTCGAGATGCTTTGTCTAGAACATGTGCAATGCAATAAGAATGATAATAAACAAATCAAAAAATAAATAGAGCAATATAAATGTTTCCTATGTCGGATTCCCGGTGATGCTTCTGCAATAAGAGACATGTGAGGGGAGAGTGTGGTGCGAGCTCCGTGTGTAAATAGACTCCTGCCCTTCCTGCGGGCGGACGGGACTGCACGGACCAGGCAGAGCTGTTGCGAGCGAGGTTGGTCCCTAAGGGGCAGGCCCGCTCCTACACCTGGCCTGGCTGCTTCAGACCCTTGCACTGCTGGCCGCAAAGGTGGGAATTCCCTGGCGTCTCACTACTCGGCCACTCGTGCAGCATCCCTGGTGGCAAACCACATCAACTACCAACACGGGGTGCGGCACCGCGTTTACCAGACATACTGGGTAAGTGGGTAACCGAGGCCAGCAGAGAGATGAGTGGGAATGGTACGGCAGAGAGAGTCAGTGACAGTCAGCGGTTCCCGATAGTTAGAGTAGAGGAGGAGAAGGGGATGCTGAGGAGGGCATCGGGTGTTTAGGGTGTTGAATGTGGAGCAGTCGGCGCAGCAAATCATGAGGAAGGCACACCAATCGCTGGTATTTTAATAACTGCGTCGCACTGGAAACCTGGAGGATTATTGCATCATACCCGGGACCTACCAAACGCTCCCCAATCCCGAGGTGAAGAGACCCTTGACCCAGCGCATGCTACCAAGTTTTCAGTCTGACTGTGTGTGAAATTCCCATGTTTTTCGGTGTGCTTATGTGTGACATTTAATGCTGTTTGAGTGACACTTTATTGCAAATTGAACAAAGTATTTATGCCCTGAACCCTTCTCTTTCCCTCCACGTGTGTTAAGAGCTGGGGCTGGGCTGCAGTGCTCGAGTCCATTTCAAGGGAGTGGAGCAGCCTTTCAAGGGCATTGACGTGACCCAGCGTGCTGTGAGACTCCGTGCCGGTATAATTGCCTCATTGCACTTGCTATGCTATAAAATTTGCTTTTTAGGCTAGTGCTCGGTCATGAATGAACAGATCAATGCGATTATCTTCTGAGCAGCTGCAGTGCCTGCCTGCCCTCGGCCACGCAGCCTGTCTCTGGTTAGGGCTCTTCCATTTCTGGTGCTTTTCAGCAGTTTTAAGATCTTAGAGTTTTTCGTTGCTCAAATGGGTGCAATTTCGGATATTTGTATGTTCCCCTCATCTTCATTGCTTGATTTTGGTCACGAGAAAGCGTCACTTGCAGTCTTTGAAATGTCACTCATAATTATACTGAAATTATGAAAATGTCACACATAATCTGAAACCTTGGCAGCTATGCATTGTGTCCCTTTTAATTTCATCAGGTAGGGCAATGCAAGCTTCCATAGTTGCAGTACAGCTGACAGTGGCGCAAGCGTTCTAGAGCTACACAAAATAGTTGAAGCACAGAGCAGTGCAAGCTTCCGTCATAAAAGGTGTTTTCAGGATGCTGAATTTAAACTCCTTATTCTCTTGTAATCTGTTTTATAATTAAAAGTCAGTAATTGGCATGTTTGTAAGCTGCAGAGGTTGTGTGGGTCGATTCTATATATTATAAGCATACACAGGTGTGTGCTTTGTGCATGACTTGGTAGTTGGAGATTAAAGTAAGAACTCCACTGATTCCAGTTCCTGCAGCGATCTTGAACTGGAACCGGGTTTCTGATGTATCCTATAGCCTCGTCCCGACAGTGTCTCGATGCTGTGTGCGGTTACCGGCACACATGTAGCAGTGCCCACTCATGTTTTTAGGTCTCGCGCCTAGAGTTGCAGTGCACAGCACTGCTCGCGCAGCGAGAGACCTCATGTAGGGGGTTTAGAAGCTGACCTAGGAATCGCACACGCTCGTGCGTGTGCTTTTCGTTTTCCCCCCGGCTATTGGGCTTTGCGTGCGTCTTAATAAGAAAGACAGCACGCAATTGGGCAAAGGCGGGCGCATGTCCCGCCTTTGCCGCGCCCATTCCCACCGGTCTCTAGCACGCGCAGCAGCGCGTGTTCGCCTCGCTGCCGTGCTCCCTTTCCCCCCGCTCCTCTGTGGTGCGCGCGCACCACTGGTTTAGAGTTACGTCTGATTTACACGCTCTGTGAATTAAAAAGGGATTTTCGCTTTTCGTTTCCTTACAAACCAGCTTGAGATATTCAGAGCAAAATATGTTCATATTATGTATCTGAATGGTGTTGCTTAGTGAGGCGTTGCTCTATTTCATTCTGGGCTTTTGTATTTTGATGATGTGTGCTGTTGGCATCTGCTGTGTAGAAACTCATAAGCAAGAATCGTGCTGATGTAGGCAACAAATGGTCCTGGGTTGAGCCCAGCTTTAGTGACATGTACAGGACAAGTTCTTGGTCAAGTTGGGATTCTCTCGCAGTGTGCTTTCATTTTCGTGTCCCTTGGTGTGATTTTGTGGAATTTGTTTGGAATATATAAAATTGTTTGCAAGTGTGTCCTTTCCTTATATATGGCAGTGGATGCGCATACACAAGGGGGAAGACATGCTCTTAAGATAAATACTATTTCTAAACGCTTTCATTTCTCAGCTCAGTTTTCCATTAAAAAGTTTAAAAAGCCACATATGATCACTGTGAGCAGTCACGTTCAGACAAACTAGCTCAGCCGACTACTGCAGTCACTCACTGTACTAAGGGTGATACAAGGAGTACATTAAGAGCAGGGCACAAGTCCTAAACAAGCATTTGCAATGCAATAGGTCTCGGATTTACGCAAGTTTGAGCTATTTACATTGCAAATAATGCCTTTTATTTTTGTTTTCGTTTTTAAAACATAAATAAAAGGCATTGTGATTTACAATGCCAATAGCTTAAACTCTCGTAAATGCGAGACCTATTGCATTGCAAATGCTTGTTCTCCCTGCACCCAGACCTAGAATTAGTTGTTTCAGGGGTTTACCTTCTTATCCATGATTCGGGAACCACCCCTTTAGACCCAATATCCTGTATAACCTCTCTCAATGGTGGGACTATAATACTCTTAAAAGTCTAAAAGAACTCAACTGGTATTGAGTCCTCCCCAGCTGCCTTGCCTGAAGTTAGCATAGACGAAGCTTCGGAGATTTCATCATGGGAGATTTCCAAATCAAGTAAGGCGGAGTCTTCTTCGCTCAAGAGCGGGAGATCGCTCCTGTTTAGATAGTTCTGGAGTCCTTCCTCATCTAATGATTGTGTTTGTGTGTAGAGTTCCTGATAAAACAGGGAGAATTGGTCAACTATTGACTGTGAATGCGTGTGTAATATGCTGTTCTCCCCTTTAATGCCCTTTATTTGTTTTTTAGCTCTGTTATCTGCTAGCTGATGAGCCAGCACCTGCCCAATTTGTTCGCCATATTCATATTGAAAGGAACTATGCTTATTGTAGCTCACAGCGATTTTTTCCTTGAGCATCCTACTCAGGGAAATATGTTTATCTATTAATAAGGTATACAACTGTTCCTGATTTTGAGCCCCTCGGCGAATTGCATCTGCATGAAGGAGTTCTATTGTTGAGAGTGCTTGACAAGCAGCTCTAGCCATACGTACCCTGTCTTTATTTTGCTGCAAGATAAACTGCTGGGTAATCCCCCTTAAGTACGCCTTCATTGCATCCCACACTATGCAAGAAGAGGCAGTCCCCATGTTGTGTTTTAGGAAATCCACTAGATCTTTATGGCTAAATGTTAAGTTCTCGTTTTCTGTTAATAGATAGTGTGGAAACAAAAAAGACCGGGCCGCTTTAGTAGCGACTTGAGACTGAAAAGAAAGTAAGATAGGACTGTGATCAGAGGTAATACTAGGTCAAACTTCCATGTCTGCATATGCCAGTATTTTGTGAGACGTCCAGGCCATATCAATTCTGGAATATTGTTTGTGTGGATCAGAATAATATGTGTAGCCTGGGGATGCCGGGTAAAGTACCCGCCATACATCCCTTAGACAGTGCAACCGGCTACGTTCAAGGATTGAAGCCCTAACCTTCACCATTCTAGGGGTTGCAGCTTGATTAGTGGAGTCATTAACATAGTTCATAACACAGTTAAAATCCCCCATGATTAGACGCTGCCCCTGCCATTCTAACAGCTTCATATTTAAAAAGTCAAAAACATCTGGATCGTTAACATTGGGTACGTATATTGTACAGAACATGTACTTGGTGCCATTAATATCGAGCTGCGCAATTGCCCATCTTCCTCGATAGTCAGCAGATACCTTAAGAATTCTATGCTCAAATGACTTAATCACTAATATTGCCACTCCTCTTATATATGCACTCTGGGATGTGCATACAATTGTTTGATAATCGAGATGCTTAAAAAGCCCTTGGTCTTTATAAGCCAAGTGAGTTTCTGTAAGGAGCACAATGTGGGGCCTGTACAGTTTCAGGTCCTCCTGCACTAGTTGGCGTTTGGTTCCATTATTTAGGGCTGATACATTCCAGGCCACACATCTAATTAGCCCCATTGAGATTCATGTCTTATAGCATTGGCAAAATTATTAAATGCCAGCCCATTCTTCCTCATCAGAACATCTTTACTGAGGTACCTAACAACCTTATATACACTTGTGTATTCTCTAATGCAACCACCTGCCACCCTATTTATCCCCTTATTAGCACCCCTTTTGAAATTTTCTCCTTCAGCACCTCCCCTCTCCACCCTTAATCTCCTCCCCCGACCACCCCGACCCCGTATCGTGAAAAAGGAATCTTCCCCCTTATATGCTGCTAATAAGATGACAGCTATCAGGAGGCAGAACACCCAGAGTGTCCCCCCATCCCACCATGCCTCAAATGCAAGAGAAAAGAGAAAAACTGTTGATATATAGTAGAAATGTATATGAAAGAGCTTAGTCTCATATTGTGGACCCTTATAGTAGCCTATAATTAATCTGGGTTGCTAAATCTTCTTGGCGGATGCCAATTGCCATTGACTTAAGGCTCGCTAAGCCTCCTGATCGGTATAAAAAACTGAGAGAGTCCATCTTTTATGGCCTTTAATCGAGCCGGCTCCTGTAGAAAGACTTGTGCCCCTTCTGCTTTTAGCGGGTCAATGAACTGTTGCAGCTTCCAGCGTCTATCCATAGTAGCTTTGCATAGGTCCGACCTGACAAAGATGGAAAAAGAGTCAACCAGTATAGGGGTGCAGGGGCGGGATTTGATGGATATAGCCTGTCTCAATGAGAAATTACCCCAAAAAATGAGCAGCGGTCTAGGATAGCGAGAGCTCGCCTTGTTTGAAAAAATTGGTAATCTGTGAGCCTGCTGTATTTGGCAGTCCTAATCCCAGTCTACAAGGTCAGGGAAAGTCTTTTGAAATAGCTGGACTACAAAGGCTCGGGGATCAGAGCCTTTCTTTCCTTCAGGAACCCTGAACAGTCTTAAATTATTACAGCGTTGCCGGTTTTCTAAGTCTTCCACTTTTGTCTGCAGAAAAAGTAGTTGATCATCATGTATTTGTACTGATCTAGTTGTAGCGGTAGTAGACTCCTCTGTCTCAGCGACCCGTTGTTGTAGCTCAGCTATGTCCCTCGTGAGTGTTGGGACCTTGCTTGCCACTTCTCCTAGAGACTGCTGAATTAGAAGGTTGTCCGCCCTGGCCTGCGAGTAATGCTCTTGAGCCTCCAATCTTTGGTCTTGCAGTGCCTGGAGAATTAAGCAAGGTAAGGCTCTTTAGCACTTCAGGGATGGCATTTCAATAGCATCCACCCCCACTCCAGAAGGACCAGGTGTTGACCCATTACCCAGGCAATTGGGGCTTTGCATCTGATTGGCAGATCGATCATGTAGGCCCTGACTAGGACCAGAAACAAGCTTAGGGTCTGAGCTGCACCTAATACTTGAACTTGATAGCTGTGATATGATAGCTTTCACTTCCCCCTTAGATTTTACCCATTTACGCAAGGGACTGCCATCCGGGGAAGCCTTTGTGTGAATGGCAGGTCTGTTATGTTGCTGGTTGCCATAAGGTTCAGTAGCTTTTTTCAAGTTTTTGGTTATTTTAGATTTGCCCTTCTTTTTCCCGGGGAAAGGACTTGGCGCCGAATATACATCCTCTGTAGGTTTTACAGTGCCTAGCAAGGTGCCCAGCTCGGTCTGTGGCGTAGTAGTTAATGTTAAACTGTTGTTTATCTCATGCGACTCATGAGCCCCTCCAGTAGCCTGGTGCAATTCCCTTTCCACTGTCTGAGCTATATGGCAAGCCCTGATGGCGGATATGCCCTCATCAGTATTATCCTCTTTATAACCCAGAACCCCCTGACCAGCTGGTCTTAGCCCCGTGGGGTCTTCTATAGTAGGACAATCAGGTTTAGTATTACCTCCTTTCAGCAAGCTTGCTGGTACTTGATGGAACAGAGACACAGCTGTGACCTGCGTCTCAGAGGGGTCGCCATTAAGTATAGCGTTGTTATTAACTTCAAGTGCAACATTGTTACTGGCTTTGAGTAGCGTGGCCCTTATGTTAAGTTGCAACATTGTATCTGCTATTTGTTTAACTTCCTGCAGGCTGTCCGCCGTGTCTATCATCTCTGAGCATGCCGAGGATCTTAATGAAGGAACAGTAACAGGAGTGAGGCCCGTTAACCCAGGTGAGACCGGGCGTAGTATGCAACAAACAACAATGTCTCAACTGGAAATCATTAAAACATGACAATGAAAAACAGTGATATAAATCACAATAGGAGTGGGGAACAAAGGAGTGGAGACCACAACGAGAATGGTAGGGTAGAAAAAATATTATTTGTAAGTAGTTAAGCGGCACTACAGTACAAATTAATATACAATGACCATAACACACAAGGTGAGCACTGGGCGTGCTAGTGAAGGTGGGCGGCGCAGTGACACAGGGGTGAAGAGAACAGCGTGAACGGCGACAATGGGTACGAACAATGTGGTCAAAATTGCAAAATATATACAGTGTTGATATACAGGGTTCAAGATAAATAAATTGACCACAACAGCACCCAAGTTCTAGGCTGGGTAGTCGACGGTGTTTCAACCTGAATGATTACAGGTCATCATCAGGACATGGTCATTAGTTTGAGAGTAGTGCTGTATAGGAGAGGGAGAAAGGAAGAGTAGATGAAGCAACTAAGTGGCCCAGGAGAAAAAAAAATGCATTGGGCGCAGGGCCAGGTGTGTGGCAATTACCTAAATTGGACATGGATGATTCGCCAGTCCAGGTCTGGGCAATCAGGGAGTGATGTATACAACGAGGCGTCAGGGATCCCCATATGTACTGCAGGGGGAATATACATAGGTCAAAAGGACGTCTGGAAAACGCATGTGACACAGGAATGAGGCATGCGCTGGAGACGCGTATATATATATATATATATATATATATATATATATATATATATATATATATATATAGTAATGGTAATTACCCAGTTGAGTTAGGTCCTATGACGTGAAGAATTGTCCAGGTTGTGGGATCCAAAAGAAACCATATGTGGATCCAAGTCACACCGTATGTTAGGCGGTGGTGGCGAATCTGGGTAGTAAGGGAGGGGGGGAGTAAGCCATCGTTAATAAGGGGCAGTGTAAAGGGGATAATTACAGTGAAAAATGTGGGCTTGGACCGTCACTTACTTGAGAAATTGATAGGCGGCGGGAATCCGGGGACAGTGTCGCACGATGGCGGACAACGTATTTGGGCTGTGGTAGAGGAGCGAAACCTCCGTGGTGCAGCCGGGTCAGGGACGAGTGAAGCGTCCGGGAACACGGGAGGGAGGAAAAGCCGGCAATAAGTACCGTAGACTTGAATCAGATGACGCGTGTCACGGGGTGCCGGAAACTAGACCGGAGGCGAATAGGGACTGTCACGGGCCCCCGGGGGGACCATGGAGTAGTTAGAGTGAGGGGAAAAGACACCGAGCGTGAGGGGTTCAAGACTGCACTTCGGTACCAAATTTTTTTTTTTTTATGAAAAGGAACTTTTACATTCAGAATAAAGATAAATAATATACAGTGTGAGACAATTGTACAATTACTAAAGGAATTAAAACTAGGTGAAGAGAGAATAATTATAGTGACGGTAAGACTGTATCACTTCATTCGCAGTTATGCTTACAATTCAGGGCAACTGTAATAGAGAAGCAGTTTTTACAGAAAGGAAAAGACAAGATAATTCATAAGTCGAATCAATCAACATTGTATAACTCAAGGTAGTGGAACAGTGACTTCGAGTATATGGAAGGTTACATTATGTGAGTTATTTAACACATATGGTCTTGTTAGTGCCACGGTGGGGACCAGCCGGGTAAATAGAACGAAACATCAATGTTGTACAGGTACAATTTGCGATGTTGGCATTAAAAACAATTCAGGGTATGCAAGGTGACATGATATCGAGAAAGGAGAAACACCTATATGAACTACACCAGGTGTCTGCCGATGGGGATAGTATATTATGTGGTGACCAATGAGGCACTGGTCTTCATTAGTGCGGCCAAGTGGAAGTCATACGGGAAGCAGGCCAAAGGAATTCCAGTAGTAGGTTCATGGAGCTGTAATGACCGTGTTCCATTCATCTAGTGTATTTAACCCATTTGCGACGGAATTGCAGCGTGCAATCCATCTGCACTCGCATTTATTCAGCAGCAACTGTAGGTTACAGCCCCTGAGCGGGAGAGTAGGACGATCAATCACCAACCAGGTTAGATCCACTTCGGAATGTTATTTTTCTTTGTAATGGCTCACCAGGGGAGCTGTTTCAACATTGCCTCTGATGCGACTTTGGTGCTGGAAAATCCGCTGCTTCACCATCTGTGTAGTTTGTCCGATGTATAATAGATTACAAGGGCAGCGTATGGCGTAGATGACATTTGACGTACGGCAGTTGGTGAAGTTTTTGAGTTTGTAAGTCTGCCCAGCAGCTACAAATTCCTTGGTGTTGTAGGTGAAGTTACATGCTGTGCAGGTTTGGCATTTGTAATGCCCGAGGGCTGGTGGTAGCCCCCACAGTGAGGTCACAGTCAGTGTTTTTGTTGAGCCAGGTTATGAAGGCTGCCAGGTCTTTGTGTGTGCCATGCCAGAGTAGGAGGATGTCGTCGATGTACAAATTTTCAAGCACGAAATCTGGGTCCGTGTCCGTTTTTGGAGGAATCCTGTGTCAAGGCGGAGAACACGTAATAGAATTGACCGGCTTGTTTCACGCGGTCATCCACGGAACCCCCCCCTCGCAAAGGATGACGCTGCTGGTGGAACGCCACTTCCGGGGCAACCTGGAAGCATCTTTGATCCAGAAGGATATTCAGCGTCTGACCCCCTGCAACCCGGAGAAGCCGATAAAGCCTGCGGGAACCTGCGGACGTCGAGTCGGAGGGCTTGACAACTACGGAGCAACCCAGGTAGGAGTAGCCGGGTATTGCAGGGTGAGGAGGTGTG
This sequence comes from Calotriton arnoldi, assembly GCA_963921515.1. Lineage (NCBI taxonomy): Eukaryota > Metazoa > Chordata > Amphibia > Caudata > Salamandridae > Calotriton > Calotriton arnoldi. Next base: position 98,835 of record CAWUFW010016079.1, read on the forward strand.
CTAATAGTTGTACAGCAAACAAAGATTCAAAGTGACGGTTGTGTGCAACATTACATTGATTCAAAGATTTCCTCTTGTCGGCCGACGTGGTATGAGAACGGGAGGCGGCGGCCATGGAGATGTTCTCCGACACCCTCCCAAGTATTAGTGGTGCAAAAGACAAAAGTAAAGAAAGCACACAAGTGACCAATTCAGTTAAAGACCTATTTAAAAAACTTGAGAAAAAAATGAGGTCTGAGCAAAATAAGTGGTGGGAGTCGAGGTCATTACAACGCTACATCGACGTGGAAAGAATCCCCAGAGGGCTAAGAATCCTAACGGCCCTGAGTTACGATGAACCCAATCCAGAGTTAATGAAGGAATGTGCGGAATGTAACTTAGAGTCATCAAGAAGGTTAGCACTTATTTTAATCAAGTATGCGGACATTGATAGAGCAAGATTGCTTAAAGAAATAGAAGAAATAAATGAATTGTTTGAAAATCTATATCAAAAAGAAGAACAAACCAAATTGCGAAAAGAGATGATGGCTCGGCTCAAAAGAGAGGAAGACAAAATCAAGGAAAGAAAGGCATTTAAGTTCCAAAGGGACAAAAACGATTATGAACTGGGCCAGATTTTTACTTTTGCCAAAAAATATGATGCCATAAGAAAGTCTAAATTCTATCCTGCAGAAGGGGCTACATTGAGTACTATAAGACAACTTGGCCAAACATCCAATATATCCCAATCAGACACTAGTTTGGCGGGTGGTAGTGAATCAGAATCTGAAATGCGCAATACAGATAGTACAAGACTACAACCAAAGCCATCATTGGGGGAAGAGCTCCATTTTTAATGCTTCGAAAGACGCCAAACGTTACGACCAAGGCCTCCAAAAAAGTTCGAAGAACAATCAATAACTACAGGCGGCGTCAGAGGCGCAAAGCAAGCGCAGAGCGAGCCAAACCCAAACAGAAAACGAGGCAGGGGACATTGGAGAAACAAACAGAAACTGGAAACGAAATGAACAACACAATAGTGAATTTGGCAAATATAAAGCTGACAAAACAGGAGGAGAACATACTGAGCTTGGGATTGTCTTTTGCCCCAGTAACAAACTTTGATTATGCCACTACAAGATTGGACATATATAAAGGGGTATGTAAATTAAAATAAAAAAAATTCCATATGACAAATAAAGTACAAACAGAGTTAACCCAAAATCCACAAAGATATTTTGAGGAATCTGTTCATCCCAATCTATCACAGGCTGATATACCTCTGCTTCATGTAATGCAAGAGCTTAGTGACGAAAACATGGGCCAACTCAGCAACGACAATTCTACAGGCAACAGTAGTACATTAGATTTGGCAATCACATCAAGGCAATACACTCCATTCAAACCTAAGTTGTCTTTCAACCCAATCGCTATACGGGATTCCATCGATTTCTTTCACGAGACTGTCATATCTCAGATAAAAACTCTTAATAAATCTGTACAACATAAACATAGTGATAACAGCAAGAAGAACCAACAGTACAGGAATCTAATGACAAAATTGCAAAACAATAAGAACATTGTTATCCGTAATAGCGACAAAGGGGGAAATATAGTGATCTGGCCACAAGAAAGCTACAAGAAGGAAGCCTACAGCCAGCTGAACGATCGTACTTGTTATAATCGTACTAATGCCCTCAGTTTGAAAGCAACGTATAAAGAATTTCACACCAAGTTGTCCAGATGGAAAAGTGCAAATTTAATAAGCAATGATGAATATAAATATCTGAAAAATGAAAATCCCACGACTCCTACTATGTACTTTATTCCCAAGATCCATAAGGACGCGAAAAACCCTCCAGGGCGGCCTATTATCTCGGCCAGGGAGGGTTTATTGGAGCACACCACGAAATATGTTGATTATTTTTTACAGGGATTTGTACAGGGCTTAACATCATATGTCAAAGACACAAGTGACTTTTTACAGAAAATTTCTAATTTTGTTTGGCAAGATAATTTTTATTAATTGCCTTAGACGTGACCACACTATATACCAGCATTGAACACACCGACGGTATCAGAGCTATAGAATATTACCTGGCACGTAGAGCTAATCAGTACAGGGAACATAGCATCATGTTGATTCAAATGATTGAATTTTGTTTATTTAACAACATCTTTATGTTTAACAGTCAGCTGTACCAGCAAACTAGAGGTGTAGCCATGGGGGCCAGCTTCTCCCCCAGTTATGCCTGCTTACACATGGGCATGTGGGAGGAGCTGGTCCTTCGGGAAATGTTCAGTGCAAATATGAGTAACAATGTTAAAATGTGGTTGCGCTACATTGACGACTTGTTCGTAATATGGCAAGGTACTGCAGAACAAGCCAACAAATTTGTTGAGAGCATCAATTCAAATACTATTAATCTTCACTTTACTGCGACAATTAGTCCAACTAGTGTTGAGTTTTTGGATACCAATGTGTATATAAACAACAATCAAATCGAAACTCGACTATTTAGGAAGAAGACAGCAGGCAATTCCACTCTCCACGCAAGTAGCAGTCACCCCAAGCATCTCATTAACAGTATCCCCTACGGGGAAATGCTACGTCTTCGACGTATATGTAGCAATAATGATGATCTCAAGGTAGCACAACAGGAGAGTAGAATCAGATTTGAACAAAGAGGTTACTCATCAAGGGTTATTGAAAAGGCTATAACCAAATCTATGTTGTTTACAAGAGAGGAAACATTGAAAGATAAATCCAAAGACACAAAACCTAATAAAAATACTTATGTTACTGACAGTAATCAAAGCAGCGAAGATTTTAGATTGATCATTAAATTCAACAAATAACAAAAGTCTCTCAATAAAATCATTCAACAAAACTGGCCCCTGGTATTAAATGACCCGGTGATTGGACCCCTGCTACCGCAGAGGATGTCCATCACCTACAGTAAAGCGCCATCGATGAGAGACATTCTAGTTAAAACAAGCCTAGAAGTCATAGATAACAGTAGCTGGCTACAAACGAACAAAGGATTTTACAAATGTAGAACGTGTAAGGCATGTTCCCATGGCGTCAACAGAAATACCTATATTACACCGTTTAGCAACAAGGTTTTTAAAATCTCCAAATTGTTAACCTGCAAAACTGAGTTTGCCGTCTATGTGCTGTTGTGCCCTTGTGGCCTACAGTACATAGGCAGCACTAAATTGCAGGTACACAAACGAGTGTTGCAACATCTACGGGCCACTACAAATCAGGATAATACATATCCAGTGGCACAGCACTTCAGGGAGAAACATGAGTCCAACAATTCTAACCTGAAATACTATGTAATAGATGTAGTCCCCCTGAGTAGAAGAGGAGGTGATTGTGAGAATAAACTGAGGAAGTTGGAAACTAGATACATTCTACTGCTAGATTCCAAACACCCGGGGGGCTGAACGCCACAGAGGATTTGCACACTTGTTTGATATAAAGGTTAACATAATGATGAATATCAGAAATACACATAATTACAGTCCGTAAAACGATGGATCATTTGGGAATGTTTTTACTCAAGTTGTTTACTATGTATTATTTATATATATATAAAAAAAATTAGGTGTGATTTTAGGAATCTATTTCTTCTGTGACAATTTTAAACATATATTGTGCATGTTTTATAGGAGTATGTATTTATATATTTATGGACAGATATTTATCGATTTTATAGATTGTTATTTGTGATATTTATATATTTATGCATACAAGCAATACTTTGCACAGATTTCCAAGTTTGGAATTAACTTTTGAAATTGTCATGATGATGGATTCTTAAAGTTACAAACATGACACTTTACTCTATTAGTTGGAGCAATTTGGGTTGTCAATTTACATGTTTTGATATTGATTGTGATCCTAAATCCAATTCAAGCACTTGCTCAACGTGACTGCGAATGCCTCTATATGGGGTGAGAACATTAAGAAATTGGTCGCATTCAGAGATTTCTAGGTATATTAAAGGTCGGCTGACCTTTACTATCTTTTATTACACAATTGCACTTTAATAGCACCTTGCACTTCATAATGGTATATCACGGATATTGATGAATGTAAATTGCACATGGCATAATAATTGTGTCAATGGATTGATCCGGTTATCTGTCGACATACCTAGCATACAGACATTTTTGAGATTGATTGTTACCTATAGGCCTTTAAAATGTAAGGTCCAGGTTGAGGATTTATCCCGATATTATGTTATATATTTTATATACAAATTTTGAAACAAATAGTAAACGATGTGGTATTTTATCGACATTTTACCAGATTGTAAACCCCCAAAATGTGTGTGCAATCGGTTGAGGTTTAGGAATCTAATTTCAACTCCTTATTTGCAAGTGTCAACACATTATGTACTGTCTGCTGATATGTTCAAGATATATTTAATCTTCTATGTTCATGAAAAAATATCATGTGATATCATTAACTATGCACCTGTCACTTTAAATACTGCACACTGGCTTCTTACCATCGTCATGTGATCAAGGCTCGGACGAGCAGAAACGCGTTATGGCGACACAAGAGGAATAAAACAAATCTTCAAGCACGAAATCTGGGTCCGTGTCCGTTTTTGGAGGAATCCTGTGTCAAGGCGGAGAACACGTAATATATATATATATATATATATACGCGTCTCCAGCGCATGCCTCATTCCTGTGTCACATGCGTTTTCCAGACGTCCTTTTGACCTATGTATATTCCCCCTGCAGTTCATACGCGGATCCCTGATCCCTCGTTGTATACATCACTCCCTGATTGCCCAGACCTGGACTGGCGAATCATCCATGTCCAATTTAGGTAATTGCCACACACCTGGCCCTGCGCCCGATGCATTTTTTTTTCTCCTGGGCCACTTAGTTGCTTCATCTACTCTTCCTTTCTCCCTCTCCTATACAGCACTACTCTCAAACTAATGACCATGTCCTGATGATGACCTGTAATCATTCAGGTTGAAACGCCGTCGACTACCCAGCGTAGAACTTGGGCGCTGTTGTGGTCAATTTATTTATCTTGAACCCTGTATATCAACACTGTATATATTTTGCAATTTTGACCACATTGTTCGTACCCATTGTCGCCGTTCACACTGTTCTCTTCACCCCTGTGTCACTGCACCGCCCACCTTCACTAGCACGCCCAGTGCTCACCTTGTGTGTTATGGTCATTGTATATTAATTTGTACTGTAGTGCTGCTTAACTACTTACATATAATATTTTTTCTACCCTACCATTCTCGTTGTGGTCTCCCCTCCTTTGTTCCCCGCTCCTATTGTGATTTATATCACTGTTTTTCATTGTCATGTTTTAATGATTTCCAGTTGAGACATTGTTGTTTGTTGCGAGGATCTTAATGAGCCCTCATCTTGGCTACCTGCCATGTTCTCCTGGTGTGAGGAAATCGTCCCAAGCAGAGTGTTAATAATTTTAGCTTCAGGGAAGAGTCCCCAGATTGAAAAAGATCTGTGGCTTTACCTGATTGTAGTAATCTCTATATTGGCTTCCCCACTCTGGAAGGGAGCCCTCTTGATGCAGTGCACTTCTAAGATCCAAGTAGGGATTCATCCGCTGTTGCAGGTGTTGTGACCCCTCCCTGTGTAGCGATCGCAGATACGCGGGCAGGACGCCCTCCTCTCGCCGCAGTTGCTTTCGGTGGAGCCATGCCTCTGGCCGTAGGTGGAGCCGAAGCTGAAGCCAGGTCACGCCAACAGATGGTAGAAAGGCGCGAGACGGTAAGCGCGCCAGCGGTACGCCAACGCGCTTACCAAGTCAATAACCAAAGCCGCCTGAAGACCCCCGTAGCTGGAGGAAACATCCGAAAGGTTAGTAAGATAAGCAGGTCCGCTCGTTTCCTTTTTCTCCCGTGTCTTTACATCTTAGAAGTACGGCATGGGAGACGCGGGAGCTGCTTTAGGTGCCTGCACTCTGTGGCGGAGTCAATCCGCCATCTTCCTTTTACCGCCAAGAAGCCTGCCATATGGATTATAACAGTTATTATTTCAATTTGTCACATTGGCAACTACCAGAAATGTTTTGATGAAACAAGCAGGTTAGGGTGTGACAGTATGGTGTGAAAAGAAAATATGTGGTCGTATATATTAAAAGATTACATCTGGCAATGGTTTGTAGTATATATCCTACATAAAACAAGGTCTAGAGTTCAAATGGGTAAAAACGCTTTTTCTTCTTTTAGTCAGGACCAAAGGCAAAGGTCGGTCATTGCTGGCCTTGCTTGTTTTCTTCCCGGCAGTTTCAGCTCCAGTGGCGGGTCCTCCGCTATGGTGGGGGAGCTTCGCCCCACTGCTTTCAAGCAGTGCGAGAAGAGGAAACATAACATAAAAATAATTTTCAGTTATTATCATGTTATGTCACCTTTGCGGGAGGGAGGGTGGGCGGGGCGGCTCTGCTCATGGAGCAGGGCAGGGGCGGAGTGGTTTGCCAACTCAAGTGCGCAATGAATGTTTGGTCGGCCCTCTCGGGCCACCCAAAGCAGTCATACGCACTTCCCAGTTCTCCATGCAGGCTGCATTACAGCCTGCATGGAGAACATGCCCACCCCTACCGCCCCTGTCTGAGCGCTGTGTCACGTCGCTCAGACCAATCACAATGCTCCATTGGAGCATTGTGATAGGCTTAGAGGTGGGAGCCCGGCTGCCTGCTTCCTGTTCCTGGAAGCGGACTCAGGAGAGCAGGAGCGCAGAAGACGCGGGACCCGGCCTCGAGGTACGTTTTTAAAATTTATTTCTAAACCCTGCTTTCCCCCTGCACGACACCCCCCACGACCCCCGGTGACACTCCGCGCCACCCAGCAGCCCCCGCGCCCTCTCACCCTGCCCGCGAGCCATTCCGGATGCTCCTGTTCAGCTCTCTCTGTGTTATTCCCCCAGAATATCAACTATAAATTATTGTAGGGCCAACCTTCGTGTACTTTTAAGAATGTTACTGTTCTTTTACTGTTGTTAAACCTTTCTATAAAAATTCGGGGTTTATTTTAATTGACCTTTCCTTTGTGTTACCCAAAACACATTTTTTCCCAAGTAAGTATTAGTGTTTGTGTGTGAATTTGTTTTTGTTTTCTTTCTTTTAATTCTATTCTACAGCATTCCTTCTGTCAAGGTTGGTGCCACGGACTTTCAGGAGCCAAATCCAATTGCTTGGACTTCTCTGGCTGACCCTTCCTGGAGCTTCTTTCTTTATTGATCGCACTCCAATTGCTGCTTCCCCAGTCCCTCTGCTAGTCCATCATCTGACCCTGTGGGACTGGAAGAAGGTGAATATGTAAACGTGAGGACGAACAAATTCCCCCCACTGCTGCAAAGGTCTATGAATGCAACTATTGCATGTCATGGTGTGGACCCATTTCCGGTTGTCCCCTTTAACTCAGAGGTCAAACGCGCACTAAGTACAACATACTCATTGTAGTGCCTTCCTGATGCATGGTAATCTGGGTAAGTATTCATTCTCCACACTCACAGTAGCAAACCACCTTCGGAAGATCTACTGCCTCGGCCATCCCCAGAAGGGACAGACTGCCCCCTCTGCAGCTATGCCCCCAATGCCATGCCTTCCGAATTCATCAGATGTACATGTGTCTTACACAGCACAGGCACACAGTAACAGAAACTAAAAATATCCCAATTACGGTACAGTGTGCTTGGCTAATTAGCTAATTGTGTTGTGTCCAAAGAGATCTGCCGCTAGTCATGATGATTGTGTGATGGAGCATGGCTGCACCAACCAACCCTATTTTTTTCCAATTTTGGTTTTTTATGTCAGTCTTTGGGTAAAAAATATTCATGCATCATTTTTTTCTTGTATCTTTTGGTGCTTTTGTTTTGTTTTGTGTCTCTTCTTTTTTCACTCTTGTTTTTAGGAGGGAGATGCACCCATGGTCGGACGGGGGCAGAAAGCAGGCCTGCGCACCTAAATAAACGTGGCCCCTATGAGCGAATCAGATAGCTAAAAATGTGGCCCACATTTCCATTTAGGGGCAGTTTTCAACTTCTAAAGATACACTGTATAGGTGTTATGAAGGGTATAGTAGAATGCCTTAATTTGTGCTTGCAGCAGGCAATGTTTGTGAAAATATCAGAGAAAAAATCGGCCCACCAGACCATAAAACAGGTCTACAAACAGCCCAAAAAATGGGCGACACACTGACTTTTGAGACCAGTCCATCGAGCATTGCCTGATTGCCCTATAGGCCAGTTCGACCCTGGGATCCCCATTTCTTTGAGAATAACTATACACAGAATCAAACCCATATGTCCAATAACAGAACCAGCGTGAAGAGAAAGAACAAACAACAATGGTTCTGTGGGACTCTTTTGTTAACCAGTCAATATAACTCTCGCTTTACATTTTTTCTTCATTTAGTCTGGAGGAGAGTGGTTTGGGACCCCTTTTTGAATTTATAGTTGGAGTGCATAATAATCACAGTTAGTCTGTACTCACATATATTCTGTGTGACTAATGTATGAATAGAAGAATGAGGAATATATGATGTTTCAGTAATCCTCATGATTAAAGCTAATCTTATGTGTACTTTAGAGGTGTAACTGACAAAAAGTGTGCGTAAATACTTGGTGGGAATAACAATTAAAAGTGTTATGCTAATTTTGTTTAAAATTTTACTCATAACACTAATGTTTATGGGTTTGCCATTTATAACTGTTGAGGTATACTCTGAAAGGATAACTTACTTGCTTGTAGAAGGGTGCACATAATGTAACCTGTGCGTTGTTAATTTAGCCTAACTGTAGGCCTGAAATGTATTTTCACTGTATTTTTCAGCTAATGTTTGAATTCACGTTTTGCTTGCACCGTGGAATGTTGCATGTATCTTGTGTTCCCACTGCAGGTGGACAAGGCTTCATTAGTTCAGAGAAAGAGTTATTGTTCCTAGTAGATAGAGGCCTGAGAAGAAGGAATGAGGTAACAGATGGGGGACGAGTTCTCATGGGAGAAGGAGATGGCACCAAGGACGTATAAAATACCCCAACGTGTAAACATGTGGGCGGAGAATCGAAGCAGGAGGATGCTGAATAGTGGAACAATACCAGTTACACTTTGGGAGGTGCCTTAATTCAGTGATTGCTTACGTTGTAATGTAGTTAGGGACAGCTGACATGTCTGCTTTAGGACACCTTAGAGTGCAGACTTCATCTTTGGCTTTGTGGCTTCATGCTACATGACCCAGGTTGGAGTACTTCTTAGGAGGGCTCCAACAGCTCACACCATTTTCTTTCTTTCCCTCTCTGCTGAAACTTTGTTTAGGTTAGGATTTTCAGTTTAAGGTAGTGTAGGGACAGTTAGGGAGTTATTGGGCTTATGCATGGAATTTTGATGCAATCCAACTTGCATTTCTGTCTCCTTATAACATATGTTGCGGTGATAGAGTTAAATGTGTTCTATTTGTTATATAGGGTGAACCGGTTCCGGAGATTTGGCTTCATCCTGTATACTCTGTATTTTTACACCATAATGCTAAGATTGGTGTACATTAATCTGTTTCAGAATCTGAAATAAACATTCTAACCAGAAGCTGTCGACCTGAGTTCTTACTTAAGTAGTTTGGATTTCGAAATTCAGATACTGTAAAAGAAGTTCTCTCTTTACCTCTCATGCTTTGTAACAAGAACCATCGACCAGATTATTGAGGAGGACGGGTTCCAGCTTTCTCAAGTCTCCAAACTAGGTGTAATATATAATGTATAGACAAAATAAGTGCAGACGACGCAGTGCTCAAAAGTGCAGTGATGTGCAATATTTACAATGAAACATATATACAGTTGGGTTGTCTTAGAATTCCATAATGATCAACAGTTCAATCTGCGTTGAGTGTTCCGTGCTGCAGGACCACGACTACATGGATTGTGATAGGAATGTATTTCTTACATAGTGATAAGTTGGGATCCAGAGGCCAACTAGCTATAACCTCACCAGTACATGCATGGTGCACACTGCCTGGAGGTGTTCTGCCAGACAGCAAGGTTTGTGTCCTAAGGACACCCTTGTAAATCGTGTGTAGGGTTGAAAGGTCGACATTTTAATGGGAAGTAAAAATGTCTAGAGAGAGAGTTATATTGACTGATTGACAAATGAGTCTCACTGAAACATTGCTGTTCGTTCTACCCCTTTCTTTAAGACTCATCAGTTTCTCACTAAAGAGCTTTCACTGCGCGCACAGGAGTTCCAGCTGGTATCATTCAACAATCCAAGCTTAAAGTGTTTTTAAGGGCTGGACTCACATATTTCAGTTAGTTGATCAGGCAGAGGAATTTCTGCATTCTATCAGGGAAGAGGGGGATGCAGAGGTAGTAACGCTGGAAGATAAGGCGTTCAACTATTGGGGCTAGGAGACAACGGCCAAAATAGTATTTTTTTTTATTTGATCATCTCAAGTAGGCGTGATGGAGAGTATTTGTTATAGTACTCTGCAATGGGTTAAAAGTGAAGTATTTATGGCCATCTTGTTGCTTCTCTTGGGGAAGGGCTCAGAGAGTACCATACTAAGCTACTCGCTCAGGGGAAGGGTGAAGGGATGGGGGTGTGTTTGGGAGGGAGCCCGTGACGGGTAGAGCTCCAGGAGTGTCAGGGAGGGAGGGAGGGTTGGGCTTCATGGGGGTGTGGTGGGGGTGAAAAGTGAGAGAATTACAGGGAGAAAAGATGAAAAAGGATATTGTACCTCTCAAAAAAGATGTAGCTGAGTCTCTAGGAATTGCGGTTGCAAAGCGATGAAGATTGTTTTGAGTGTATCACCTGTAGATTATAGCTGCGAGACAAGCAAGAATTACATCTTGTAACGCCAATGGACTTAATAACAAATTCAAGGCAAGAGCTATGTTGGCTTGGTTTAAATAACTGCAGGCAAATATTCTTTTTTCAAGAGATGCATTTAAAAATCAAGATGTTTTACCTAATAGTTCAGGGTTTATTCAACTAGTGGTATATGCTTCTTCGAATGTTGCCATTAAGCGTATTGTGATTTTGATTACTAGAGATTCGCCATGCAAATTAGCAAAGGTTCTTAGAGATCCTGGAGCGTGATGGGTCTTGGTGCAGATTAAGGTGGCGAGTCAATTGATCAATCTGGTGACTTACTATGGCCCTATAGAAGGCTCTCCGGGGGTTTTGGATACTTTGTACAATATTGCAAAAGCATAATGGGTTTTTTTAATAATAGGGGGTGACTTTAATATTGTTCTCGATACCGCACTGGACTCTTCTCGTTCCAATAGAGCACAGAAAAAACCTAGATCAGTCAAATCCATGCACAGCTTGGTGCAGGATTTTGCCTTGATAAATTCTTGGTGCAGCGAACATCCCAAAGATAGGCTGTATACATGTCATTCAAAAAGGTTTAATTCGTCAGCACACATAGATTTTTAAAACAATTCGCATTTGTTTTGTAGAACTCAATCAGACATCCAATCCAACCCTTTTTCGGATCATTTGATAATTACAGTGAACTTAGTGGTACTTTAGCAGGGACAAGAAAAACGAAGATGGATCTTCGATAAATCCCTTTTAGTTAATGAGCAGTGGGTCAATCAAATGCAAAAGGTTTTGAGATTTTTTTAGAGCAGAATATTGATACAATCTATGACTTCAAAAGTACTAAAACATTCTATTATCTTGTTGTAGTACCACTGCGTAGTGGTTGAGCCCAACAGTACTGACACTTCCCAGATTTCTGGCGTATGATCACACCCTCTGTGAGTGTAAGTGCCTTGAGTAGATCCCACATTCGGTAGTAAAGGTCACACTAGGAAGTTTTGTTTTGCTTATATGGCACATCATTATTATATTGCATGAGTTTTATTGTTCTTCTTTCTTTTTGCCTTTTAATAACTCTTTCTCTACATTCTGACTTACTTTTTGACTAATCACATATGAGTGAGACTAGACTGAATAGTTAACAGCCTTCTCACCTGCACCAGTCTTACCTGATGCTCCCCAATGTAAGTAAGGGAAACCTCAGAAAATGTTTGCACGTGGCACTTTTAATGTTAGACCTCATCTTGGTGGAGGCTAGATGCTAAATAATCAAAAGAATCCGTTTTACTTTAGTCCAATCCATATCTGTACAAATTTCATAATGTATGGGCGTACACAAATCACAATTCGTTATTTGTATTCTCCAGGTACCCCCTCTTTGGTTGTTACGATCTATTCCATTTGGCATGGTCCTGAGGAAGGTGGTCTGTCATCTGTTTCCAATCCACCGAAACGCGTGTCGACCTTCTGGTTAAACCCTGTTGCACTAGTTTATACGACAGGGCTGTGGAGACCAATTAGTTCTACGTCTCCCCATGACCCAGATACGAATATTGGTTGTTATTTTTGGATGATGTATGAGTGTGGTTGGTTGTGATTGAGTGAGTTTGTGAATTGATATAAAGAAAATAGTCCTGTATTGTTTTTTCAGGGGGCTGGAGTCACATGGTATACTTAGCCTACCATGGGTTGTGAGTTTGTAACTATGTATAAAAAATACTACATATAAATGTAAATGTATGTTTTTATGGTTAAAAATTATATGTATTTTGAGAAATACTTTTGAACAATAAAATTATGATAGATAAACTGTATTGTTAAAGTGTTGAATTGTGCAAATAATTAGGTGTAGCCCATTCTAGATGTTATGCTAACAAGTTAAAGAAATAGAGGTCGTGAGGGAGTTTGCTATTTATTTCTCAGTTGTGTTCCCCTCTTCTCCCTCACCTTAGTTCCCTTTAGAGGGGGTCCCCCTTACTAGTAATAGTAAGAATATTGATACAGCTACAGATTTTTCAGTTTGGGGGGCTTTAAAAGCATTTTTTAGGTGCGAAGTGATAGCATTTCTGACAGGGCAAAAGTGGGCGAAGAGGGATAAAATTCAGCAATTACAAACATGTTTTAATCAGCTTTATATTAATTATGTAGCTGCCCCTTCAAGGGAAGCTAAGCACACAGTGTCTCAGGCAGGAAATAAGCTAGAGGATTTTCTCCTATCTAAAGAGATATTAAGCCATAACACAATTTTACAACAAAGGTAGTTGTCAGTTGTTATTAGCTTTTTGAAAAAGGGCAAGCCTGAGCAAGATGTGAATTCCTATCACCTGATTAGCCTTTTGAACCATGATTATATACTGGTTACAAAAATCTTAGCTAATCGCCTAACCCTGGCAGTTCCACCAATCATTCATAAGGATCAAAATGGCTTTATTTTGGGTCGACAGTTGGCGAATAATACACATTATCTAACTCAGGCGATAGATTTTTTTTCCGTACAGAACACTAAGGAGGCCATTATAATGCTGGATGCAGAGAAAGCATTTGATCACGCTCAATGGAATGTTTTGTTTACAATTTTAGATTCATTTTCTTTTTCATTTGCATTGGTTCAAGTTTAAAAAAAATTATATTTAGGAGTTAAGGCGTGTATAGTTATAAATGGTAGGACAGCGGGAAATATTGCTATAAGCTGCGGGACACGTCAGGGCTGCTTTCTTTCACCAATTCTGTTTTCTCTGTTTATTGAGCCACTTGTCTGCGTTATCTGTCAGGATCCCAATATTAAAGCTCTGGTACCTGAGGCTACAAAATTAAAATTGGTTGTAAATGACATGGTTCTTTATCTAGCTGTGGACAAAACTAATGTATTAAATGCAGTTGGGAAAATAGGTGAGTTTCTAAAATGGGAGGGTATAAGATAAACCATGCCAAGTCGGAAGCTCTTCTCTTTAATTGCTCTTTAGATGTATTACCTCTTATTATGCAATCTCACTATTCCCCTATTACGCCTATAAGGTACTTAGGGATTTTTGTAACTTCTAAGGTAGGGTATTAGTTTAGGCTAATTATTAAATCTACTTTAGATCAAATCCATAGGATATTAAGTCAATGGCCTAAAGTCTTCTATGACAATTATGGGTCGAGTTGCCCTCGTAAAAATGTGTATACACCTGTTGCTTTTATTTGTGTTCGCAAACATCCTGACTAAAGTCCCACAGTCTTTCTTTGTGTGTGTGTAAGCAGCTATTCAATATTTTATTTGGCAGGATAAAAACTCCAGATTCAAAAATGGATGCTATCCAGCTGGATCTCGAGGAAGGACAGTTGGCGTTGCCTAATATGTTATTATCGGGTGTCCTTTCTCTGCTGGCTTGTGAGGTCTTCTTCCAGCACTTCCAGTGACGCTAATTTTTATGAGGAACAAATGGTGAAACCATCAGAAATTGATTTATTTCCTTTTTTAAAAATCTCAAGGCTTCCAAAGAAGTCAAGATAGAAGACACCACATATTATTGTATAAAGGTTCACTAGGATATTGGAAAAATTGGGAATTTCTAGGTTTCACCGCCAACTGGATATAGCAGACTGTAGGCTATTGGGCTTGCATATGTCTAATCACACATGTTGTCGGTGGGGCAGATTGGGGGTTCAGAATACAAGATTTTTTCCATAACAATGAGTTATCTCGGTGACAGCGATTGTTTAATAAGAATTCCAATCTCACTCACTTGCTTTTATTTAGCTTTATCCAAATCAAGCACTTTTGTGCTGGTTTTACAATAAGTGAGGGGACTCTTCCAGATTCCCTTATTACAGCTTATTTTGTGTCTAAATTGCTGGGCATGGGGAACTGGTATAGATTGCTGCATTAAAAAGGTAACGAGACGGTAATTTCAGATGTATTTCAATGAATTGAATCCGAAACAGGGTGCAATTTGGATATGTCACAGTGGAAATCATTTAATCGTATTAGTTCTTAGGCAGTGCGAGCTACCAATTTAAGAAGAATTTCTTTCTTTAGTAAATGGATGCTGTATCATACTCCAGCTAAGATGCATAAACTATATCCTGAAGTGGAGTCTAAATGTTTTAGATGCAACAATATGAATGGGGACTGGCTCCATATTATGTTTACTTGTAGTCAATTCAATTCAATATAAGCTTTATTCAGTATGTACAAACATCCATAAAAGCAGTTGCAAAATTAAATACATTAGTAAAGATTCTCATTTAAAAGGTTTTAGCAGCAAATTACATAAAACAAATCCTTATCAAGTACATACTAGTTTTTAGAGAACAATGCTTTTCCTTACATTTATGGCTTTTAAAATAAATAAGGCAACATTAAAACAGACCCCAGGATCTTTAAGATCAGCTAATAATTTAATTGCAGCTTGGTGCGTTCTCACATTTTGTTTTAAAAATAACGGTTTTAAATATTGACGCCTAAAATTCAAGTGAAAATGACAAAAGAGCATAAAGGGGACTGTGCTTTGCTTAGACTGCCCGTCACAATGGCAAGGGATAAAATCTGGGGGGGGACAGGATTTTATTGCAGGGAAAGCGACTAGATGGTGTACAATTCATAATCTGAGTCTAGTCACTACAAAGTGATGTGTTGGCTTTGTCACCTGGGTTAAATAGTTCTGGAAACCCATCCTAGGCTCAGTAGATTAGTAAAATATAAAAGTCGATGTTTCCTTAGCCACCCTCATACGAGTTTCCATTTTATAGTTCAAAAAAACATCCTTGATTACCTGTTTGGTTAAGGTAGTCACCTGTACAGGGTTCATCTGAATTGATAGATTAAACAGCTTGCTGTATGTATTACTGATATATCTTAACCAAGGGATACACATTATTTTATCCAGGAGTAGACAGTCCATGATAATTGACTTGGTAAAAGTAGTTTAATCTTTGGCCAAAATGGACCTCCATAGCAGCAATGGTTGCAGTTAAATCAAATCTGCTAGATACTGTAATCCTACTTACCGATGTATTATCTCAGTGGAATCTGAGGGAGGTAAACTTAAAAGACGCTTTAAAAAATAATTTTCTTCACTCTGCAATACCTGACTACAATGGTAGCCCCACAACCCTGCACAGTACAAGGTGGTGGCAACAGATCTAGCCTTATAGATTGCTAACATATCCTTAAATGGGCGGTTACCTAATTTTGTCGCAGATCTAAAGACCCCAAGTGCACTCCTGTTCATCTTAGATTGAATATTGGTATTTCATATGGCCAATTTCCACTACCTGAAAAAGTTACTCCCAGGTAGCAAAATGTGTTGACAGTACACAGGAGTATTATCAATATAAAAGGTTTTGTATTTCTTTAATTTAGGCCCGCATAATAAGGTGTATGTCTTTGTTTTGTTAATTACCAGCTTCCTTGCATTGATAAAATCCCTAAAACCGTTGATTAATCTCTGTAAGCCTACCGGCGTCCTAGATAGTAATACAGCATCGTCTGCATATAGCAGTACTGAGATAGGACTTCCAGAGATTTGCAGGGCATCAGCTTGTACCAGTTGCAGGACCTTGTCCACCTCATTGATGAACAAGGAGAAGAGGAGTGGGGCGAGGACACAGCCCTGACGAATGCCTCGTTTTCACATCAAAGTTTGGCGTGCATTCACCCCCCTGCCCGCATCGTACTTTACTTAATAGCATCTCATAGAGCCTCGCAAGAAAACAAATAATTGGTTTAGGTGCACCAAGGCTAAGCAGAGTTAGCCAAAGGATTGAATGGTCTACAAGATCAAATGCGCTGCTAAGGTCTGCGAAGCATAGGTACAATCTCCCTTCTTTGGGGCAGGTATATTTGCCTATTACTAAGTCCAGATTTATACACTGCTCTATAGTCCCCACCCCTTTCCTAAAGCCATATTGTGCTGGGGAAAGTATCGCCTTTTGATTTGCCCACTCTTCTTATCTCATTAAAAGGACTTTACTCATCACCTTAACTGAGGAGTCTAGGAGCAATATGGGGCGGTAGCTTTTTGCTTCTGACTTAGTACCCTTCTTAAAAATGGGGATAATAACAGACTTGCCCCATGAAGGGTGGGTATGCTCTGTCACAGCTGTGTTGAATACCCTGGTGAGAATGGGCCCCCATAAATTGGTTGCTGCTTTATAAACATCTACTGGGACCCCATCTGGATCCTGGACTTTCCCCCCTTTACTTCCCTTCAGGCCCATCTGTATCTCTTCAATTGTAATGTTTAACGGTAAGATGGGCCAGTTACTCTGTATTATACTCGGTGTCATCCCCGCTTCATGACCTGATGGATTAAAAATACTTGAAAAGTGAGCTACCCAAGCTTCACATGTAACGTGAGATAACAGCTCAGGGAACAAATCACATTTTAAAAAAGGCGAGTTCACTATTTCCTAGAATAATTTGTTATTAGCAGTTTCTGCGGCCATAGATAGCTTATCCCATGCTGACTCCTGTAATTTCTTTTTCCTGGCCGAAAGGGCAACTTCATAATTAAACCGTAGGGTTTTGATCAGAACATTGTCTCTGGGTTGGCAGTGTAGAGCCTGTTTCAGTTGATTTGAGGCAAGTGTACATGTATGGTCAAACCAGCCTTGGCATTGTCTGTTTTTTGCCTCGTGGGGGAGGGTCAATATCCTGTTAATAATAGCATTAATATTAAAAAAATTACTTATCAACTGGTTGGGACTAACAACATCATGAAGACAATAAGAGATCTCTTCACCACATTTTGAGACAATTTCATGTAAAAATTTTGTGGGGTCCACTCCATCCCATTTAATATGAACCCCGTTAGGTCGTGTGGGGGCAATATTAGTTATAGTACTTGGGTGGGCTATAGCCTTTCTACACCAAAAGAAAACTGTCCTTATGATACAGTTATGATCGCTTAGCGCTAGCTGGGCTACCCTCGGAGTAGAACACAGATTGCTAACACTAGTGGAAGTCAGTACATGATTGATGTAGCATTCTTACCTATGAAGGTTGGAATCTGTTCACCATTGATATCACGGGCACACTGCAACAATTCTAAGTCAGACTTAGCAAACATTAAGTTCAATACTCCACCATAATCATTGTGATGGAAATATATATAGTCATCCCCCTCTTCGTTTTTTGCCCCACATACCTGAGTAGCAGACAGAGGGCAGGTTTGGATTTTGAAATTCCCAACCCAGATGAACGCTATACTCTTATTAATTGAACTTAATAGAGTATCTAACCCCTTATCCAGCTCTAAGAGTAGGGTAGAATCAAGCACATTACTGTAAAGATTGACCACAACCAAATCCCTTCCTCCTTTAGAGGTCAACCACATTATTTGAGTGCACCCCGATCGTGACAACTCTCTTTACATTTACCTGTAACTTATTTGAAAAATGGATCAGAAGCCCCCCTTTCGCCCTTCCAGCAGGGGATGGTATTGCCTGTAACCAATGTGAAGAGAATCCTTTGAAATAGACAGGGGCGGTACACCAGGTTTCTTGCAAACAAATCACATCGAGGTCATTGATAAAATCATACCATCCTAAGGAATCCTGTTTGCTTATTAGACCAGCAATATTCCAAGTTGCAATCTTATAGCCATTATCCATTTCCATTCCATGCCCTAGATTATCAGTAGAAGACTCATTCCCATGATCTTCACACTGACTAATACTAGCCAAAATAGTACTCTCAGCATGTGGTGGACCAACAACCGGATCTTTATGGGGTAATGCAGTAACATCTATATTCACCCCGTCATATTCATCCTTCTCATTCTTAGGTGTTATGGTCTTAACCCTAGAGAGGTAATCAAATTAATGTCAATTGTTTTCCTGCAAGGTGCTCAGGGTTTGGTACCTGTTAGAAACGGGCAATGCATAGCGGGATTGAATTTCTATGTCTGGGATCTGACATAGACTACCAGTCCCGCCCTCAGCATACAGTGTTGGCCTTAAATGCCTATAAAAGAAACCAAGGGGTTGTAGTGACACATTCTGGTCCAGCTGAATGGGTGGGATTGCCCTCACTAGGGTATTTCTTGCCCAGCTAGGATCTCTAAAATTAATAATTATACAATCTCCTTTGAGGTTCTTCCGTAGAGGGCTGATCCAGCTCACTCTTCGTGCCAGTAGTATCTGGTCAGCTCCTGCCACCGGATATCGGCATTTCATATGCAGCCAATGTACCACTCTATTCTTTAGGGTATCATGAGTTTCCTTTGGCCCGGTCGCAAGGGGGGGACATTAACTAAACTGCCACATATGGACAGCATTCCGGTGGCAGATTTATTGAAGCACCGACACCTCCTCCTTGATCAACATTATCTGCCATCAAAGTATACCTTAAGGGGTATTGCTCCAAGGCAGTCATATCCCTTTGTTCTGAGTGGTTTTGGATTCTCGGGGTCTGCTGTATAAAGGTACCCGTGGTGCCCATAGTGGCATATATGGTCTCCGGTCCTCTGTGGTTGTGCCCTACAGTTATAGGATCCTTGGTACCCCCACAATGATGTCTACTTGCCACATTATTTGTTATCACATTATTTGTTACCACATCTGGGGGTGCTATTACCTGTGGCGATATCTTGGTTGGGCCCCCCTCGTTGTTTTACCCCCCTCCCAATACTGCTAGTAGCATTCCTATAGAAGGCGCTAATTCTATCCATTTCACAAATTAAATTATCAAGTTTTCCGCGGATCGGGGTTAGCAGGTCATCTATCTTAATTACTATAGAGGCTACTATTTTTGCCAATTGTGTGTTCAGAGGGGTGTCTAAGTCAGTTGTGCTCTCACTTGCTCTTTCTTTGGGACTCTGATTAGATCTTTTCTGGCCTTTTGAGCCACCAACTGTTACTTTGGCCTTCTTGTACCCTTTTTTCCTCTTCGGTGTGGGGCGTCCATCAGGTGTAGGTAGGGGATCAGATCGTGTATTAAGTTCTAGTTCTGGTATATTTTGAGGGGCCCGCTCTTCAGTGCCCCCAGAGCAATTTACCCCCTCCAATTGTACATTCCCTAATGTTGCAGACTGTTAGACTTGGCATCTTTTGGCGTGTTTCCCCTGACTTTTTGCTTTCTGACCTCCCGGTTTTGACTCTGTTTTTGCTGGTGTAATGATTCTGCGCACTTTCCTCACTGCTGTCCAGTGGGAAAGTGCAAGTGCTCCTGTATAAAATGTGTTATGGATTGGTGTTTCCATGATTGGCCTATTTGGTTTATGTGTCAGTCCCTTGTAAAGTGCACTATGAGTGCCAGGGCCTATAGATCAAATGCCGTTGGTGGGCTGCAGCACTGGATTGTGCCACCCGCGCAAACAGCCCGTAAAGTGTAACTCGGGCCTGCCATTGCAGAGCCTGTGCGCAGCCTGGGGCTGCCATGTCGACTTGGCAAGTGCGCACACTTGCAAGTCCCTAAACCTTCCCTTTTCTACATGTTAGTCACCCCTAAGGTAGGCCCAAGGTACCCTTGTGGGCAGGGTGCGTTGTATGCGAAAGGTAGGACATGCCCTGGTGTGTGTGGCATGTCCTGATAGTGAATTACAGCCTAGTTCGTTTTTCACTATTGCAAGGCTACCTGTTCCCCATAGGCCAGAACGGGCAGTTTTGATTATTACAGCTTATAATCCTAACTGACCCCGGGAACATGGTAGAAATTCGAAGTTTAGTATGCCTGGACTCAGAATGATAAAATGCATCTTTTAGTGAAGTTGGTTTTAACATTCTGTGTTTGAAAATACCACTTTTAGAAAGTGGGTATTTTCTTGTCTAACCATCCAAGCCTGCCTCTGCGAGGTTGTGTATTCCTTGTCTGGAGTGTGAGTGACAGGGGCTGGGGGATGCCAGGAGACAGGGTGAGTCAGCACAGGGCTGAATAGCAAGATCTACATGTAGATGGGTGGGAGGAGTTGCACCTGGGCCCTGAATAGGACAGTGCCTTCCCTCCACAATGCTGGCTCCACCTCCTGTGGTGCGTCTGATGTCCCTGGCCTACTCTCTGAAAGAAAGGACGGAGACTTGTCAACAAAGTGCTCCAGAACTGGTTTGGACTAGGCAAAGGCCTCTCTGCCTTCAGAGAACAAAGGAATTTGGGATATAAATATTGGGGCCCTGACCCCATGAATTTAGATCTCGCTGGAATCAAGGAACCTGTCAAGAAGAAGAGCTGGAGAGCTGCTAGGAGGAGTACTGCCCCTTTGCTGAGTGACTGCTTTGTTGGGTTGGCCTGCAGTTGCTGCTTCCGTCTTGCGCAGTGAAAGGACTGGACTGAACTTTCTACAAACTTGTGCTGAGTATCTCCAAGGGCCTGAAACCGAGCTGGCCTCCTGTTAAGAAGTCTCAGGGACTGCAAAGACTTCACAAGCCTCTGGGTACCGCTTCTGGAACGCTGTTTCAGTTGCCACAGAGGAAGGGAACTGCAACCTACTCCGTCAACCGAATCCATCCCTGACCGGTGACCTGTTTGCACCGCAGACCGCATCGCCCCGCTTCGCATCGCATCGCTTCACTGAACCAGCCGGACCTGACCGACGCCGTCGCTGCAACTGGCTCAACAGTCGTGACCGCATCGCATTTGGGGCACCGCTCGCACGTTTGCGACGCACCGCTCTGACTCGCACGGCTGTCCGACGCCAGCTCCCGCACTCCGGCTTGGTCGCCTGCATCGCAACCTGTCAGCACCGCATCGTACACCGTCTCGCCCTGCACCGCACGCCTTGGACTCACCGACTCCGTCTGCACGACGCTCATCGAGCCGCTGCCTGCACCGCATCGAGGGACACCGCACCTTGCATCGCTCCGTCTTGCACCGCAACCGCGACGAACGCCGACCGGCTCGTACACTCCGTACCAGCCACAACGAGAAAGGTACTGTGACCGAGTCTGTTCACGACTCTGCTGGCCCGTAGCGACGCGGTCGGCTGGAACTGTTAGACTCTGGGTATTTCAGCATCACGGTAGACCCGGACGGGGCTACCGACTCGCACGAACTTTGCTTTTGTGTTATTCTTGCAAAGAAGAAGTTACCTTATCAAGCATTCATTTTCAAAGTATAGTATTGTGGATTTTTGTCGTAATTGGTCTTGTCTTGAGTATATAAAAATATTGGTTATTTTTCTAAACTGGTGTGGTGTCCGTTTGTAGTGCTTACACTGTATTACTGTTGGTTATGTGCAAATGCTTTACACACTGCCTCTAGAATAAGCCTGACTGCTCGTGCCAAGCTACCAAGGGGGTGAGCAGGGGTTATTTTAGGAGTGTAACTCCCTTACCCTGACTAGGAAGAAGGGTCCCTACTTGGACAAAGGTGCAAGCCCTTGCCAACTAGAGATCCCATTTCTAACATTGGTTGGCAGCGGTGAGGATAGGACTTGTGTTTGCACTTGACTTACAGTGATTGGTGTGCACTACTACCATATCGCAGACCATTACGTACCACATACTGGTTCTTTTTCTTTTGGCCTATTTTTGATCTTGCCAGTTTTCAACTCACTACTTTTGTCATGCCTGAATCAACTGCATCATCCGTTGCATCTCTGGAAGTTATCTTTGAGGAGGATAGGTTGGAATCCTACGCCGTAAAGGAGCTACGAGCGATTTGTAAAAACCTGAAAGTCCAAATTAAAGGCCTCACAAGGAAGGAGGAGCTACAGAAGGCGCTGAGGGCCTGGGTAGCAGCCAGACATGCCAGTGGGCAGCCTGGTAATCTCAGTGAGGAGGTGGAGGAGCCTATTTCCAGGGTGGATGTGCTTTTGGGTGAGGGGGAACCCGCCAGGTCAGGCAGCAGCAGTCTGTCCCCAGAGGAGCTGGAGGACAGGCGGGAGGCAAGGCAGTTTGAGCTGCAGAAGCTCAGGCTGGAGAGTGAGCGGGAGGAGAAGAGATTGGCCATGGAGGAGAAGAAGATGCTCTTAGAGCATGAGAGAGAACTGAAGGAGCTAGAACTTAGGAGTAAGTCAGGCTCAGATGGTGGCAGCAATTCGTCCAGAAAGGCAGACAGGATTGTGCACATTCCCAAGAATGTAGGCAAGGAGTTCAAGAAGGGGGATGACATACAAAGGTGGTTTCAGGGTTATGAGGCAGCCATACACATGAATGGGGTCCCTGAGGAAAATTGGGGAGCAGGATTGTGGCCACTTTTCCCTGAAGAAGCAAGGGATGCTCTGATAGCTCACCTATGCTGACATGAAGGATGCCCTTCTCACTAAGTATGGTCTTACTCCTGAAAAGTACAGGGATCAGTTCAGGTCCAGTAAGAAGTCTGATGCCAACACTTGGTTGGAATGTGTGGATGTGTTCTGCAGGTCGCTGGATGGTTGGGTGAAGGGCAGTAGTGTAACAGATTTTCAGGGGCTCTACAACTTGATTGCATGGGAGCACTTGTCTAGTCTATGTTTTGCAGATCTGCGCCAGCACCTAGTGGATAGTAAGCTAACTGACCCCAGGAAGCTTGCTATGGAAGCGGACTGCTGGGTGAGTACCAGGGTCCACAAGAAAGCGTTTGGGGAGACTCAGCCAAAGGTGGGCAGGGTCCCCAGCAGAAAGGTGGGGGGACAAGGGTAAAGCACAGCAGTTCTCTAAAGGGCCCCAAACTAGTACCCAGGCGTAAAGGTTCCCAGCCCCCGGTGATAAGAAGAAAGGGGTCTCTACAGGGAAGCCTGTTGAGACCGGCCCCCGGAAGTGTTATGCATGTGACCAGGTAGGTCACTTTAAGAGGGACCCCAAGTGCCCAAAGGGGACACAGCCACCCACCGGTGGACAGTCCAAAGTGTTGGCTAGTGTAGCGCTTGGGGAGGAGGGGTGCCCACAGGAGGGTGGGGATCCCGCAGAAATGACCCTTGTCTCACTAGGGGACAGTGAGATGGTCCCAGGAAACCAGGTGCCCCCTAACACAAAGAAATATAGCACCTGGGTGACCATCAATGTTAACAGGGTAGAGGCTCTCAGAGATACTGGAGCCAGTGTGACCTCAGTCCGGTGTCACCTGGTCTCTGAGAAGCAGGTAGTCCCAGGGGCATTCCACCAAGTAGTTGCTGTAGACAACTCTGAGCGCCAGTGTATGGTGGCGCAGGTTCCCTTTGAATGGGGGGGGTCTCAGGTCCCTTGAGGGTGGTTGGTGGTGCCCTACCATGCCTGTAGATTGTCTGCTAGGTAACGACCTGGAGCAGTCCTTATGGAAGGATGTTGAGCTCAGGTCTCACTTGGAGATGCTTGGGTTGCCAGAGTGGGCATGCGTGTCTACTCGGTCAATGGCAGCCAGAAAGGGTGATCAAGAGGACTTGGAGCCTGGAACAGTGGCCCAAGTCCCTGCCAAGAAGAAAGGGCAGGGGCGCGGGAAACCGGCCCCCGAAGTTCCCACGGACCGGGAGGAGGCGGACCTCGAGGGGACGCCCCGGTACCTACAGGGGAGCAGGTAGCCGAACTGGGAGACATCTCTGAGCTGACCCATTGGCAGCAAGAAGGGGTCCCACCAGGGAGGAGTTCTGCAGGGAGCAGAGCAGGTGCCCTACTCTGGAGGGTCTGCGGCGGCAGGCTGCAGACCAGGCAGCTGGTAATCAGTCCGGGTCACATCTGATCTACTGGGAGAGTGGTCTCCTATACAGTGAGCCTAAGGTTGCTGAGCCTGGGTCAGCCCGTGTGCTGGTGGTACCCCAGCGCTTCAGGACCTTCCTACTGGGTCTGGCTCATGACGTGCCTTTGGCAGGACATTTGGGGCAGGACAAGACCTTTGACAGGCTTGTCACCCACTTCTTTGGCCCCAAATGCGAAGGCAGTCAGATGCACACTGTAGGTCTTGCCAAACTTGCCAGGCAAGTGGTAAGAGTGGGAGGAAGGTCAAAGCTCCTCTCCAACCTTTTCCTGTTGTTGGTACACCCTTTGAAAGGGTAGGGATGGATATTGTGGGGCCACTGGATCCCAAGACAGCCATGGGCAACAGGTACTTCCTGGTCTTGGTGGACCATGCCACTCGGTACCCGGAGGCAATCCCTCTCAGGACAACGACGGCACCAGTGGTGGGCCGGGCGTTAATGGGGATCTTTTCCCGTGTGGGATTCCCCAGAGAGGTGGTTTCTGATAGGGGGACCAATTTCATATCCAAGTATATGACATCCCTGTGGAAGGAGTGTGGTGTAACCTACAAGTTCACCACTCCTTACCACCCACAAGGAAACGGTCTGGTGGAGAGATTCAACCAGACCTTGAAAGGCATGATCAAGGGTCTAACAGAACCCATGAGGCGTAAGTGGGACGTCCTCTTGCCATGCCTACTCTTTGCATACAGGGAGGTGCCTCAGAAGTCTCTTGGGTACAGCCCCTTTGAGCTCCTGTATGGCCACCCTGTCAGAGGACCTCTGAGTTTGGTAAAGGAAGGCTGGGAGGCAGCTCCCAGGAAAACTCCCCAGGATGTGTTTAGCTACATGCTGGCCTTTAGAAACCAAACTGCCCGCTTCAGGAAACTCGCTCAGGCGAACCTAGAAGCAAGCCAGGAAGAAATGAAGAGATGGTATGACCAGAATGCCACTCTGGTCGAATTTCAACCTGGGCAAAAAGTGTGGGTCATGGCCCCAGTGGCACCTTGTGCCTTGCAGGACAAGTGGACTGGGCCATATGAGGTGGTGGAGCGCAAAAGTGACGTCACCTACCTGGTGGATTTGCAAGCTCCAAGGAACCCTTTGAGGGTCCTTCACGTGAACCGCCTCAAGCCCCACTTCGAGAGGTCCGAAGTGAGTATGCTCTTGGCGACAGATGATGGGGTGGAAGAGGAGAGTGAGCCTCTCCCTGACCTCCTGTCTACCAAGGAGCATGATGGGTCAGTAGAAGGTGTGATCCTCTCCCCTACTCTGACTCAGGAGCAGCAGGGGGACTGTCACCAGTTGTTGGGACAGTTCGCCCCACTGTTCTCTCTGACTCCCGGTGTTACTCACTGGTGTACCCATGACGTGGACACTGGTGACAGCCCTCCTGTGAAGCACAAGATTTACAGGTTGACTGACCGGGTCAGTGCCAGCATCAAGGAGGAGGTCTCTAAGATATTGGCGTTAGGGGTGATTGAGCCCTCCCACAAACCTTGGGCCAGCCCAGTGGTCTTGGTCCCAAAGGCTGCTGCGCCCGGTGCCACTCCAGAACTCCGGTTTTGTGTGGACTACCGTGGGCTCAATGCCGTCACCAGGACTGACGCGCACCCCATCCCCAGAGCTGATGAGCTCATTGATCGGTTGGGAGCTGCCCGGTTCCTCAGCACGTTTGATTTGATGTCTGGGTACTGGCAGATTGCCTTAACCGATGGGGCCAAGGAGAGATCAGCATTCTCAACCCCAGAAGGTCATTACCAATTCCGGGTGATGCCCTTTGGGTTGAAGAATGCCCCTGCCACCTTTCAGAGGTTGGTCAAGCAGGTGTTGGCTGGGCTGGAGGATTTCAGTGCCGCCTACCTGGATGACATTGCTGTGTTCAGTTCCAGCTGGGAAGAACATTTACAGCACCTTGAGAAAGTGTTGAGGGCTCTGCAAGGTGCAGGCCTCACGATCAAGGCCAGTAAGTGCCAGATCGGGCAGGGTTCTGTGGTGTACTTGGGACACCAGGTAGGAAGCGGCCAAGTGGCGCCCCTACAACCCAAGATTGACACCATTCTGGCTTGGGTGCTCCCCAAGACCCAGACAGAGGTGAGAGCCTTCTTAGGTCTCACCGGCTACTATAGGAGATTTGTTAAGGGCTATGGCACCATCGTTGCCCCCTTAACAGAGCTGACTTCTAAGAAGCAGCCCAGGAAAGTGATCTGGACTGAGTCCTGCCTGAAAGCTTTTGATGCCCTGAAGGCAGCCATGTGCACGGCGCCCGTGCTCAAGGCACCTGACTTCTCCAAGGAATTCGTCGTGCAGACTGACGCTTCAGAGCATGGTGTGGGAGCGGTGCTCTCACAACTGAACGAAGAGGGCCTGGATCAGCCTGTAGTCTTCCTTAGCAGGAGACTACTCCCCAGGGAACAGAGGTGGAGTGCCATAGAAAGGGAAGCTTTTGCTGTGGTCTGGGCGCTGAAGAAGTTGAGACCATACCTGTTTGGGACTCACTTCCGGGTTCAGACAGACCACAGGCCCCTCAGATGGTTGATGCAAATGAGGGGTGAGAATCCAAAACTGCTGAGGTGGTCCATCTCCCTACAGGGAATGGACTTTACGGTGGAACACCGTCCTGGTACAGAACACGCCAACGCAGATGGTCTGTCCAGGTTCTTCCGCCTTAGTGAAGAGAACTCCAATGGGGTTGGGTAGTTCTCCCTACTTTCAGCTGGAGGGGACATGTGTTAGACTTGGCATCTTTTGGCGTGTTTCCCCTGACTTTTTGCTTTCTGACCTCCCGGTTTTGACTCTGTTTTTGCTGGTGTAATGATTCTGCGCACTTTCCTCACCGCTGTCCAGTGGGAAAGTGCAAGTGCTCCTGTATAAAATGTGTTATGGATTGGTGTTTCCATGATTGGCCTATTTGGTTTATGTGTCAGTCCCTTGTAAAGTGCACTACGTGGAGTGGAGTGGAGTGCCAGGGCCTATAGATCAAATGCCGTTGGTGGGCTGCAGCACTGGATTGTGCCACCCACGCAAACAGCCCGTAAAGTGTAACTCGGGCCTGCCATTGCAGAGCCTGTGCGCAGCCTGGGGCTGCCATGTCGACTTGGCAAGTGCGCACACTTGCAAGTCCCTAAACCTTCCCTTTTCTACATGTTAGTCACCCCTAAGGTAGGCCCAAGGTACCCCTGTGGGCAGGGTGCGTTGTATGCGAAAGGTAGGACATGCCCTGGTGTGTGTGGCATGTCCTGATAGTGAATTACAGCCTAGTTCGTTTTCACTATTGCAAGGCTACCTGTTCCCCATAGGCCAGAATGGGCAGTTTTGATTATTACAGCTTATAATCCTAACTGACCCCGGGAACATGGTAGAAATTCGAGTTTAGTATGCCTGGACTCAGAATGATAAAATGCATCTTTTAGTGAAGTTGGTTTTAACATTCTGTGTTTGAAAATACCACTTTTAGAAAGTGGGTATTTTCTTGTCTAACCATCCAAGCCTGCCTCTGCGGGGTTGTATATTCCTTGTCTGGAGTGTGAGTGACAGGGGCTGGGGGATGCCAGGAGACAGGGTGAGTCAGCACAGGGCTGAATAGCAAGATCTACATGTAGATGGGTGGGAGGAGTTGCACCTGGGCCCTGAATAGGACAGTGCCTTCCCTCCACAATGCTGGCTCCACCTCCTGTGGTGCGTCTGATGTCCCTGGCCTACTCTCTGAAAGAAAGGATGGAGACTTGTCAACAAAGTGCTCCAGAACTGGTTTGGACTAGGCAAAGGCCTCTCTGCCTTCAGAGAACAAAGAAATTTGGGATATAAATATTGGGGCCCTGACCCCATGAATTTAGATCTCGCTGGAATCAAGGAACCTGTCAAGAAGAAGAGCTGGAGAGCTGCTAGGAGGAGTACTGCCCCTTTGCTGAGTGACTGCTTTGTTGGGTTGGCCTGCAGTTGCTGCTTCTGTCTTGGGCAGTGAAAGGACTGGACTGAACTTTCTACAAACTTGTGCTGAGTATCTCCAAGGGCCTGAAACCGAGCTGGCCTCCTGTTAAGAAGTCTCAGGGACTGCAAAGACTTCACAAGCCTCTGGGTACCGCTTCTGGAACGCTGTTTCAGTTGCCACAGAGGAAGGGAACTGCAACTGACTCCGTCAACCGAATCCATCCCTGACCGGTGACCTGTTTGCACCGCAGACCGCATCGCCCCGCTTCGCATCGCAACCCTGGTCTCACCGTAGGCGACGTCCGACGCCGTCAACACCGAGCCGCTGCTTGCACCGTGACCTGTGGGCACCGCAGTTCGCATCGCATCGCTTCACTGAACCAGCCGGACCCGACCGACGCGGTCGCTGCAACTGGCTCAACAGTCGTGACCGCATCGCATTTGGGGCACCGCTCGCACGTTTGCGACGCACCGCTCCGACTCGCACCGCTGTCCGACGCCAGCTCCCGCACTCCGGCTTGGTCGCCTGCATCGCAACCTGTCAGCACCGCATCGTACACCGTCTCGCCCTGCACCGCACGCCTTGGACTCACCGACTCTGTCTGCACGACGCTCATCGAGCCGCTGCCTGCACCGCATCGAGGGACACCGCACCTTGCATCGCTCCGTCTTGCACCGCAACCGCGATGAATGCCGACCGGCTCGTACACTCCGTACCAGCCACAACGAGAAAGGTACTGTGACCGAGTCTGTTCACGACTCTGCTGGCCCGTAGCGACGCGGTCGGCTGGAACTGTTAGACTCTGGGTATTTCAGCATCACGGTAGACCCGGACGGTGCTACCGACTCGCACGAACTTTGTTTTTGTGTTATTCCTGCAAAGAAGAAGTTACCTTATCAAGCATTCATTTTCAAAGTATAGTATTGTGGATTTTTCTCGTAATTGGTCTTGTCTTGAGTATATAAAAATATTGGTTATTTTTCTAAACTGGTGTGGTGTCCGTTTGTAGTGCTTACACTGTATTACTGTTGGTTAGGTGCAAATGCTTTACACACTGCCTCTAGAATAAGCCTGACTGCTCGTGCCAAGCTACCAAGGGGGTGAGCAGGGGTTATTTTAGGAGTGTAACTCCCTTACCCTGACTAGGAAGAAGGGTCCCTACTTGGACAAAGGTGCAAGCCCTTGCCAACTAGAGATCCCATTTCTAACACTGACCCATTGCCATCACTAGCTATCCCGCCCGCCACCACTCCTAACCCTAGTGAGAGGCGACGTCTGTCCTGTCTATTTCTTCAGAGATGACGCTAACTGCTTGTACTAGAAAGAGTCAATAGTTGTGCGTGGGGTATGGTGACTGAGGGGGGGGGCTGTTGCTTTTAGCTTAACCATTATAACTTCTCAGACGTGCTATACCAGAAAAATTATCCAATGTAATATAAGACTTGCAAGCTGCAACAATATACAAGATTCTTAAAGCAGTCAATATAAGCCAATATTGAGCAAGCTAAAGTTGGAATAGATGTCCATCTGGAGTGGGTTATAATACATAGTACCTTTAGAGCGCCTCTTTCTGGGATGGGAATACGAGGGATGGCCCAAGAGAGCCTCTTTTTCTCCAGAGACGGGTACTACAGGAGACTGAGTGTGCCTTTGGGGCTTTCGAGAAGGCTCATCACTCCTTCCTAAGAATGACCCACCCCAGTACAATCCATCAAATATCAAGCAGCAGCAGCAACAATATGGTCTCCAGGGTCCTATGGTCCAGAAGTAAGGGGGGTGGCCCAGCCCAGCCTCTTCTGGGCTCTGACGGGCGCAGACCGACCCGCCCTTGGCCCGGGCTTTGCCCAGGAGCGGCCATGGCAAGCCCGCACGTGGCCACGTGCGCCCGGCGCTGATGGAGTGCGGGGAAGGCTTAGAGGCGTCGGGAGGGCTGGCTCCACATCCCGCTCCTCCGGTGAAATGCTGTGTGACCGAGTCCCACCCCAGCTGGGAGCCACAAACAATCTGGTGCAGATTGGGGCCTTGGATGGCCCTTCAAACAAATCCCACGCTGTGGGCATGCAGGGAAGGCTAAGAGGCGTCGGGAGGGCTGGCTCCACCTCCCGCACCACAGGTGGAAATGTCTGTGGGACCGAGTCCCATCACAGCTGGGAGCCACAAAAGTCAGGTGCAGATTGGGGCCTCGGACGGCCCTTCAAACAAACCCCACGCTGCGGGAGTGCAGGGAAGGCTAAGAGGCGTCGGGAGGGCTGGCTCCGCCTCCCATGCCACCAGTGGAATGCTGGGGGACTGAGTCCCACCCCAGCTGGAAGCCACAAAAGTCTGGTGCAGATTGGGGCCTCGGACGGCCCTTCAAACAAATCCCGCGCTGCGGGAGTGCAGGGAAGGCTAAGAGGCATTGGGAGGGCTGGCTCCGCCTCCCACCCCGCCGGTGGAATGCTGGGGGACCGAATCCCACCCCAGCTGAGAGCCACAAAAGTCTGGTGCTGATTGGGGCCTCGGACGGCCCTTCAAACAAATCCCTTGTAGTCATTTAATGGGATTCTGGCGAGATATATTTGCGATAATTAGCTCAAGACTTGAGCTTAATTTACTTCCAGATGCGTATGGAGCACTATTAGGGATACTGGTTCAACTATGGGAAGTGTCAATTGGACAGCGGGGGGAAGATCATTAATTTTGGCAAATTGAAAATCAGATACAGTCCCCTCGATGTACCAGTGGATTAATAAAATGCATAGAGTTCATTAATGTGAAATATTATATGGAAAACGTATATGGTCTATGCTTAAAATGTTCAATATTTGGAAGCATTTGGGAGAAGTCAATATGAATTATGTACTGAGTATCTAGGATATTATATGGACTATTATGGAGTATTAATTTTGCCAAAATGGATTTTGGAAGGAATTGATGCTTTTTTCTTTATACTTGATTTGCTTTGCATTGTTTGATTTTTTTAATTGCTATTCATATCTTAAGATTCTTCTGCATCTGTACAAATATATATATATTTTTTAAATAGCTTTCTCTGCATTTTTTGTTTTACAAGCACCCTATAATAACAAAATTTTATTGTAAAAAAATATATATTTTCAGTTACTTTTCTATACTTTCTTTCATTCTATACTTTTTCTTCCTCTATACTTTGAGCTTGTCTTTATCATTAAGTGCCAACATGTATTGCCATATGTAGTGTGGGAATGAAAGCAAGATCCCAAACATAATAATGGCAGAACACAGAGTCTGGTCTAGTACCCAACCACCGTGCATCCTGCACCCATTGTGCATGGCCTTCGGTAATGCACAATGGGGTTTGGAAGCAGGGCCCGCCTGTGAAACGTACTGGTTGAGCGCAGGAATGCCAGCATGTCTAGCAGCCACTCACTGTGCAGGGCCCAGCCGCCCATCTGTCTTGCACTCACTGAGCATGGCATTTGGCCATGCACCACGGGGTTGGATGCAGCCTTTGTCCACCAGCCTGGGGATCCTATTGGTTGGCCCCATGGCCTTGGCTATGAACAGACCTTGTGCCCATCTGCCAAGGCCCTACTCCAAGTCGCCCATACATTGAGCCCCTGCTCTGCACATTGTTTGG
Organism: Calotriton arnoldi; assembly: GCA_963921515.1. NCBI lineage: Eukaryota > Metazoa > Chordata > Amphibia > Caudata > Salamandridae > Calotriton > Calotriton arnoldi. Next base: position 130,724 of record CAWUFW010016079.1, read on the forward strand.
CCAGGCCTGCTCACACCCACCTATGCATCCTAATAGTTGGATGCAAAGCCTGACCTGCAGCCAAATTCTGCAAATAACTGGCTGTGCATCCAGCCCACACTTTGCATAACATGCACAGTTAGTGTTTAATGCAAGGCAATGCATTTAGCGTTTGCTGTGCACAACATTGTGCCATGGTGGGGGTTGGACACAGGGTTGGACTGGTTGGAGAAAGGAACTCGCTGGCAGACTGGCTCATCACCCAAACATCTGTGTGTCCAGTTCCCTCTTTGCATAGACTACAGCTATGCATAGCAAGCAAGAGTTGGACAGACGGTCTTGCCACAGGCACAGCCCTGCTTCCACCAACCCATGCGTCCTATCAGGCTCTCCAACCAACCAAATATTTGTTTTTATGTTTCAATTTGTAATTTTTTTTAAAGTCGGGATTCCATGCTCAAGTCTTTTGATAAATCTGCAACCTTGATCTGTATGACACCTTTTTTTATGTTCAACCAATTTTTGTCTTGTTCCTTTTAGTTTTCACTCTCACACTGTCTATCTTTTAAACTTACTTAGAGTGGTGCTGGTGCCCTATAAATGTATTCAGTTTTAGCCATGGATTCATCAAACGTATGAATTTTGCCAAACATGTGATCTTGGAAAAATGGTGCCTATTATGAAATATAAAATGGTGGCTATGAGCTCCCATCGTTTAGGCTATTCAGGAGTTTTCTATATACTCGATGCATTTTCCTATTTTTTGAGCAATACATTTCCCATGCCTTCGTCACATATCCACTCCCCTCTCATGCTTAGAACCAGTCATCATGACTGCCCCTCGCTCTTTTCTTTCAGAGGTCCAGAATTTGCGAGTCTGTGCAAATTTGATGACGGTGGACAAAATATTTCAAACGTTTCATCAATCCTTCACATCTTAATAAAACTTCTAATTTAAAGTTGTCGAGGGTGCCTTTTGTTTTCTGAAGTGTCTGCTAATGCCAGTCACCCCAAGATCATTCAGTCCACTGATTTCAAACAGAACATACACGAGAAACGTAAATTATAATCTTTTAAAATTCACTCAGCAGCGATTCTGTTTGGAATATAAATAGAGGGGATGAAGACATTTCTGTACTGTCAAGAATAGGATAATCTGAGTTTAAAATCCTGTCATTTTCAGATAGGCTGATTTTAATTTACCTTTAAAAAAAGTCAGAAGGCAAGGAAATAGATCAGCATATGTCAAAAACGCTGAAAGGGAAATTTGAAAATAAAACTGCTAACCAGACACGTTGAACCCAGTCTCTAGCAAAACCAAAGGGGATGATGGACGGAGTGTTGAACATTGCAAGCACTCACCCCCAGGCAACTGATCTGGGTTTAATCCATCATCATTCTTTAGCTCACTCCGCCACCCCAGTTCAGACATGGCCATATGCAAATCAGTCTGACCCTGTGCCTCATGGGAACAGTCCAGCCCGAACTGCCAAGCCAAGTCTTCCCTGGACCGGAAACAAGCATCCTGGGACCGGTTTCTGGCTTACAGCCGTCATCAGCCAGGCTATCTTGAATCCAGTGGCAAAGTGAGCAAGGGACCCACGTCTGGGCATACCCTGCCAACTTAGGGCGAACATAGCAAAACCAAAGGGGATGATGGACGGAGTGTTGAACATTGCAAGCACTCACCCCCAGTCAACTGATCTGGGTTTAATCCATCATCATTCTTTAGCTCACTCCGCCACCCCAGTTCAGACATGGCCATATGCAAATCAGTCTGACCCTGTGCCTCATGGGAACAGTCCAGCCCGAACTGCCAAGCCATGTCTTCCCTGGACCGGAAACAAGCATCCTGGGACCGGTTTCTGGCTTACAGCCGTCATCAGCCAGGCTATCTTGAATCCAGTGGCAAAGTGAGCAAGGGACCCACGTCTGGGATACGAATATGTTGTGGTTGGATGTGCAAGAGCCATCAAAAACACCGTACATCAATACATGTCATGAATCTTTTTGATGTTCATTCGCTTCAGTGGCAGTACCTATTGGCCATAAAATAGAATTAAATGGCTCTTTTCTATTTAACATTTTTTTTGCACAAATATGAAAGCAGTACCACTCTTGTAAATATACGTATCTCTGTTCCATTCCTTTGCTTGTGGTAGTGATTCTAGTGTTCTTAAGGTAACATCCTCTGTTTTTAGTCACTGTTAGAACTGGGGTCTCTGGTTGGCAGTGGTTTGCACACTATCCAAGCAGGGACCATTACTCTAGTCAGGGTAAGTAAGTCACACCCTCAGAATAACTTGTCTTCACCCTCTCCATAGCTTGGCATGAGCAGTCAAAGTATTTGCACACCCACACACAGGAACACAGTGAAAACACTACAAAAGGACTCCACACCAGTTTAGAAACATAGCCAAAAATTTATCTGAATAAAACAAGACCAAAACGACAAAAATCAAACATTCACAAATCAAGATATGAATTTTCAAAGTTTAAGTGCAGTTATAGCACTTAGAAACACCATAGCTCCAACTGGGGCTATAATGTTGTGCTTGACAGAGTCGAATCTCCACGTTTGGAGGCGACCAAGATGGAGCGTGGGCCGGCTAAGGAGTCGTACATATCCTGGATACCTTAACCTTAGAAACGATGACAAAACGAAGATGTTGCGAGGGCCAGGGAGGTGAGGCGTCATGGGGGCCGGTGCGGAGACGGTTCCTTACTGTCGGTGCAGGTCATTGGCACATCGGTGCTTGGGACATGCAAGGCACAGGGGAGGTTATGCAGCGTTTGCGGTGAGGTGTCGGTTCCGATGGGGGTGCGTGGTAGATGAAGGGTCAAGCCACGCAGCGTCGATTTCGCAGTGTCGATGTCACACCACAGGGCCACCAGAGTGGTGGCGGAGTCGGGCACCAAGGACTTCGGTGGCGCAGTACTCGGGACTCCCTCTGTGGCAGTTCTGCGGAGGCGCTGTGGCGGCGTCAGTGTCAGTTCTCACCTGCGTTTACGCAGGAGCGATAGGAAAAAGTGAAGTAATGGTCCCGACCTCTGCTTACCACCAAGAATACCCAACAATGTCAAAGCTTGTCGTGGTGAGATGGGGAAAGAGGGGAAGGGAAAGAGAAAAGATACATGTCTCACGGAGCCAACGCAGGGAGGTATGTAGTGTCCAAAGTATCTTTATGTGTTTCCTGCATACAAAGAAGATAATAAGGAAATCAGTGTATGTGTTGTGCTTTTCTGGTGATACAACAAGGTTAACAGTACTATATGTATGTATCCACACTTCTGTTCAGAGACTACCAGTGTAATTCCCCTCTTCCGAACTTAAGTAAATGGCTGCATACACAGGAGTGGTATACAATCTATGGAAACAGAAAATAGAGAGCATATGTTTACAGAGCGCAACAGTTTAGTGTTTGCTTCATATGGAAAGGAATGGAACATACAAAATACACCTTCAAGCTTTCTGTAGCCTGCTTTAAATGAAAGCCGAAAAATGACAGCAATTCCAAATACTGGAAGAGTGGATACAATAACTTCTTGTATTCTTTCCCTGTGATCAAAAAACAAAAGTAACACAAAAATTGTGCAGGACTCTTATGTCCTCAAGACTATATGTTCTTTAATGCAGAAACTAATATGTTATCTTTCTTTCTCTCATAGACTCATAAAGCTAGTACTAGGCAAAGAACAGGATCTCCAAATGCCAAGAACACCAATCAGATAAGTGTAGGTTCAGTACATTCTGTAATGCAAGCGCTAAGCGCGTTACCGCCTTGGTAGCATAAGTCGATACTTTAAATGTTCTTTGTTTGTTTTCTAATGCAGGTATCCCAGAAAAGAGGTCCAATGTGGAGCAGTGGAGGAAGCAAAACGCCAAACAAGGAACAAGAAGAGCCGCTGAACAGCAGCCCACCGGATCGACTAGCACGATTTGCAGTGCACCCGGAAGCGGAAGGTAAGTGTCAAGAGGGCGGAAGATCGCACGAGCGTCAACTAGAACGTGAAGTGATCTTCTGCCCGGAAAGGCCGGCTTTATGCTGGCAATGCTCATCCCCCACCATAGACCCGGCCGAGAGCAGAGCAAACCGGACAGTCAGGGCCTGCGTTGCGAGTCTCGGTCGTTGCGTTGAGCGGGGACCACGGCTCCAGTGCAGGCAGCAGCGTGGTGCGAAGAGCGGTGCCGGCTCCGAAGTCACACTCGAAGTCAAAATGCTGGTTTTTCTAGTTGAGAGCAGCAAACTCACTTGCAAGACCCAGGAACTAGGGCAGGGACAACTTGGCAGAGTAGGGCTCTCAGCAGAACAGCCCAGATGCTGCAGGTGAAGACTTTGAAGGCCCTGAGACTTCCAACAGGAGGCAAGTTCAACTCAAGCCCTTGGAGAAACTTGGAAAGCAGGATGTAGAAAGCAAAGTCCAGTCCTTTCACTCCCAGGACAGAAGCAACAAGCAGCAGGCCAGCACAGCAAAGCAAACAGCAAAGTGGCATTCCCTCTTGACAGCAACACAGCTCTACTTACTGGCAGAATGTCCTCAGTCCAGAAGTGTTCCGAGTATATGGTGTCAGAGATTCAGTGCTTATACCTAATTCAGCCTTTGAAGTAGGCAAATTTCAAAGAAAGGTCTTTGTAGTGCACAAAACCCTATCCTTCCTTGCTCTGGCCCCTGACACACTGCAGGGGATGGAGAATTCTTTGTGTGAGGACAGGCACAGCCCTATTCAGGTGTTAGTGTCAACTTCTTCCACCACTCTAGCTCAGGAAGACCCATCAGCCTGGTGATGGGCCATCAGGATATGCAGGGCACACCTCAGCTCACTTTGTGTGTGATTATCTACAGGGAATTCACAAAGCCCAACTGTCATCCAACCCAGACGTGTATTCTAGGGGCAGGTAGAGGCACAGAATGGTTAAGCAAGAAAATGCCAACTTTCTAAAAGTGGCATTGTCAGACCTGCAATTTAAAAACCAACTGTGCTAATAGATGTGTTTTTAAGTTGTGAGTTCAGAGACACCAAACTCCAATTTTCTATCAGCTCCCAATTGGAAGATACACTTGTAAGATGTTACAAGAAAGCTCCAATGGTAACCTATGAGAGAGATAGGCCTTGCTGTAGTGAAAAACGAAATTAGCAGTATTTCACTACCAGGACATGTGAAACACAACAGTACATGTCCTACCTTTTAAATACACTGCACCCTGCCCATGGGGCTACCTGGGGCCTACCTTAGGGGTACCTTATATGTAATAAAAGGGAAGGTTTGGGCCTGGCAAGTGGGTGCACATGCCAGGTTGAGATAGTAGTTAACTGCCCACAGTGACACTGCAGTGGCAGGCCAGAGACATGTTTGCAGGGCTTCTCATGTGGGTGGCACAATCAGTGCTGCAGGCCCATGAGTAGCATTTGACTTACAGACCCTGGGCACATCTTGTGCGCTGTACTTGGGGCTTACTAGTAAATCAAATAGAACAATCGTGGTGAAACCAAATACCATTATATTTTAGACAGGGAGTTCTTACACTTTAGCACTGGTCAGCAGTGATAAAGTGCCCAGATTCGTAAAGTCAGTAAAAAAGAAATCCAGCACACAATCAAAAACAGGAGGTCAGAGGCAGCAAGACAGGGGAAATCACGCCAAAAGATTCCAGGTCTAACAGTCACTGTGTGCGCTCTCCAGGAAGGAGGGAGCTCTGAGCACTCAGGCTCTTTTTTCTCATGCCTTTTGCTTTTTACGTGCTGACATTATTCACAGTGCTACAGAGCATGTGCACATTGAGGGTTGAGGGTTAGCTCACATAAACTTCCCCAATGGTGCTAATTTGCACCAAATTGCACAGTGACCCCAATCCACGAAGCATGTTTACTGTCAGAAAGCTTGCTATCCATTAACTTCAAGGCTTTGTTATGTTATGTTAAATATGCTATGTTGAATAATTTTATTGAGCGCGAACACTTGTCCAGAAAGCATCAAGGCGCTACTGAGTATCGGAGCGTGTATGCTGAGTTAATAGATGAAGAGCCATTTCTTCAATGACTTATAAAAATAAAGCAAGTTTGTCTGAGATTTAATATGCAGTGGCAGGGAGTTCCAAAGTTTTGAAGCCCCTGTTACAAAACTTCTGCCACCCCAAGAGGTGTGCCTGAACCTAGGAATCACAATGATTCTTGCTGCGCTTGAACAGAGTGGCCTCTCTGTGAGGTACCATTTAAGCTTATCCTTCAGATAATTTGGGCCAAGATCATGCATAACCTAAAGGTGATACATAGGGCTTTGAAATTTACTCTTTTGTCCGGGAGCCAATGAAGTACCCGTAAGGCTGGTTTAGCTGATTGGAATTTAGGAATTTCGAACAGAAGCCTAGCAGCCGCATTCTGAAGGGACTACAATTTATTTAGGTACTGCAACTGTAAGTTTAGATACAGCCCATTGCAGTAATCTAAATTTGACAGTATTAATGCTGTTACTACTGTTCTTTGCAAAGAAGGTGGAATAAATGGAAGGCTCTTTTTGATTAATTTGAGTGTGTAAAACGTGGACGAAATAGTGCCATTGTGACCACACTAAGGATACATTGTAAGTTGAAAATGGCGAACCACAATGCAATGAATCAATGGGATGCAACTGGAGTTCTAGTCACAAACAAATAATTGAATACTGATACCCCAAATTGTGTGGTAGCTATTTGCAAAGTGGGAGCTGTTTGTGAGGGACAGCTTCTTCTTTTGAATGAGGGTTGTCAGCATCATCTCTCCCGATACCTCTTACCCGAATGCCTATTTTACTTTTTTTTATTTCAGCCTCTTTCCCATTAGGTAATAGGAGCTGCATTAATAATAACATACGTCGATCCCTGCATTCACAGCCAGTTTGGTAGGATTCACAATCAGAATTCTGTCTCATTCATACTTATGAGGCAGAATTCAGATCCTAAAATTATCATTTTGTGCTACACTGAATATCTACGTCGATCATAGCGCAAAATGAAGGTTGAGGTATAAAGCAGTCGCTGTGCAAAAATTCCACTTCCTTTGAGACCCAACCTTTGGCATATTGAGCCCTATATTGCGTATTATAAGGGTGCACTATTTTGCTCTATATATTTCTGCAGTGGTCAGTGAGACATAGCAGCAGAAAAAAACCAATGTTCGTATTTTCACTGCTATCAAACAGAACTGACCACTGCAAAAGTAAATTGATCACATTAATACAACCTTACAACCTTACAATGTGTGCTAGTGTGTAAGTGGGCACGTCTGTGTAAAATTTTACCATTGGGGAAATTCTACAATATGTTGTGTTACATGTGTGTTAAAGGCATGCATGGTAAAGGCATGCTTGTTAAAGTCATATATCCTTACTATGATGGTCACATATGCCAAGAGTGATCAAAAAACATGATATCCAACTGCGCACGGTGGTGACACTAGTCATACTCAAACTATGCAATCTGAATTGGGGGCTCGAAAAACTCAATTTGACATCCACATTGCCCCAACCAAGATTCATGAAAAGCAGGACGGACACTGCATTCTGGCATCAATTCACACAAGGACCCTCCGCAACTATAGATACTGTATCTCACCAACAAAAAATACAGTATTAAACAAAGTGGGACAGCTGCACTTGTGTGAGCTGCAGCACTTTGCCTTAGAACATTGTACTCACTGTACCAGGGTCCTCAGCCAGGGTCCTCAGCCAGATGACACATAAACCTCCAATCTTTCTGAGGTCAAAGTGGTGAGGGGTGCTGGCCAGATGAAGATAGTTGTCTGCTAGATGGGAAAGCCTCAAGGCAACCCTTCTGATGGGTCTCTGTGACCAATGGACTGTCAAACTGGAAGATCACCATCACTGGGTGATTGCAAAACAGGCACTCAAGTGTTCTCTGTGCGTGGAATACATGGAAATGAAAGACGTACATTAGTCGATAATATCATATTGTGTTTCTGGCACATGACTCCATACCCATACAACACAGTACATCTGCACACGACATTGGTTTGAACTGCGCGTTCCAAAACCTGGCCAGTGTAGGTGCATATGCAGTTGGTTCATCCTGGAACCTTTGATGGGAAAGTAAAACATCGCTTGGGTTAAGGAATATCAGGCACTATCAGCTGTTTTTTCTGGCTTGCTTCTAGTATGCATCACCAGCTTGCTACGTGATCTAGATCTTTGGACTGGAAAGCTTGAAGAGGGGTAATGTAGAAAAGGAAGTCATTAGAAAGGGAGATGTTTTTGGAGGTCTAGTCAAGTTTTCTTTTGATAGTGGAGTTTTGAAGTGATGTATGTGCTTTACAACATTATATGAGGAACAATCATTAAGGTATTTGCAACATCCATCGTTTGTAGCACCACTAAACTGAAAAGTATGTTAACAAGTGCTATTTAAAAATTATTATTATTATTTCATTTTACTCAAATAGCTCTGATTAGGTAATAGGTAATACAGAGTCTTGATGTGGCTTTGGATGCAGAGTCCTTGTATCCTTTGTTATTCTGTTTGAGACAAGTTTCTAATTGGAGGAGACATTCCTGGTTTGTTCTACTCCTCGTCTTGTTGTAACACATGGTTGACTTGAAGGTGGCTGTGTGACAGCAATTACTATCTTTCTATTATTATCATCTAGTTGAAATGGATTCCAGGTTTGGAATTATCAAACACCATGGATTGTGTTGGCTATCAAGAGAAAATAGGTCTTCATTTTTCAACAGTCTGGTATAACATCCCTGTCCCTGTTCTAACCAAGTTTTCTATTTACGTTCACTCCACTCTCCTTGTTTTGTTATTTTTGTATTTTTTGTGAAAGCATAGATACTGGCCATTTTGGTATTTACATCCTATATCCATCCATCATCATTTTGTATTCTCCTGATTCATCTGTCAAGGGAGCCAGGAAGGGTGTCCCTTTTATATTTGCCTTGTACTCTTCATCCTCCTCATTGCTGCTCAACCTTCACCTGCCAACTTGGATATTGAATGGTTTGCAGTTGAACAGTTCTATTTCAGGGATTGGCAATGTCCATTCACCTGTTCTTTTGTCATATACTTTAATCATTTTTGTATTCCAGGCTTCCAATTAACAGGCCAGTGGGCTTCTCAAGGTCGATGTCCATTGGGTTGTCCTCCTTTGGGATCTTGAACTTCCACTGAGCTGGGTTTTTAATGGTATGTTTCCTTTTCTAAAGTCAAATGTTCCCCTCTTGTAACAGGATTTACCCTTTACTACCTCATGCTCGTCTGTCCCCTTCTACCAACCTATGGGAGGAGGTTTCTTTTCCCTGTTGTAATTCGCATTTGTTTTGCTTGTCAACATTACCTAGGTCTAGTTTCTTTGTGATGTGCGATTCCTTCTCAACAAGGGTTTCACATGCAGTTATTTTCAGATTAGGGATTGTTCAGTTCTGATTAAGAATGATTTCACCCTTAAGGTGCAGGATATTAGAGTCTCCTCTATTCCTCTCTGAGGTCTCCTGGCCTACATAAAACTGCTTGGGCCTGACTGTTTGCTTTAGTGTACTGATGTTGCATTATCCTGATTGTGACAAATTGGTTGTGCCAAATAATGTTGGCTGAAGACTTGTCATTGATTTGATATTTCACCATAAAAGTAATTTCTATGATAAATGTGAGATATTATATTGTCATGCATCAACTAACTACTAATAATCTGCATTATATTGAGTTTAGTTCTTTCACATCAATGTCCTTAGGATTTCCAAAATTGGTACTACTCAGGTTCACTATCCCTGAAGTTCATATGCTTCACAGTGAAAAAAGTATTTCCAGTATCCCAGACGCAGTCTCACCCTCATGAAATAAGAACTGTGCCATGCAAGAGTAGGACAATGAACACTACTGATATTAAGTCAATACTTTGAGAACTAACCAATCAGAACTGCAGGCAAGGCAGAAGCATCAAAAACAGCTGCGGTCGGCATGGCTTGCGGGTGGGGGTGCGTGTGTCACGAGGTGGGGCTGCGGGGGGGTGTAGCAGGTGATGTTGCACGAGGGGGGCGAAATGAATACCATTAAATGTGTAACAATAGCAAATTTACAGAGGGCTCCCATACTTTTTCAGTTAGTCTTGGGGTATTTGAATATGCAAAAGCCTTGGGGCGGGCAAGACAGGGATAGTGAGTGACATCGCAGAGGGCGCAGGGTCTTATGTTACACACCAATAAACTGGCATGATCGCGGCTTGTGTTAAGAGTGGTTTTGTCCAGTCCGGCACTCTGGTGGAGCGAAAGCGCGATGTAACAGAAACATCAAGTTGCAATAAGCCATCACGATCAATAAAGAGAGGATTTTACTCTAAAGAGAAATGACCACTCTGTTATATAAACTGCACAATAAAAAGTAAATTTTCTGACCACGGTGATAAGGCTATAAAGTTTTTAACACTTTAAGCAAAGATAAGCAAAGGGCAGGGGGGGGGGCGAAATAAAAATAATAAATAAATAAACTTAACTTGAGGCAGGTCCCGCGTCGCTGCTCCAGTTCTCCTGTCCCCGACTACAGGAACAGGAAGCAGGCAGCCAGGCTCCCTTCCCTAAGCCAATCACAATGCTGCAATGCAGCGTTCTGATTGATCTGAGCGCCGTGACACGCGCTCAGCCAGGGGCTGGAGGGGTGGGCATGTTCTCCATGCAGGCTGTAATGCAGCCAGCATGGAGAACAGGGAAGTGCGAATGACTGGTTTGGGCAACCAGAGAGGGCCGACCAAACAGTCACTGCTGACTTAGGAGTGGGCAAACCAGTCCTTCCCTGCCCTGCTCTGTGAGCAGAGCAGCCCCGTCGATCCACACGCCCGCAAAGCAGCAGGACACATCAGGAAGCAAAAAATGATAACAACTTAAAGTTATTATCATTTTATTTTTGTCTTCTTTACACTGCTTAAAAGCAGTTGGGCGACGCTCCTCCTTCATAGCGGAGGAGCCGCTCCTGATCAAAAAGGCTACATTTGAATTTCATCCAGTCTATTATCCTAACCTAAATAAGTTTCTGTGTCTTAGGGCTCATATAGACTTGTGATAGAGGAACTCCTTTCCCACCTCGTATACTAACTTGCATAATTGGTTCACTTATAGTCAAAGATTTAACAAACTACAGAATCTCATAAAAAGTTTGACTTCCAAAAGACATCAAATAAATTGATCTCCTTCCAAGACAGTCATGTTAGAGTGAAAGGATTGCTAAAGCTGGTCCCCAGTATTTCCAACAACATCTAGGAAATTAGGAAAAGTCTTACAAAATCAGCTGCGGCCCGTGCAGGTAAGAGCGGTGGGGCGGTAGGGCCGGGTGGGGAGATTTCGACAGACGACGACGAGTGAAAGTCAATTATTTATTTAATTTTCTCTCGTGGTCGTCTGCCGAACCCCCCCCCAAATCCCGGCCCCACTGCCCACCGCTCTTATCTGCACGGGCCGCGGCTGTACAAAATCAATTAAAAAAATATAAATACTGCTTCCAGCCTTGATATATAGAGAAGATGCATCAAAGGGGAAGATCAAAAGTCAAGGTCAAAAGTAGGTGACTTTGAAAACTACTTTGTTTAAAAAAAAAAAAATGATAGTTTTTTCTCACATTGCAAATGTCTAAACACTAGAAAGTTAGACTACAGAGGTACTGGCTACCTGTGAGCAGTTTATGTAATTTCATTAAAAAAAGTGTGGTGACTCTGGAGGTAACAGGTCAGTGGAGCACCTATTCGCTCGGCCATGCATATGAGTTAGGTGCTCACTGTATACTAGGGAAACAAGGGTGACTAATTAGATAAGAGGCAGAGAGTGAATGCTTATACTTTGGATGGGCACACTCAGAGTATCCTTCATGTCTCCAAATTATGTGGCATTGAAAATAATAATGTTGTTATGAGACACTCTATAAATGGGCTTCACGTGCACTGAAAGTAGATGAAACAACAGTCATTGATAGCATTAGAAATGCCAGTGGGCATTCCTTTTTGTTTTTAACCATATAATGGGATAGGAAAAATTAAATGGTATACCTGGCCAGACACATTTTTTGCTATTTTGGTTGTTCAAATTAACATAAGTAGAGTTTTAAAACCATGACTTCCCCAATGCACTGTTCATGACCTCACATATGATGTGACAAACGGCATCATGTATTACACCATCAGTGGCGTCACACATCACCTCACCATTCACCCCAAAAGAAATCTGCATACTTTCTGTGGACTGTCTGCAAACTCCTTGAATGAATGTGGCCACATCATCTAAGGAAATAAGTATGATCCACCCCTCTATGGAACACCTACAAATCCCTCCACAACATCGGACCCAAATACCTCAACGAAAGAGTCTCCTTCTATGTACCCAAGAGAAACCTTCGCTCCACCGACCTCGCCCTAGCAGAAACCACCCGCATACGCAGAACCAGAGCAGGCGGAAGAGCCTTCTCCTACTTCGCAGCAAAGACCTGAATCGAGCTCCCAGTCAACATCAGACGCTCCTCCACCCTGAACACCTTCAGAAAGAGTCTCAATAACTGGCTCGTCGACTGACCCGGAGCTGCACCCCCCCCCAGCACCTTGAGATAGCGCACTTTATAAACCCCTGATTGATTAATTGATTGATTGACCTACCTTGCCTGGCCAAGGACATTGAGCAGCATAACAAAATGCCAGACGGTTGTAAATGAGCACCCTCTCAAATTCCAATTTAATTCAGGTTCTTCCAGTTCTGAGAATGGTTTGTGATCCTAACTTTCCAAATTCACAAAAGACTGAAGCATCTAAGTTAATACCTGTTCTATAAGGCAAATGTCTAAGAGAACTGCTGAACATATTGTCACTGGAATGATTAAAAGAACCACTCTAAGCAAAATCCTATCTTCATGCCTAGTTTAGTGAAATTTCGTTTAGCAGTTTTAGCTGTACTGGAGAGCAACTCTTCCTAAAGAAGCTAAAATAGAAAATGCTAATTGGTAATCACCCCAATACCTCAACAGCCCATTTCCAGTCATCACAAAAGTTGAAATGAAGAAACTGAGCTAGACTGCCTAAGTCAGGCTAAATTTAGTGCAGATGCATCAAATTAGACCAAAGTTTTAAACAATTTTAAACATCAATTTCAAGTGCACTAACCACCTACACAGCGGCTACAGGGTTGAATGACATTACAACGCATTCCATTGCAATGCATGCCTTTACCACACATGCGTTAGAATGCAAATGCCATTACCACGCATAACCTTTACCACATATATGCCTTTACCACGCATACCTTTACAACAAATTTAGTTGTAAAAACATGCATGTTAAGGGCATATTCGTGGTAAAGGTTTTCCCTGACCCCTGTCCCATGTCCTAAAACCTTTCCCTTGCGCCCGCTGGGCCCCAGTCCTTTTTAAAAAAAATACTCCTCCCTTACCCTGTACCCCTTTGTGACCCCCGACCCCAATCCTTCTAACAAACACCTGTCTCCTGAGCCCTAGAAACAGACCCCTGCGCGACCTCTGCCGTATCTCAGCCCTTCTAAGAACTACCCCTCCCCTGAGCCGTAGAAATGGACCCCTCCCCCCCGGACCTCAGCTCTTTAAAAAAGTACCCCTCCCTTGCCCTGAGCCCTAAAAGGCGACCACTGCGCAATTCCCACCACTAAATAAAATTAAAATAAACTTCAAAACATAGTAAAAATAATAATATAATTAAATAATTATTGACAAAACAAATTCAAAATCCCCCTTACCTCTCCACGACATCACCTCTCCAGCTCCTCTGAGGTGTGGCACACGTCATAAAGAGGAAGCGGAAGGGTCTCTCCGTTTCCTCTAACGACGCCGATAGCATCCACCACCCTTACCACACAGATACCTTTACCACACATACCTTTACAACATAAGAGACGATGAAAACATAAAATAAAAAAACCACTTACCTGTAACGGCCGGATTCCGCTTCTCCTCCATCTTCCGCCATCTTCCTTCTCTTCCTGCAGTCCCAGCCAGCAGCAGGAAGCACCCGGGCTCCCAAGCTCCCCTGAGCCAATCACAATGCTGCAAATGCAACATTGTGGTTGATCTGAGCGCCGCGGTTTGGCGCTCAGATGGGGAATGGGAGGCTTTGCATGTTCCTCACCAGGCTGTGTAATGCAGCCTGGTGGGGAAGATGCAAATTGCGCAGGACTGCTTGACCGGCTCAAGAGGGCCGGCCAAGCAGTCCTACACACTTAGGGAGTGTAAACCACTCCTCCCCCTGCTCTGGCCAGCCCCACCCCACCCGAGAGCTACTGATGAAATAGGAAAACTGAAATGATCATAAAGATTGTTATTATCATTTTATTTTTCCTTTTGTTCAGTGGGGCGATGCTCCTCCGCCTTAGCGGAGGAGCCGCCAATGTATATGACATGCATCCTTCCACTTTTGTCATCATAGCTACCATTGATTCGCAATGCATTTAAAGATCTCGCCCTTTTCCTGCTCTACCCCTTCTTTCCCGTACTTCCTTATCCCCTCTATCTTAATTCATCTGTTCGACATATTCCACTTCCCAGAGGCCCCTCACCCTTGGACAACTGCCCATTCCTCTATCATTAGCCAGCCATCTTATTTTTTTTTAGCTATTCCAAGATGACCTCTGCACATGCGTTATCACCTACAATGTCCTTATTTGAATAAATTTTTTTGAAGTAAAAGAAAAACCATTCAAATATGTATGACGCTTGTGTGTACACATGAACAGTGGCCGTTTTTGAATGGCTTTCTTCAAACAAAGCAAAATTAATTCTAAGATGGCCGTGTTCTCGTCGTGACTATCTTTGAATACATTTTCTTAAGAAAAAACATTCAAAGAAAACAAAATATATTCAAAGACGGCCACCACACTTGCGTGTCAATGTACAGCATCACACAAACACACATTATTTAACAAAAAAACAGTAAACCCATATTAGAGCAGGAGAAGAGACTATGGGGCCGATTCTGATTCCGGCCGGAAATCTCTCCGACCGAGCCGGACCCGGAGAGAATTCCGACCGAATCGGACCCTAGCAGTCCGACCGGACGAGTACGATGCATTCGCATGCTATCGGACTCGAGTCGGTCGGACTCCCATTGAAGTCAATGGGAGCCGGTCGTACAACGCGTACGCGGGCTCCCATTGACTCAATGGGTGCGAGGCGGACAAGGGCGCCCCCTACAGCGTGTATGAGTCCATGCGCATTTCGGCGTACATGCACAGGTAGGGGGGACCCATGGGTCCCCCCTGTGTGCGACTCGCGCGCCTACGCGTACAGGGGGGTCCGACGCGGCCCTCCAAAGTCCGGCTCCGACAGCTTTTTCGAGCCGGACGGCGCGAGTCGGTCAGACTGCTCGCGGTGCGCATCGTACTTACCCGGCCGGGAAACGTCTCCATAGCGCGGTGCGAGTCGTGTCCATGCGAGTCGGTCGGAGCGTGTTGAAGCCGCATTCGAGTCGGTCGGCGATTTCGCGGGTGCTTGCATCGTATTCGCTCGGCCGGACCCGCGTACGATTCGGTCGGGAAACAGGGCTCCGAATCGGATCCGGTGAATCCGAATCCGATTCGGAGCACTACCGGCCGAGATCGGAATCGGCCCCTATACTTTTCTCATTTCAGACACAATAATATTTCTCATGCCACACTGGGATTGCAAACGTATTTGCATGATTTGCCAACATAGAATACAGGAAAGAAGAAGCTTAATGTCAGAGTGAGAAAAGGAGAGAAAGAAAAATGAAAAAAACCACAAGAGAAGCATAAAGATAAGTAAGAAAGGTAAGAAGGAAAGTATGAAAAGGAAACAATGAGCAAGAAGAAAAGACAGAACATGTCCAAACAGAACGACTGAGAGGACATACCTGAAAAAAGGAACAGAAGGGAATGAGGTGGTGACGACACAATAACAGATGACACACCCGGAAGGAAGGAGTCCACACCACATCAGGACCATATGCACTCATGAGGGATGTTATACTGTGCAGACAAACAAGATGATTCTGTGGAAAGAAAAGGCAAAAATATAATAAATTACATTACAAATATGACGATATTCAAAAAGATAAAGAACAAAGAAAACATAGAAAAGCATTTAAAGACCATGTTGGCAGAATAAATGAACCCATCATGTCCACAATAACCAACATACAAGATTATATGGACTCTTGAGTTCAGCTGGAAAAACAGTATGAGAGGAAAAGTCAACGTGGAGATGGACCACCAGTATCCATGGTATCCGATGTGTGAATTTGTATACATTTTTTGAGTTCTGCTGGATCCTCAAATGCAGTAGTATTGTTCTGATAAGCCACATTAAGAATGCAGGGATGAAAAATACCATATCTGGCGCCTAAAGCCCTTAAAGAAGGTCGAAGATTAAGGAATTATTTTCTCCTGGCTGCAGTGGTATTTGAAACATCCTGAGACAGAAATACCCTTTGTCCCAACCAGGACACTTGTCTCTCAGCTTTGGCTGCAGCAAGAACCAATAGCAAATCTGTAAATTGTAGAAATAATATGATGACTCCTCTTGGTTTTGTACACAACATAGAAGAAGTAAGATGAGGTCCTAACCTATGAGCTCTCTGGATGTTGAGCGAGGTGGAAGATGGCCTCTCCAGAAGTTTTGGAAGAAAGGAGGCAAAAAAGGAAACATGATCATCACCTTCAAGTGCTTCAGGGAGACCATAAATATGAAGGTTATTCCGCCTATTAATGTTTTCCAAATCTTCTGCATGCTTTTTACGCTGACCAACCTCCTTCTCCAAGCGATGAATTTGAGATGTTTCATAATGTAAATCCACTACCTGATGCTCCACCAAGGAGACACGATTTTCCATTAATGTCCATTTATCATCTAGATTTTGGATATGCTTATTAATCTCCTCAACAAAGGGATGCAATGCCTGAATCTCAAGTAGTAATTCTACTACTTCTCGAAGACAGAGATTTTTCAGGCAATGGAAGGGCCTTGTTTTAACCTGTTAGAAGCTGAAGAGGGTGACTGAGCTTCACTCGAGGACAGCTGCATGAAGGAGGTACGTGGAGCAGCAGAAATAGCCATCTCTCCAGAAGAATTCAACTTTGCCAATAATATAGTGTCTGTAGTAGAACTACTATTAGAAGTAGTAGTAGAATGTGTTTTTGATGGGAATACAAACTGCAGCTTTTTAATCTGCCCATAAAGGAAGGGTGAAAAAAACAAATCCAGCCAACACCATATAGCAGCAACCAGGACTTAGTATACTCCCGATAATTTGCAGAGGCGCCAGACAATAGGGTTACTAGAACAATACCAAGAACAATGTCTCATGTAAAAGGAAGAGAAAAAAAACAAGTAAACGCTTAAATATTTAGCAGTGTAATGAACTGCATTATGAGGCATTCACACCAAAAAGCAAAAAAGAGAAAAAAAAAGATCCAGCAAGCACATACCCCGCTATTTTATGCTGACACCGGCAATCGGGAACATTTCAGGATAGCAGCCGCTTCTGAGGAAACGGCTGCGACGATAATAGCGAGCGCGATACTGCTCGTATCTCATCAGAGGAGAGCAGCAACGGCGCACCCCTCCATCTTCCGCCAGCTCTCCCTCATACAGACATCTGTCTACACCGCCTCAGACACGCCAAAAAGGCGTTTGAAGATCCCGAATGCTGCGGAGCTCAGTCCTTAGGCGACTATCTTGCGTGACGCCAAAGCTACGCCTCCTATACAAAGCCATTTTGAAATCGCAAACCTGCTGTTTGAAAAATCACAGGATTTGCGACCGAAAACCGTCTTTTTTCAGTTTGCTTAATCCATTTGTGAATTGGAAAACCCTTTGTGACTCAAAAAATGGGTAATTTTTGTCAATTAGGAGGTGGTGTGAAATGGGCAATCCCTCCTAATTGCAAATCAGAATGCTATGTGTCAATGGTTTTCAACTTCACTTCCGCTCGCAAAATAGTAATTCATTGCAGACACCTCAAAGGAGGTGTAACTGATGTGCAAAGGTGTCACCTTTGAATACCTTCTCCTTTCCGAATCCTGTTTCTAGACCTCGCGGGGTGCAGACAGTGGTCCAGGGTACACAGAATATGGACTGATTTTTTTAAAACGTTTCCTGTTGCGAATGCAAACAAAGGGATGGTAACCTACTGTTTCGAGCAAGCCACCATCCATGTGTTTTTAGGGAATCCCAGGGGTCGTAAATAACGACCCGCCTAATGAATATTCATTAGGCAAATGGTTCTGCAAACCCGGCAACTGTAGATTTTGTGATGCAAAGTTTCAGATCATACCTTGCATCACAAAATCAGAGACTCATTGCAGTTTACAAAGTTCTTTGTACCCCATCTTCGCAAAAAGGTATATAGAAGTCAATTAAGCCTTTGCACCCTTAAAAACATGTTTAAATAGAATTCAGTAACCCATCACTCTCACACAATACCTAATATCTCCAATAACAATGCAAACAACATTTCATTTGAAATCAAATGTTGCACTCTTATCAAAAAGAAAGACTCTTGGTCTAATAGCTTAGGGTGTATTTTATTAAATAAAAGCCAAAACCCAAACAAAAATCTCAGCCAACAATCTTAATTCCCCTCTCCCCCCAAAAAGTATTTTTGCTATAATTTGCTCACAGAGGTAAACGATACAGTAACAAACAGCGTCTCGGTACCAAAAACACAAAGTCACTGTTTAATTAGCCATGGCAAAACAACATGTTTACTTCCGAGAAAACATAACTGAGTTGTCAATTTCCAGTGTTTAATTTCTAGGTACAAAACTGAATTTCAATACAGTGCATGGTTGATTTGAGCAGGTAACTAAAATTGTCGAAAGCACCCTTTTATGCGTTTTATTGGTAGCCTATAAACTATGGTGCCCCATTCCGTTTGGTGACTAATGAAAAGAATGCCTCCGATAGGCATTTATTGAACCACCAGGGAAGAGTGATCCTGACAACAAGCGGGTGATGTATGTGGGCCTTTGTACATTTCTAGCCTTTTCCCTTAGAGAGGGTTCAATAAAGAAACTCCATGATGATTATGTGTATTTTCGAACTCACAAAAAAGCCCAGGACACAATTCTTGCCCCTGTGGCTGGTGGGCTCAATTACTGCCAGGGTTGGTACACGCCCAGGATATTGCATCATTAAGAGATACAAGAGAGCTGTACAATGGCCTGCTTTATGCCAAAGCAGTTCTAGATCGGGGTGTGTGCAAAATGGGCATAATTTCCTTTTGTGTAAGTATGCGAAATTTCAGGGGAAAAAGACGCGAAATTAGGCGAAATGAGGATCTGGTATTTCATGCTATATTCTAGAGTGAAATGTGTCCTCGTGTTAATTTTCCCATTCCGCAGTAAAAAAAATAGAGTAAAAAATACAAGTACCATGAACAATAGCCACTGGCGTCTTTTCATTAAGGCAGGTCCTGTGTTCCAGTACTAGGATTTTTTACCAGAATAGACTTGGGATAACATGCTAATATTTTGCGAATTTCCCTAAAAAGCATAATACAATATGCTGGAAATCATGCAACATAAGGCTGGTGTAACAAAAATTGCGAGCTGGAAATTATGCAACATTATGCTGGTGTAACAAAAATTTCACTCTGGCCTAGTTCTTGGGTACTGCTTAGGGTGCCTCATAGAAGGTGCTAGATAAGGGTTTATATATCATTAGGGCAGCAGGTGGAGTAGCACTGGGCCTACTTGTGTGAGGGTCTACTCCTCTCAAAATATAACAGCCGTTTAATTCCAAAGTGTGCCATTTTCCCTACTTGCCTTAGGGCCCTTTGACCCATATTATGACACTAGGACACTATATTCCTCCAGTAATATTGCCAGATTAGCGGTATAGTAGTGGTGTAGTAAAAAGCCACTTGATTTGATTGCACACAATGTTCTGCTTTGAATAAGCTGCAAGGGACAACATTTGAAACTGCATCTTCTTGTCCAGTATCTAAAACCTGTCCCATTGTTCTTTTATTTGTTAATGGAAGCGGTCAACTTCCTGGCCATCAAGCCAGGGCAATAAGGCATGTACAAAATTTTAGCCAGAAGTCTCTTACTTCTAATATGAACTTCTCTTACAATGAACGTCTCTTACTAAGAATATGAACTACCAGTAGCCGCTTCACAGCCCTCTCCAATATGACCTAATCTCACCACTGGCCTTCCATTTATACATTGGAAATTCTACTAAAGAACTGGATTTCAGACATCCGGTAAGAAAAATAAGGACTCATGGAAACCTCGTTATGTACTAGAAAATGCACTTGCTCTACTATACTAATTTAGAGGGAGGATTCATGAGATAATAGTACTATCACTTCATCAAGAGGACTTATTACAAACGTCTTGGATTCTTTTTATGTTTAAAAAGCTTTATTTAGATAATAACAGGAAATACATAAGGCCAGCAAATACAAAAAGGTCATACTAAATAAGATATACAAACAAAAACTAGCTAGCTATAAGAGCAAAAAGAAAGCTGTTTAAGTTTTATAAAGAAGTAAGTGTGAGGAAAGAAGGGGTGGAAGGAGACAAGGGGAAAAGGAGCAACTCTTACAACTGAAGAATATGTAATATTGCACATCTACAAATGAATGCGAATAGTAATCTTATTAAATTTAAAAAAAAATACAATATGCCAACAAGAGGTTAGAGAGAAAAAGAACAGAGAAGCTAAACAATTACGGAGGTTTAAAATTTTCAGAATTTAAACGAGAATTATTTGTTACTACCATTTTGTCTAGATAAGCTGTAAGAGGCAACCAAAAAAGATCTCTATTAACAATTGGGTTACAAGAGGAGGCAAAAGCAATATCAAGTCAATGAAGATGGCAGAGGTTATTCCACCAGTGTTGGACAGAGAGTTTTGTTAGTTTTTTCCAATTAAGTGTTATTTGTTGAAAAGCTAAAGCTAACATAAGGTCAAAAAGACCATGCTTATGAGTAGGGAGATCCAAAGACTCAAACAAACTCCCAGAGAAAAGAATGGAATTAGAAAATGGAATGAGAATGTTAAACAAACAAGAAATATAGGACCAAATTGTTTTCCAAAAATAAGTAACAGGAGGGCAAAGAAAAAGAAGGTGCATAAGATCAGCAGTGGGGGAACCACAAGTCCAGGATTTCGTGTCAGTAGAGTGGGAGAAAGTGGCTATAGAAGTAGGGGTGAAATAAAGTCTATGATAAAGGAAAAACATAGATTGAGTGACAGAAGCAGATCTAGACATTTTTAGAGAACGGGACCAGAGTTTGTCCCAAAAATTGATGGTCCATTCACATCCCAGATCCAATTCCCAGGCAAGTTCCACTTTACTTTTAGGACGATCTGGAACAGGAGATAAGGTGTGTTTGTAAATTAGGGAGGCCTTAGGAAGAGTAACAAGAATCTTAAGAAGAGAATTTTCTTCAGAGGAAAGAGGAATTGAGGGGAGAGAATAGAAAATATCAAGAATAACTTACATTAAAGTAGAGAATTTCTGTAAAAAAGAACGGGGACAATTAAAGGTGGATTGAAATTGGGGAAAAGAACAAGGAGACAAACCATCAAATAGGTCCTTGACCCAAGCTATTCCCCTTAATCTCCAGGATTTCCAAAAGATAGTTCTATTATTAATGGTAATAAGAGAATTATGCCAAATTGGAGAGCATAAAAAGGATTCCCTGGAAATAGTCTTTGGTTGGGTCAAAGGTTTCAACAGAGAACATGTATGTTTAAACAAGGGAAGAGAAGTTTGAGGAGTTTTGGCAGAAAAGGCCAGAACTTCCTTTAGAGAAAAGGGTAGCAGCAAAGAACGTTCAATAGAAAACCATAGAGGCGTAAAAGGGGAGGAATCAGAAAGGAGCCATTTCGAAGCTTGACGGAGGCAGAAGGATTTATGATAAGTACAAAAATCAGGAAAATTAACACCCCCATTAGATTTTGTCTTACGAAGAAGAGATAAGGATATTCTGGCTTTTTATTTTTCCAAAGAAATTTGGAGAGGCGAGAATCGATCTTTTTAAAATAACAAGCGGGAATATAAATAGGGAGCATGGAAAGAGTATAAATTAAAATGGGAGTGATCATCATTTTAATTGAGTCTAGCCGACCCCACCACGAAAGAAATAGAGGATTCCAGGATGAAAATAATTTGTCAATACGAGATAAAGCTTCAACCATATTTAATTTAATAGAAGAAGCAATGGAGTTGGAAAACCACATACCTAAGTATTTGATTTTAGAACTATTCCATGAAAAACCAGTGGAAGAAAAGGACTGTTGAAAACAGAATTTTGTAAGAGGGAGAATCTCTGTTTTATCTGAATTGATTTTGTAACCAGAGACGAGGGAGAATGAAGAGAATTCGTGTAGCAAAGGAGGAATAGATACGTCAGGATTGGAAATAAAGAGTAAAATGTCATCTGCATAAGCAGAAAGTTTTAAATGTTGGTCACCATAAGAGAAACCAGATATAGAGTCATTATTACGAATCGATGATAAAAAGGGTTTGAGGGCCATGATAAAGAGAAGGGGGGCGAGAGGGCAGCCTTGATGGACTCCACGTTGTAAGGGAAAGTAGGAAGATCTACAACCATTAACTAACACCGAGGCTCTGGGGGCAGAATATAATAAGGAAATA
This sequence comes from Calotriton arnoldi, assembly GCA_963921515.1. NCBI lineage: Eukaryota > Metazoa > Chordata > Amphibia > Caudata > Salamandridae > Calotriton > Calotriton arnoldi. Next base: position 153,318 of record CAWUFW010016079.1, read on the forward strand.
AGCTAAATCAACTTGGGACCAAAACCATGCCACTTCAAAGATTCAAATAAAATGGACCAATCAACTCTATCAAATGCTTTTTCAGCATCAATGGAAATTGCCGCTAAGGATGTGGAAAGAGAAGGGATTTTGTTCAAGACATTAAGAAATAGACGAGAGTTATCCGAAGTTAATCTACCCTTGACAAAACCACCCTGCTCCTTACCAACCAAATAAGGCATAAGAGGTTCTAGACGTAAAGCAAGTAGTATAGCGAATATTTTATAGTCTGCATTGACCAAGGATATCGGACGATAATTTTTACAAAACATGGTATCTGGACCTTCTTTATGGATCAAACAAATCGTGGCTTCTTGAAAAGTGCCGTCTGTCTTACCAGAAAAAAAAAATGAATGAAAAAGCTCTAAGAGTTTAGGAAGTAATATATTAGAAAAGTGTAAATAAAATTCAACTGTAAAACCATCCGGACCGGGGGTTTTGCCTTTCTTTAAAACTGTTAAAGCATTGGATATTTCATTAAGGGATAAGTCTGTTTCAAGTTTAGAAAAATTAAGATGATCGTTAGAAGGGGCCGGAATATTATTACGATAAGATTGAATAAGGGGATTAGAAGGAGGAGATTCTGTGGTGTATAGATCTTTATAAAATAGCATAAATTCATTGAGAATGTCCTGATCTTTATGAATGAGAGTACCATCTGAGGAATAAATAGAGTCAATTAGAGTACGGTCTTTTCGAGATTTAAGATAATTTGCCAGAAGTTTACCAATTTTATTACGTCCTCCATAATATCGAGCACTGCTACGGAGAAGGATAGAAGACGCATTATCAGTAGTAGCTTTATTAAAGTTTAATTTGGCACCTGAACAAGATCGTGTAAAATAGAGTCTGACGATGAGGTGTAATATTTTTGCTCTAGGGCCTTAATATTTGCTAGAGTAGCTTTGTGCTGTTGAAGGAAACGTTTCTTTTTTTGTGAGACGAAGTCTATGATAAAGCCCCTAGCCGTTGCCTTAAAAGAGTCCCATAACAAGTGAGGGGGAAGTATTATAATCACTGTTCAGTTAAAAAAATTCTTTAGCAAAAAAGGTAAATGAAGAAGAGAAAAGAGGGTCTAGAAGAAGAGAATTATTAAAACGCCAACGGGAGGATCTGGGGTGTGGAGGGAGCAGATCAAAATCAGCCACAATCAGAGCATGGTCAGAAATGACAATGGGTTCAATAGAGGAAGATAAAAGATTTTGAGATAAAGATTGAGAAAGAAAGATATAGTCTAGATGGGAAAGGGAATTGTGAGGTGGAGAGAAAAAAGAAAAGTCAATAGTATCGGGGAGAGAGCCTTCAAGCATCCACGAGGTGTGATTGGGAAATAGAGTCAAGAAATTGTTTATGGGATTTATGAGGAATGAAGCGTACCTGAGATTGGCGGTCAAGAAACGGGTCAACAACCTGATTGCAATAACCTCCTAGAATAAAGAGATCATCTCTAAATTGAATACATTTTTGTGTGACTAGAGGCCAAAAAGTGCAGTGTGGTTGAGTAGGGCCATAAACATTAAATACGGTCAAAGAAATGTTATTAATAAGCATGTGATAATATTCTCTATCTTTTAATTGGGCTAATAAAACCTTTCACATTCCAAGAAATAACTCTGAATGTAAAAACATCAATAGTAAATAAAGAACAATGCATGCAACAGTGAAATAATGAAGTAAGAGAACAGAAGAGGAAGGAAGAAGAAGAGATGAAAACTGTCGAGGTGTCAAGGAGAAAGGAAAAAATGCATAGAAGGGGAAAATCAAGAGATCATATGAAGATAAAGGCATATAAGAGAAAGGATGCAATACCACCAGGAAAAAGAAGGGGAAAGATACAGTAAAGAGGGAAGAATTGAAGGGAAGAAAGAATAAGATTAAGAGAAGACAGTACATGTAAAAAATGACGACTGTGGTACGTACCTTACGGGGAACACAGGGAGGGTTGAGAGGCGGCAACGGACAAACGAAAACAGCACACCCAACAAAGGGCAACACACCACACCAGGACTTCAATTAAACATAAACAGGAGAGGGAACATGAAGAGGAACACAGTAAATTTCAATGAACCTGTAAAAGGAAATAGAGAGTTATGCAAGTAAGAACAAGAAGAACATCGGAACTAAATAACATAAATCTATAACAGCATAATCAATGAAATAGCACAACAAAAGAAACATTAAAGTCAAGTTCCAGGAGGAGGGGCAGCAATCTCCATCGAAGCAGTAGAATGAGACTGAATAAATCTCCTGAGCTCAGCCGGATCATCAAAAGTAGAAGTTTTATTTAAGAAGGTGATCTTAAACAGGCATGGGTGGAATAAGCCATATCGCGCACCCAAGGAACGAAGAACTGGACGAAGATCAAGGAATTCTTTTCGCCGCTTGGCGGTGGCCGTTGAAACATCCTGAGAGATAAATACTTTTGTGCCATGCCAAGTCAGCTGTTTTTTGGATTTCGCTGCACTTAGCACTTGTAGGAGGTCTGTGAATTGTAGAAATAAGAGAATTATTCCACGAGGTTTAGATGGAGCAGCTGAGGAGGATAAACGTGGACCCAGTCTGTTTGCTCGTTGAATATTCAATTTGGTCGAAGAAGGGAGGCCCAGGAACTGTGGCAGAAAGGAAGTAAAGTACGCAACAGGGTCATCCCCTTCAAGGCCTTCAGGAAGCCCGTAAATGCGTAAGTTATTGCGACGATTTCTATTTTCAAGGTCCTCGGCCGATCTTCTCAATTGTAGAACCTCTTTCTCCAAAGAGGAAATTCTAGAAGATGAATCCTGTACCTCGTTAAGATGCTGTTCCACCACAGTAAGGCAGGACTCCATAGAGGACCATTTGTTATCCAAGGTCTGTAGGCGAGAGTTAGTTTCCTCAATGAAAGGTCGAAGGGCACGGATTTCCTCCAAAACAATATCTAGAGAAACCGGAGAGACAGATTTAGGAGGGGAGGGAGGATCATGCTTGAGTCTCTTAACGGTAGCTGAAGGTAATTGTGCTTTAGATGCCATGGTCGATAGAGTTGCGTTATTAGAACAAGCCTCTTGTGCCAAGACCTCAGATGGGTGGGAGGAATTATTTGGAGCAGTAGAACTGGTACAACAAGCTGCAGGATCGTTGGGCTTCTGTCTCTTAGTGTGATGGAGTAAGTATTTGCTCCTACCCATGAAACGTTATATGGAAAGACCAAGAGGCTATTTAGATAGGCACCTTACAAGAAAAAGATAAATTTACCTCACAAATTTCAGCAATTCCGTTATATAATTAGACCTTCCAATGTTGAGAAATACTCAGTCAAAGAAAATGTGGGCAAGGTAAAGAAAACATCGAAAAATAGCCTTCCAGAGCGCCATGTGAAGAAATTTGAGGAGAAAAGCTGAAGAGGAAAAAACAAAATGGCGGTCGCAAAGCAGCTAAAGAGTCACCTGCATAATTTTGTTAGGTATCCATGAAGATGAGGGGTGTAGAAGATAGCTTCCTGTAGGGCAAGCATTCCGATTCAAAAATATGCCCACATAATGACGTAAGAAGCGCTGGAACCGCTTAAAAAGCAACCGCGATGTCCGGCGCGGTGCGGAGTTCCGAAGTTAGGTGGCCATCTTGGGTCGCGATGCGCGCGACTCCTACAACATCTTGGATTCTTAAAGGCAGCAAGTCTCATGCAATTGATTTGCCATGCCTCATCCTCAACGTCAAGGAATGTATGGTAAAAACTTTGTTTCCTCCAGGCTTTTGGGCTGCCATTTTGTAAACCCAATTACTCTTCGGAAGTTACTTCTATGGATCAAACGGCATACATTTTTTCAGACTAAATTGTGCTGAGATATATTCCTTTTGCTTTGTGAGGTTTATTGTGCCCCCTTGTAGTTGCAGCAGCAGATATCTGCTCAGGGGCCACAATTTAAGAAGGAATTTGCAATCAAGATAATAGTATTGTTTTCTCCCGACTAGAGTGCTTTCTACCACCTTCTCATGCTGCTTTTGATGTGAGCACAGGGCACATTCCAGCTTTATCAGTTCCTGTTGCCTGCCAATGCTGTAAATTCATTTTGCAGTGAGCTTTGTTTATCTAACTGCTTCTATTTCACACCACACCAGATTGAGTCCATTTGGAGCAGTACTTTATGAATTTTTCCTCATTTTAGTATGCACACAATGAAGTGTATTTATAACTGTACATCTGTATGCCATGTTGCCAAGTATTTTTACTGAGGACTAATGTTATACTAGCAATTTAATCTTTGTGTCGTGCTCATATAGTTTTCTAGTTTGCTTTCAATGCTCTTGTATGTCGTACTTATAGAGACATTTAAATATTATACTACTAATTGAAACTGTGCCATTTATTCCAATCTCTCTCTCTCTCTCTCTCTCTCTCTCTCTCTCTCTCTCTCTCTCTCTATCTACCTACTCCTCTACCTACCTGTCTACCTACTAATCTACCTACCTGCCTACGTTTCTGTCAACCTACCTGTTTTCCTACCTATCTACCTGTCTAACTACCTATTTACTTACCTGTCTATCTATCTAACTTGCAAACCAAATTAATCTGTGTGTATTTCTCAAATGGTTTTCTAGCTTGCTTTCAATGCTCTTGTATGTTGGGCTTATAGAGAAATTAAATATCATATCACTAATTGAAACTGTGCAATTTATTCCAATTTCGTGTCCTGTCTGTCACCCAATTTCTCCCCAACTAACCAACCCACCCATGCATCCATAATACATATACACATACATACATACCAGATTTTTACCTGTCTTACTACCTACCTACTTATCTGTCTACCTATCTATCTACCTGTGTAACAGGTCTGTCTGCCTGCTTGTCTGTCTACCTATATGTCTACCAGTCTCTTAGCTACATAACCCCCCTATCTGTCTTTGCAAGGTTTTCTATTTGTCAATCTTTTCAACCCTCTCTATTTGTTACAATGATTTACAAATTCATTACAAAAAAAGCATTATTAAAGGCGAGGGGTTGGCATCCATTACCAGACCAATTGACTTTTTTATGCCTAATGTTAGCCAAGACCTTTTTGATTTTACTAAAATTATATGTATAACATAGAAGGTATAGGAGTTTTCAGCCAGATATCATCCATCAGTCTGTTGTTGTGCCATTCAAATTTTTCTTCCACCCATTCAAGCATGCATCATGGAGCAATGGGTCCGCCCACTTCAGCCCTTTGGTGACTTCATTGTGAGTTATGGCAGGCTACCTTTCACAAGGAGCACATCCCCACATGCAGTAGTTCCTTTCAGTGCCCGGGACTACTATTGTAATGTGTGATTTTGAGACCAAAACTAATTTTGCCTTTAGGCAATATGTTTTTTTAGATTGATGAGGACCCACCAATAAAGTTTTTGCAAAAATTATGACTGAACAAAGCAAGAATTGCAAAACTAAATGACTAGTGCCAAAGCCAAGCCTATTGGCTTTGCTAATGATTGTTTTGAGATGTGGAAGCGAGAACAGAGATTACTAAGAAGCAGTAGCATCCAAATCCACTACAACTGTCGAAGGTTAAAAGTCCTGTTCAAGGCACTGGGTCAGGGATACCAATGTAGTGTCAGCACTGCACACATTTTTATACAACTTGGAAATGTATTCATGTAAACCTAGCCCAGACTTCTGGGGGGGGGGGGGTGGAATTATCAGAACAAACACTGCCTTAGACCTGCCTGGTGGTTGCTGCTGTTTCCTTTGTCCCAGGTGTTAGTCCCAGTTTCCTGATGAAACTGCTGAGCGTACACCAAACCCAGTTCCTACAGACCGAGTTAGAGATAAGGAGGCATTCCTGATGCAGGGTGGACTACAGGAAACGGTAACCACCCCAGGACAAAATGGGTGAATATGTTACTTTGATGCTCACAGAAGTCAAAGAATAGCCACGTTTGATTAGACAATTATGCTATGCAGCATTAACACATTTGTGATGTCACGAATATCAAGCTCTTGTGATAGTCAAGTGGAGCCTAGAGAAAACAGCAAAGGATACAATTGACATACAAATAGTTGTCAAGCACCTATATCTAGGGTGACCACCCACTCCAGGTGATTACAGAGATTGCCTCCAGTCCTGGACTTTTGTGTGACAACTGAATGCATTCTGGGTGTTGTAGTCTTGTTTGGATCCCATTGAACCAATTAGATACAATACCAGAAAGCAATGATTTGTAGGTGAAAGTTAAGTACTGGAGACAATGTCCATAGCGATCTGAAGTGAGGTGGTCACACTATGATCATTTCAGGTGATGCATGAACTGAGAAACAAGCCACTTTCAGAGCAATCTTTCTGATACCATGGTGCCAAAAAGCGCCAACGTTCCATGTTATTTCAGCGAGGCCACGCAAACAAACTCTCAACAAAACATCCATACCTTTCCAACTTGGTAAAAGTTACTTTCAAGACTATCTCACATCAAGTACATGTCTAGAGAAAACATACATGTAAATGACAAATGCATATTCACATTCAGACATTAAGTCACCTCAGACTAGGGTTGCCACCTCGGGCCAGTTGTTATCAGCTTGGCCAGTGTATTTCTATAAGGGCCAGCAAAAAAAGGTGGCAATTCTACCTCAGACACACTTCAAATAAGTAAGCATTCAGAGAGCAGAAATGACCAAAGAATCCACATGCAATCTTCATTTAAGGTGCCAGATAATATCAGAATGACGCCACATCCATTACCTCTGATAGGTAGCCTGCACGGATGCACAGTAGTTACTGTGCTACCTTGCGCTAGCTAATGTATTCAATGCAGGACATTCAGCCAAAATATTGAGTTTAACAAATCGTTATACAGAAAAATCATGGAAAAATTGTTACTGCAAAAATATTATTATACAGAATATCATTATCAAGAATATCGTTTTTTTGGTAAGAAATATTGTTTTAAAAAATATCATTGTTTTTAATATCGTTTTCATTAATATAGTGGTAAAAAATGTTTTTTAATTCATTTAATATTTTTGTTGCTCTGTTAGTTTTAGGTGGTAATATTGTTGGTATAACTGTTAATAATTAATAAAAATATAGTTTGGAATTTAATGTCTTTTTTTAAATTTAATTTTGAATTCAATTAGTAATTTTAAGTTCAGTAGCAGGTTGGCGGGTTTGTAGAGGAATAGAGTGGGAAGTTAACTGAATTATTTTTTAAATTAATTATTTAATCGAGTATTGATTATGGTAATTGTTTTGTTGTTAGTCTATATTTTTTAATTTATTTTGTTAATGGGAATGTTTATATTAATTTTATTATTAATAAATGTTGTTAATTGTAAATAAATATTTATTTAATTATGTTAATTATTTTATTGTTAGGGTGTATATATATATATTTATTTTATTATGTTAATTTAAAAGTATATTTTAATTTAATTATTAATAATTGTATGTTATATTACAGTAATACGTCATTGGATTTGTAGGGGTAGAGGATGGGAGTTAAATTAAATTATAATCGGTTTAATTTTAATAGTAAGCAACTGTTTATTGTAAATGTATTATTAAATTGATTATTAATTAGGTTATGTGTTTAATTCTGATATTATATTTTTACATTTATTTTGGTAATTTAAATGTATATTTTAGTTTTTTAATAATTATTTTGTTACAATTTTAAAAATAGATATACATTTTTTTAATGTTGTGTTACCTACTATAGTATTAATAGTTTCTATGTACTACAATGTATTATGCTTTATGATGTATTAAAATAGTTTTAATAAATGATTTGAGATTTTATTGTTAGCTGTGTAATTCTTTCAAAGTTCAATGCTTTCCCTCCTGTTGTTTTGACTGTATTTGGAATAGTAAATCTAACCCGTCCGAAGTCAAATGCTTTCCCTACTGTTGCTTAGACTGGAGTGGGAATAGTAAATCGAACCCCTCCAAAGTCCAAAGCTTTCCCTACTGTTGCTTAAACTGGAGTGAGAATAGTAAAGCTAATCCCTTCCAAGTCCAAATATTTTTCTACCGTTGCTTCGATTGTAGTAGGAATAGTGAATCAAACCCTTCCATAGCCCAATGTTTTCCTCACTGTTACTTGGGCTGAAGTGAGAATAGTAAATCTAACCCCTCCAAAGTCCAACTGTTGCTTAGACCAGAGTGGGACTAGTAAATCTAATACCTCTGAAGTCGAAAACCTTCCCTACTGTTACAAAGACTGGAGTGAGAGTATTAAATCTAACCCCTCTGAAGTCCAACTCTTTCACTATTGTTGCTTATACTGGAGTGGGGACAGTAAATGTAATCCCTCTGAAGTCCAACACTTTCTCCACTGTTGCTAAGAATGAAATGGGAATAGTAAATCCAAGCCCTCAGAAGTCCACCTTTTTCCCTACTGTTGATCACAGTCGATTTTAAATATTTATTAAATTGTTGTTTATTGTTATTTTTTTTTGCTTGTATTTAGAAATGTTGATGTTATTTGACAGACATGTTTTTACTATGCTAATTTAGTTAATACATGTTTTAAATATATATATATATATATATACATATATCTATCTATATATCTATATATATAGATATACATAGTGTTTGAATGAATTTCATGTATATTGTTATTTAGAAACAATCGTAAAGTATTACATTATTATTAATATATGTTAAATAAATTGGTTTTGTGTTTAAATTTAGTGCACAGTGTAAGTAAATAAGTTTTATTTTACTGTCCTTATTTTAATATTTTATTTTGGTTAAATATTTTTGTTGGCTTATATATGTATGTTAATTTTTGATTTTATTTACTGTTAATACTGAAAATTACAATATTTTAAAATGTGTATGTTTAGTGTTCAATTATTTAAAAAGAAATATATAGATACTTAAAAATATATGTACCAAGACTTTAATCCAATACAGATAAAGAACATGGGGCACACCAAATGGATGCATGTTACTTTATTATGCTCAAACGACGCGTTTAAGCTGACCTAACCTTTGTCAAGTTATGCAATGTGCTCCACTCACCATAGAAATACATTTCAACTGTCCTGAAAATGGAAGACATGCTAAGCAAGTTCTTGTCGTAGTACAAATCAAAACATGTTAATTAATCATTACTGGTTGTATGCTTGTTTTCTCTTATTACAATATGGGTGTTTTTTGCAATTATAAGATACTTAAAAGAGAAGTCTCCTACTGCATATAGCGTGCAGATACCCCTGAGTCCTGTTCAATCATGGACATAGAAAAATATGTCGTCCTTAAATAGATGCAATAGCATTTTGGGCCTGATTGTGAGTTTGGCGGTCTTGGGACCGTCGTGGCTTCAGATCGACGCCACACCGCTGGCAGTCCGACCGCCGTATTACGAGACATGCTGTTACATAGAGGAAAGATGCTGCAGTCCTGCCGTCACTACAATTAAATCCCTACAGCAGTGGCGGAATAGGCCAATGAGTCTGTTGCCGGGCGACTGCCAGGGTATCCGCCGGCCCATTTACGAGTTGTCTTATAGCCGGCGTGAGCATGGCGGTACAACCACCACATCTGAGCTGGTGGAAAGTGAGGGATATAAGGGTGAAACTCACCTGTACTCACCTCTACATGTCTTGTGCTACCATGGAGCCAATTGTACACATCCTGCCGCTGCTGTACCTTCTTGATCACATTCAAAACCGACACAATTGTGAACACAACTGATGGTAAGTCATACTCCTACCTGTTTCCATAGACTCCTCAGCAAATCGATCCCCCGCCATGGACCTGGCAAGGGGGTTGGGGTCCCTCGGTCAAACATATTTTGTGGGACCCTGTTTGGGATTGTTTTAAATGTATAACCCAAACAAATCTGTATGATGCCCTCCTTGGCCAAGTCACTGACACTGCACAGGCCCACTGTACACAAATGGAGATGTGTTTACATCTCACAATCAGTGATAGCGATGTGTGCATTAAATCCGTCACACAACAGCACATCCTCATCAATATCACACCTATTAATCTCTCTGACACCCTCACATTGCACACATCCTGGGGCCTGTTCTGATATCAAATATACATCTGTAAGGATGCGTCATTAAACTGAAACATACCTTCTCTGCTACAACTCTGCATTGGACTCTCACTCACCACCCACATTAAAAAGTAATGTCAGTAAATGGGATAGCAAATAATCAGTGTGAGAAGCATTCACAAATGTCAACAAAGGTATGACAATTTAACACCCTCCATGTGTGGATAAGCAAATATCTAACTTGAACACATCAAACACATATCCAACCTACATCATAGGGAGAAGTGAAACCTAAATGATGTTAACAGTGGCCAGGCCAAGCTGAAATACTTACCACATAATATAACACTGAATGCAATGTCAGCCCCAATTGGATTTAATCCCACATAGTCATCCATTCAACATTTCCCCCTGTCCTGTGTGATTCCAACACTGCCTCCAAGGTCAGATTATACTAACCATTTCAACTGGATCAGCAATCGGGGATGAAACAAACACAACTGTAGTCACACATCACTAACTACACAATAAGATCAAATAATTAGAAAAGTAATGGCAGGACCAATGTCTACAAAATTATGAAAAGTTTTTATTGAATGTAGGATAACCGTAATGTCCAACAAAGGCCAATGGCCACTTCATTGTGAAATCATGAGCCACAGCACAATGCTGTGCCACCAAACTTGCTCTTACTGACACTGCCAGGGAACCTCCTCACAAAGGGGCATCCATTGGGCAGAGCAGGCACCCCGAAGATGGTACTTGAGAAGGGGGTGGGCTGCAGTTTAGAAAGGGGTGAGTTTGGTTTTGGGAGGGGTTTTCTTGGGCTTTTTGGTGGTAGGGCTAGGTTAAGTGGGGATCAGGTTTCTCAGGGGTGGATTGGGATGTGGAAGGGATGGGTTGGGCTTTGGGAGAGGTTTTTGGGACTTTGGGAGGGGGGTCTGTTTTCACAGGGGTAAGGACAAGGGAAAACAAGACATCTTCATGGTGAAAAAGGGTGGGATGTTCGGGGTGGAGTTGGGTTGAGGGAATGAAAGTGAGAGACATGTGTGCTGTATCAACTATGTGTTGTATTGGTGTCTATTGTGTGGGTGACTGTGTGTGTTTGCGTTTCTTTGTTGTGTGTGGTATGGGCATGCTGGGAGTTGTGGAGGGGTCTGTGGGTGTTGGTGTGGTGTCTGGAGATATGGGTGTGGTAGGGTGGTGATAGGGGTGTGTGTCTGGTGAGTGGTTGCATGCCTGTGTTTTTGTTTGTGTGTGGTGCTTGGGTCTGATGAAGTGTGTGCATGCGGATGTGTACATGTGCTTGGGACAGGCATGAGAATAATGAATTTGGATTGGGAAGGGGCAGAAGGTGGGGTGGAAGGTTGGGCTGGGTGGAGGCTGCTGTAAGGGAGGAGGCCAGAGCCCGAAAAGACCTCTGCAGGCCAGACATTGCATAGTGCATGCCTTCCAGGCAGGCCACTATCTGTGTCAGCTGGTTGCCTTGCCCCTGGATAGCACTCAGGAGTGCAGTCTGACCCACAGAGATGCTCCTCAGGAGGTCAATAGCATCCGCACTCAGGACAGCAGGGGTAACAGGGATAGGGGCTGAGGTGCCTGGGGCAAAGGAGATGGCTCCCCTCTCATGGGTGCCTGGCTTGGACAATTGGTTGGGGGACAACAGGGAGGGTGGCAATGGAACTGGGGGTGGCAGACAAGGATAAAGGTGGTACTAATCTTGTGGAGTCCTCCACCACTCAGGAGTGTCCACCAGAGGATGACTCTGATGAAGATGATGATGAGTTGCTATGCTCCGTGGCATACCCCACATCCTCCTGGTCACTGGGTCCCTCTGTGTCTGAGATGTCACATCCGGAACCACTGTGACCAGCTGTGTCCACAGCGACGTTGGCCACTTCTCCTTCACCTGCCCTGGATGAATCTGAAATGACATGTAAAATGGGTTAATTGCAACTGCTTTTCCACACTTGACCAGCACAGATCAACAGAAAACATTTATTAAGTACACATATCACACCAGCTTCATGGTTTAATCTATAGGCTTCAAATTTAGCATGAGCACATGCATGCATGCTTCATAACCTGAAAAAAGTTGGTTCTACTTATGTCAAATCTCCAGACAGCTCCAAATGCATTGACAGACTTTTCTACACTATATCCTTATATCAATATTACAATAGTTGTTCACCTTGCATACTTTGGCACTTTTAGTATACCATAGTAAAATGATGTTACCAAATAGGATGGATACAATTTTTACATTTACACACTGTTCACACAAGGCTCAGATTTCAACAGATCTTTCTTTGCCTCATAACCCATGAGGATGCCTTGAAGGTCAAGTTAAAGACCAATGTACCATCAATATGTGTTTGCATGCAAATGCACATTGCACACTGATGAGACTTTTGACTCCAAACTTCATCATATGTCCACTACCTGGAAAGTGTAATGAAAGCTGTACTGAAGTAGTTTAGCTATGTATCAAATACACCTTAGAAAGTTACCTTGAAACAATGAGGTCCAAGGTTTTGGGAGATAGATACTTCAAATTCACACACCGCAAGCCTTCATATCGCCATACGAACATTCCCAGTCCTGCTTGGAAGAGGTAATAACGCCAATACACTTTTGAAGGTTGTTGGGTGTCCGGGATTATCAGGATGAGTGTAGACACTCACATATGATCTCTACAGTTCTACATCTCACTCCCTGATGCATGTCACCAGTCAGTAAATGATTTTGGAACACTATTGCAGATGAACTACTAACAGGCAAATGTACATTGGGCAACATGGAGGCACTAATGCTGATGGCACCAGTGATGTTTGCACACTCATGTCACTGTTGAAGCACAACTTACCAATAGGAAGTGTTGGCCAGTCACTGCATAAACTGTGCACTCTATGCCATGTTACATTTAATAGGGCCACCATCACATGAGAGACAATTGTGAGGGAACATCACTCCTTACACAAGGAAGACTAGTGGCCTGTGTGGTATAATTGTCACCCAGAACAACTAAGAATATGACATTATTTATCACTTCACTTAGCCAGGTGTGAGCTAAAAAATGAAAATTGGTGTGTTCTTGCTCATAAAGACAATAAGCACAGCACAGCAGCATGCACCTACTACCAGACATACACAAACAAGGACTTATCTTGTGTGTAGCACATGGGCCACCCCCAATATTGATGGGGAAATGCCTGCCTGTAGCATACAAAGTTGACAGTGTAACATGTATGACTCTGGCCAGGACTTACCCCCTTGTAGCTGCTGTTGGGCCCTCAACTGCCCATCAAGCTCCAGGTAGGCCACCATCAGTATGCGGGCCATTAGTGGGTCACGGACTGGTGCGCTCTCCGTCCATGTTGGGAGGGCTTCCCCAGCTGGACCTCCAGAATCTTCCTGGTCCAGCGCCTCAGCTCGTCCCACCTCTTCCTGCAATGGACGCTACGTTGGTTACAGACCCGAAGGGTCCACACTTTCCGGGCGATGGCTCTCCAAAGGGCTTTTTTCTGATGGGTGTTGATCTGTATGGCTGCAACAGATGAAGAAACAGATTGTAACTGCAAGTTTTTGGATATCTGTTTTTTTGATACACATTTTGTATACACCTAGCACAAGCATTCATCAATAGTCAACACAATACATGTGTAAATGTCACCGCTAAGCACTACAAAAGCATGACTGCACACTTTTGTGGTCATCTGCTGACTATCCTCAATCCTGGTCATGACCTACACTAACCGAGCCAGCCCACTAACATCATGTAGCCCAAGGCTATCCTACATGTACTGTGATGTGATCTACTATGAAGCACAACACACCATTTTTACTTTCTGAAGTATAAACTACTTGTGCATGACTGTACAGACACGTTTATAGCCAGGCCCAGTGACTTGATGCATACGGTCCACAGAGGCTGGTACCATAGTATAGGCTGCATTCTGAGACTTAGTAAGGGCTAGCATGTGTGTCACTGAGAGCTGCCTCTCTGGGGATGTGTGGACATGTGGACTACTTAATCAGATATCATACTACGTCAGATTGAGTTTGTGTGGTATGTACTGCCATCACAGGACACACCTTTTGCCATTGGTGGCACTGTGACATTCAAAATACCATTGTACGTGTTGTTTCATTGGATTGAAAGTAATAAAACTGATGAAGGACATTTAAAAAACTATTCAGAATTAATCAACTATCTACACTGTTAATGTGTCAGATGTGCAATAGGCCTGCACAGTGCAAGCATGACTTATGGAAAAGTGGCAACAGACCAATGGAATTAAGGGGACTGTCACAAGTAAAAGACACACATTGACAATGGAAAGAAGTATCAGGCCATGGGGTTACTTCATTCACCATTCCTAATAAAATCCATGTAAAAGCAATCAGGGCTACCATTGCTTAATTAAACTCATGTTGGTAACATGCATGGATTTGCAGGTCTACAGGGTGATTCCTCTGTGCATTAGTTGTATTGCCACAGTAACTCTGCCCCAGCCTGGACCACGGCCCAGACTGTCTACAAATCATTGTCAGGCCTTGCTCTCTGCAGGCTGTGCCTACTGATCCCACATGAACATTACATTTCCACCAATTCAATACATAAGAATGCATCTTCTGGCCATCAAATACATGACCTCAAGGTTGTATGGCACTTTGAAGGGGTCTGTGAGGTATAGCTAGCTCCCAGACAACAGTTTTGCAAAGTCTGATGTGGGCTGAGTGATCTGTTGGAATGTAACATTGCCAACATCATCCTCAACTGCTTCTTACAGTATACAGACCCTGATCATGCTGTAAAGCCTATCCATTTGCACATATACCATGATCTTATTTGGTAACTTATTATAGGTATCATGAAACGTAGACATGCATAGATATGTGCATGCAACACAAGTAGGATAGAGGGTTTATCACACATTACAATGCTGATGTTCACTCCACAAAGTACAGAGCTCCATAATCCATTACATGATTTTCCTATGTAGGGAACACTCAATTTCACCAATAATAGCATGGTTTCACTCTGGGACTCAGAGGCACATTGTAACCAATGTGAATTGAAAGGATGAAGTTGAACAGAGTAAAAACTTTATTTGAAATAATTGCCTGTTCCTCCGGTGAGCCATAGTGCTGGCCATTCAGGGGAAGGATCTCTTTAACTAGGGTCTCCAACTCCTCTGGAGAGAAGGGGCATGCCCTCTCACCTGCTTGGCCTGGCATGATTGCTCCCAGAGATGTCAAACAGCAGCAAAAGTGGAGGAGATGTTGATAGCAGCAGTGACAGGAGGCAAGTGAGATATTTTTCAAACCGCAGCATACATGTACGCCATGTATGCGGTCATCAGCGTAGATGCCTACAACCATTGGACCGCGACTGTCTCAATCACCAACACTAGCCTATGGCTGTGTCTACCCGTGGATGCAACCGCCCACCGTGCGTTTGACTTCCGGCGGTGGCTCCAAATGTCCCATATGCGAGGTCAGGCATCCGTCATTTTAACGGTTGGAACTACAGTATTGGTGAATGCTAAGTGCGTCATGTTTACATTTGAAAAACACCCTTCCCATGCTCAGAGCACTGTACACCGCGGTTGGCGTTTTTTTACCTAAAATGTCATGAAAACATCAGTTTTGTGCAAATGTTACATTTTGGAATTGGTGATGTGCACATTTCTGTTACAGACACACGTGAAGGCTACATTCAGGATAATTGGTGGATGTTGAACAGTAGACAAAGATAATGTGAATTATATGTAATGCTTTATGAAGCAGTTATGTCATGTCACATGAGGTGATGTACTCTTCAAGACAGCTCGTACAGCAATAGGATGTAAGTTACGAGGGTTCCATTAGACTTGTTCCTTGTGGCAGGGTGGTCCTAATACAATATGTGTGCCATCATGTACTCCAACACAATGTTGTGTTGGGCCCAAATCTTGCTTTTCTGCCTTCACATTGGCTAAATCCTCATTGTGTATGAACTGTATGTAGCTGCTGATGTCTCCTCATTGCAACCCAAAGTACTTGTGGCACATCACTGACATTTGTTTGTGATATTCCACCAGATGCAGCAACACTGGATTGGAATGACCCTCTGCTCAGAAACTGTTGTACTGTCATGTGTCTGTTTCTTGGCTTAATTGAGGTGGAATTCCATTTGTGAGGCAGCAATATGGCTCCAGCTGATGATGTAGACCTATTTCTATGTTGCCTGTTGTATACGTTATTGTTTGATGTGTCCCCTCATTCAATGTTGTCAAGGTCTGCAACTGAATCTGTGATCACTGACATAGGATATTTGAGTCATGTCTTATTTGCTATGTTTCTGACATCAGGCCAGCCTATGATTGTAACAATGGAATAAAGATGTTATAAGACCAGGCACTTGTATGTATGTGTTGGTGTGACATGGTTGTGATCCTAAGTTAAACATTATTTACATTCAGCATATCCATGCTTACACACATACCTTGTCTTTGCATTCTAAGGTTCACATGAAAGCACATGTACATTGGTAGATGTGTGAGATACTACAGGAGATAATGTATTGGTGACTAGTGTATTTATTACATTTAACAAGGAGACAAGTAAAAATGTTCAAAATCAAACAAGGCCAACCAAACGTGAAGAAGTCAGTCTTGGCGAATTAAACCATAGTTGTAGATGCCACATTGTCTGGAGTCCAAAGTCCAACATACTACTCCCATCAGAGATGGAAAAGTGTCCAGGAATAGTCCATAAAGTGAATGTGTTGCACACACAGGAGGTGTTCAGAAAGCAACCAAAAAACAGGCTATTTCAATATAACTTGTACTTTTATTTTCTCGGATTGTCTTAGCCATCTGCCTTATCCAGTGGCAGGAAGCTCTTTTTGGCTGGCAGCGTTTAAATAAATTCATAAATAAAATGAAACATTTACTTGGTTCTTTGCTAAGCTGTGATCCTATGCTTGACAAGATACTTAAAAGTAGATTGTATTGTGTTCAATTTGCACAGAATTTAAAAAATCTGCAGTCTGTTTACCCTTATTCATCTCCATCATATAAGCACTAGTGATTAGTGGGCTTCATCATTGAATTATCAAAAAATGCAGTCCAACAGGGAGTTAGTAGAACAGTGAAGGAAATAAAATAGAGCACGCATCAATGCTCAAAAGGGCAGCAGAGCTACCAAACTCAAAGCATGCTCTATACGAACCAGATCCATCAAGTGGAAATGCTTAAGGAGAGGAGCAACCTTCAAAAGAGGGATGCAATTGTATCCATGTCCCACTATGAATCCAAATTGTAAAGCAGATAGTCAGACATCAGTAGTGGAAAAATATCTGCTACATGCGCTCTTTTGAAAGGGACTCATTCTGAGATGTGAACCAAATCAATATTGGCACTGCAGGAGACAATCGCTAATACATATCAGGTAATTTGAGCAAATTATCACAATTTTCCTCCCTGGGAAAACAACTTTTGTCCAACTTTTTGAGATAATGAAGCTGGCCATATTTATTCCTGCAAATGTGTATATTGGGTTATTCTGCTCCGTGGTTGTGGTAAAATGGTACAACCAATGTTAATAAGATTGGCATATGCAACAACTTCTGTACTGAATTGCTGTTAGGAATTCAAATGTTTACCGAATGTTCCTAGCACATAACAAGTGCCGAACATGTGTGAGTGATCTACATTAACCATTGAACATGGGTCATTTTGGAGAATTTATGTGTATTTAAAAAAAAATTGAGCAATCCTTCTTGGTGTATAATATAGCTTCCACAAGGTGAAACTATGTTGCCTTTAAAATCAAATTGCAATCATAGCATTACTCATGACACTTTGACTCTTGCCATTACTCGGCAAAATATCATGATGATTGTCCTTCCATTCCTCCATATTATACTAGGCAGAAGATGTGGCCTAACATCTAGAGATACCAATGTTGGAACTGGGGAACCAGGTTTGAGTCCTGGCCTCGGCTCAACATCCTGTGATACTGGGCAGATCACCTAATCTCCTCGTACCTAGAAAATGTACCTTGTTATCATGCAAAGACCTGCAATGCCCTTGGGCCAAGTTCCCTCTATATAAAACTGTAACAATCTTCCATTATAATTTTTGAGTGAGTAGTTTATCGAAATTTGAGATTATTTGGGGTGTCATTTTTTTGTTGGAGTAGCTAGTTATCCAGCAGTAATCACAGTATTTGTATGAAAAGGTAACTGACTTGTGCAAGTTGATATATACTTCCCGCTACAATTGTATTTCAAGATGTATAATGAATAAGACTTCATAAAAATGATCTATAATTTTGGAATAGCAGAGTTTCAGTGCTTGAACCTGATTCCTCCAATAAAACGTTTCTGAACTTCAGAATTGTTTTATGTTTCTGTTATTATACTTTAGTTATAGGAGTGGCTTTCCTTTCATCACCACAGATTTAAAAAGATATTCCGCTACCTTTAATTCAGTTTTTAAAATATATTGTTGGTGATCTAAAAAACGACCTAAACCATTTTGTTGATTTTAGTTCAATTAGCATTTGTAAACAGATTAATATATTTATACATAAGATCCAAGAGCTGTCAAAATGTTATCTTGTGTAAGAAGGCTGTCGAACTGCAACCACAAAAATCTCAAATAATAACATATCATGGTGCTTGATGTTTTTTCTTATATGTCCTGAATGTTTTTATTCTTTCTAAAATTGTTCACGATATTTGTAATTGACTTTCATTGATATAACGTTGATGCATGGGGAAACAAAGGAATGTAGGTGTCAGTTAAACACCTAAGTTTATGTTTCCTACTATGGACAGTGGTAGACCTTGATTTTTGGTCAGTGGTTTATATATCTACCCCATCCTGTCTGTAAATGGAAGTTGAATTTGTCTTTCAGTTTGTTATATGCTACATCTGCCAGATGCTTAGTTGGGTTACAAATTTTAGAGATATTAATATGCAAGCAGATATTTTCATTCTAATTCCACTTTAGGTGTAGCCTGAATACAGCTTTATTTGTCTTGCCAGCCTCATGTAATCAAAACCATTTTTGTTACAGCATAAACTTACCTATATAGATGCGTAGAATGACTTTGGGTCAGCCCTCTTCATCCATTGCTTTGTTCAGCTGTCATTCACATTTTCTTTCTGGCCACCACTCCTTACATCATGGGGCACTGGGAAGGCATATTTCAGGCATTGTCTCTCAAGCACTATGGGGTCGATTCCGATTCGGGCCGGAAAAAGCACCGACCGACTCGGATCCGGAAAAAATACCGACCGACACGTACCCGTGGCGCACGACACGCCAAGTACGATGCAAGGCGCGAAAAATCCGACCGACACGTACCGAAACAAAGTCGACCGACCGAGCCGCACGGAAAGCAGCAATCCGGCCGGAAAAACACGCGAATCCAACCGACCGACACGCACCCGGAACAAATCCGACCGAAACGTACACGCGAACTCCAAACCGCAAAGTACGATGCAAGGCGCGAAAACCATGAGCGAGTCGGACGGAGGCCAAGCAGTACGACCGACACGCATACAAAACCGAGCCGAAGCAACACAATACACCGCGACCGACGCGTACGCAGCATAGAAAACTGCACAAACACAGCGTGAACGAAACGGAGAACACCGTACGAGACCACTGCAGGGTCCGACTCGGTCACAAGAACGTTTCCAACATACACAAACAGCACAAAGGAAAAATCACCCAAAAAAAGGCCAAACAAGCAATTACCAAGCCAATAAATACTGGGGGGGTGGGGACAGAGAACAAAGACACACCCACAACTCCACCTATATAAAGGACACAAATCACTACCATGAGCCTTTGCAAATGCCATTCCACTGCCAGCACCCAAGAGAAAGCAACCACACACCCACAGCTCATCCCTCACACAAGCCACACACCATCAGCACACCAACAAATACCTACCTCACATACACCCAGCAAAACACACACTCACACACCCTCACCTGCACACCAACACACACATCACCCACCATCACCACCCATCACCATGCCCCCCAAGAAGAATCCCAAGTTCCTAGATAGTGAATTGGAAGTCATGGTAGACGAGATCCTCAGGGTGGAGCCACAGCTGTTTGGCACACTGGTCCAACAGACCCCCATGTCGCAGAAAACCAAGATGTGGGAGAGGATCATCAACAGGGTGAACGCACAATCACCATGTCGGCGCACAAAGACGGACATCCAGAACAGGTGGTATGACGTGCGCAGGAGGGTACGGGACATGCTGAAGAAAGACTACACCAACAGCCAACACACCGGCAGTGGCCCTCCTGCCAAGCCAATATACCTCAGGCCCTGGGAGGAGAAGGTGCGGGCCATCCTTCCGCCAGTGAGCGTATATGGACTAGAGGGACATCCCAGAGCCTGGTGAGTACACAACAAATGTACACAATATACTGCCACAAAACACACACACATCACTGTCTTGGGGAGAGTCAAACCATGCACTCATAGCAATTACACAGCAACCAGAACAGAATCATCCCAAAATGTGTATGTCAGTCAGATAAACACAACACATGCCATCAAAAAAGTCACATCCAACTGTGCCATCACATGTACAAACAACTACAACTACAGCTAGGCAGTGGCACAAATAGAACTAACAAACACATCCAGACATGTAGCCACCACAACAACACCAACACACAGTGAAGAACACTCAAAGGAAGGAATTCTGTGTATGCTGGCCAAGTCAGTGTAGCCAATAGCATCATGGGAGTCGCAGTCACACATATTGCCCCCACAACTGTCCCATCAACACCACCATGAACCATGCGCACATCACAGGGAGTGGAGAAGGACCCACAAGATGGCTGACACTGGCTACTGCTGTGGGGAGCACAAGGCCCTGCTGGCAACTGTGCACCAACAAACAGCAGGACACCACTGACTGACATCCTGAGATACAACTCCCACTGCCTGCAATGCAAGCACGTTCCATGGTGGGATATCTGGCTAGCTGGGTGGGAAGGAGGACTTGCAGCACTGACCATAGTCACAAGCACCTCCCCTCACACACACCCCAACACAAACTCCACAGAACCCACCTGGTAGAATGCAATGCCCCCCATCCTAACACAAGATCCCACAAAAGAACCACCACCCTGGGTTATGTTGTGTGAAGCACAGGGACACTCTTGGGACTTTTAGCCAAACAACTGCCAGGACAACACTCCCAGCCATCCTGTCAGCACAGCCAGCCCACCCCACAGGGAAGCAGAGTCAAAAGGAAGGAAGCATGGGCATGCTGGGAAGGGGGTGGAGGCAATAGCATGATGGGAGTCGTAGTCACTGACATTGGTCACCCCCACAACTGTCCCATCAACACCACCCTGAACCATGCTCACATCACAGGGAGTGGAGAAGGACTCACAAGATGGCTGACACTGGCTACTGCTGTGGGGAGCACAAGGCCCTGCTGGCAACTGTGCACCAACAAACAGCAGGACACCACTGACTGACATCCTGAGAGACAACTTCCACTCCCTGCAATGCAAGCACGTTCCATGGTGGGATATCTGGCTGGCTGGGTGGGAAGGGGGACTTGCAGCACTGACTATAGTCACAAGCACCTCCCCTCACACCCCCCCAACACAAACTCCACAGTACCCACCTGGTAGAATGCAATGCCCTCCATCCTAACACAAGATCCCACAAAGAACCACCACCCTGGGTTATGTTGTGTGAAGCACAGGGACACTCTTGGGACTCTTAGCCAAACAACTGCCAGGACAACACTCCCAGCCATTATGTCAGCACAGCCAGCCCACCCCACAGGGAAGCAGAGTCAAAAGGAAGGAAGCATGGGCATGCTGGGAAGGGGGGTGGAGGCAATAGCATGATGGGAGTCATAGTCACTGACATTGGTCACCCCCACAACTGTCCCATCAACACCACCCTGAACCATGCTCACATCACAGGGAGTGGAGAAGGACTCACAAGATGGCTGACACTGGCTACTGCTGTGGGGAGCACAAGGCCCTGCTGGCAACTGTGCACCAACAAACAGCAGGACACCACTGACTGACATCCTGAGAGACAACTTCCACTCCCTGCAATGCAAGCACGTTCCATGGTGGGATATCTGGCTGGCTGGGTGGGAAGGGGGACTTGCAGCACTGACTATAGTCACAAGCACCTCCCCTCACACCCCCCAACACAAACTCCACAGTACCCACCTGGTAGAATGCAATGCCCTCCATCCTAACACAAGATCCCACAAAGAACCACCACCCTGGGTTATGTTGTGTGAAGCACAGGGACACTCTTGGGACTCTTAGCCAAACAACTGCCAGGACAACACTCCCAGCCATCCTGTCAGCACAGCCAGCCCACTCCAAAGGGAAGCAGAGTCAAAAGGAAGGAAGCATGGGCATGCTGGGAAGGGGGAGGAGGCAATAGCATGATGGGAGTCGTAGTCACAGCTCTACATCCCCCACCACATGGCCCAGCAAGCTCACACTCACGCATGCACATCCCACAGAGAGTGGAAAGGCCCATCAAAGATGTCTGACACTGTTGCTGTGTCGTGGGGAGCACAAGGGCATGCTGGGTACTGCACACCAACCAACAGCAGGACACCACTGTCAGCCATCTTGCCATTGCTCTCACACCCACACACACTGAACTCCACACAAAAGCAAGTAAGTATGGGAATGCTGGGAAGTGGGGTGGAGGCAATGGCATGATGGGAGTCGTAGTCACAGACATAGCTCACCCCGACAACTGTCCCATCAACACCACCCTGAACCATGCTCACATCACAGGGAGTGGAGAAGGACTCACAAGATGGCTGACACTGGCTACTGCTGTGGGGAGCACAAGGCCCTGCTGGCAACTGTGCACCAACAAACAGCAGGACACCACTGACTGACATCCTGAGAGACAACTCCCACTGCCTGCAATGCAAGCACGTTCCATGGTGGGATATCTGGCTAGCTGGGTGGGAAGGAGGACTTGCAGCACTGACCATAGTCACAAGCACCTCCCCTCACACACACCCCAACACAAACTCCACAGAACCCACCTGGTAGAATGCAATGCCCCCCATCCTAACACAAGATCCCACAAAGAACCACCACCCTGGGTTATGTTGTGTGAAGCACAGGGACACTCTTGGGACTTTTAGCCAAACAACTGCCAGGACAACACTCCCAGCCATCCTGTCAGCACAGCCAGCCCACCCCACAGGGAAGCAGAGTCAAAAGGAAGGAAGCATGGGCATGCTGGGAAGGGGAGTGGAGGCAATAGCATGATGGGAGTCGTAGTCACTGATATTGGTCACCCCCACAACTGTCCCATCAACACCACCCTGAACCATGCTCACATCACAGGGAGTGGAGAAGTACTCACAAGATGGCTGACACTGGCTACTGCTGTGGGGAGCACAAGGCCCTGCTGGCAACTGTGCACCAACAAACAGCAGGACACCACTGACTGACATCCTGAGAGACAACTTCCACTCCCTGCAATGCAAGCACGTTCCATGGTGGGATATCTGGCTGGCTGGGTGGGAAGGGGGACTTGCAGCACTGACTATAGTCACAAGCACCTCCCCTCACACCCCCCCAACACAAACTCCACAGTACCCACCTGGTAGAATGCAATGCCCTCCATCCTAACACAAGATCCCACAAAGAACCACCACCCTGGGTTATGTCGTGTGAAGCACAGGGACACTCTTGGGACTCTTAGCCAAACAACTGCCAGGACAACACTCCCAGCCATCCTGTCAGCACAGCCAGCCCACCCCACAGGAAGCAGAGTCAAAAGGAAGGAAGCATGGGCATGCTGGGAAGGGGGAGGAGGCAATAGCATGATGGGAGTCGTAGTCACAGCTCTACATCCCCCACCACATGGCCCAGCAAGCTCACACTCACGCATGCACATCCCACAGAGAGTGGAAAGGCCCATCAAAGATGTCTGACACTGTTGCTGTGTCGTGGGGAGCACAAGGGCATGCTGGGTACTGCACACCAACCAACAGCAGGACACCACTGTCAGCCATCTTGCCATTGCTCTCACACCCACACACACTGAACTCCACACAAAAGCAAGTAAGTATGTGAATGCTGGGAAGTGGGGTGGAGGCAATGGCATGATGGGAGTCATAGTCACAGACATAGCTCACCTCCACAACTGTCCCATCAACACCACCCTGAACCATGCTCACATCACAGGGAGTGGAGAAGGACTCACAAGATGGCTGACACTGGCTACTGCTGTGGGGAGCACAAGGCCCTGCTGGCAAATGTGCACCAACAAACAGCAGGACACCACTGACTGACATCCTGAGAGACAACTTACACTCCCTGCAACGCAAGCACGTTCCATGGTGGGATAACTGACTGGCTGGGTGGGTGGGAAGGAGGTCCGGCTGCCAACCAAACACAACCAATGCAGACCATGTTCACACCCCAGAAAATACATAGAAATGCCCAAATAATGCAGGACAATGTGACTCACCAAAATCAACCCCTGACTGTGACGACTCAGGACAATGCAATGTACAGGCCCGCACCCAGAGGCACAGTCACAACTGTCATGTGTGTCAACCATTGATGCCTGCAGAAACATGACATACATTGTTTGTGTCTCCCAAAAACAGGTGATGATGGGGACACAGCAGCAGACGCTGAGGAGTCCCAGTCCCAGGCTCAAGAGGATGCCGAGCTCACTGGCGTCGTACAGCCTCTGTCCTCCTCGGACGATGAAGAACAACCTGGCACATCCGGTGCAAGTCAACATGCAGCACCAGCAGGACCACCAGCTGCAGCACCAGCAGGACCACCAGCTGCACCCCCTGCACCCACCCCTACCACGACTGTCACCACGAATACCATCCCTGCCGACATGGACAGAATAAGGAGCAACACCAGCACAGTGACCCTGGACCAACCTGGGGCCATGGACACCACCACCACCACCAACCCCCAAGGTGGACCAGGGTTATCTGTGTGTGCCACTGCACACACTGCACATGTCAGCAGGGGTGGTGGGAGGGGTGGGAGACAGAGGTCGCTGCTTGCAGACGTTGCTGGTGTGCATGATGACCCACAACTGGTACGCATAGCTGATGCGTACCAGTCCAGCACCGGAGAGCTCAGCCAGGTAGTGGGGCTCCTCAGAGACATTAAACAGCAGCAGGCTGCCCATCATGCCCGCTTGGACTCACACATGTCCCACGTGGAGTCACACATGTCCCGTGTGGACTCACACATGTCCCGCGTGGAGTCCAAGTGGGATGCACTGCATGAGATGACGGCGGTGCACAGGGACATTTTACAATGCCTCCGCCATATGAACAGCAACCAGTCCACACCTCCCTGTGTGCCAACAACATCTGGTGCCGAACAAACTGCAACTGCCACAGGGAGGGAGGAGGACTCTGGCGGAGAGTCCCCTGCACCGCAGCAGCCTGCACTTGAGGGCCCCCCCCAAGAAGAGGGGTCGTCCGAGGAGGGAAAAGTGAGAGGCCGATGGCCAAGCGCAACTCCCAGGAAGCCTGAACCAGTTCTGGATGTTCGCCTTTGTGCACAGACTGTTCACCCTGTTGACGGCAACACTACTCCCACACATTGCATGGGGAGTACAAGTTGGACCAATGTGTCAGACAACTGTGGCCCCGATACTGGGGATCCTGTCTACCCGGACTTTCAATTCACCTAGGAACTTGGGATTGCAAGATTCATGTACAGCACAACCCATCCTATGCACTATTAACACAAATGTATCACAATAAACACACTAATACACCATACTTGCCTCTGTCGTGATTCCAACGTGGGTGCTGTTATGGGGATGATGAACTGCAAAATTACACTGTGTATGTGAACTGCAACAGCAAGGACAACACAGGCATGTGAGTACAGGAAACGTGACACACATGAGGGAGACACACCACCAGGGCTACACGACACATACACACCTAGGCCATCTGACTCATTGCCTACACTGATGTTGCCAGGGAAGACGGTGCAATGCACAGACACCACACCCATTCCCAGTTGTAGTCAAGTAGCCCACAGGTGCAGTAAGCAAATGGCAGTCAAATGTGTGACCACAGACAACGCACATCACAAAGTGAAGCACAGGTTTATTACACAGTTGCAACATGCCGTAACCACTACAGATGCAAGGTAACCCCACCTGGCAGCGGGCACACAGTCAACAACTGTAGACGGAAGGAAGTCCATGGGTGTGGCACACATCACCTGTAGGGACACAACAGCTACCAGCCTGGATGTGCAATCACGTCGTCGGTGGACACAGTTGACCAAACGAATCTGAAAGTACCCTGTGAAGGACAGAAATGACACACAGTCAAAAGCAATGGAGTACAGGACAGAACAGCAAAACACATGCACAATACATGTTACAAGATACCCACCCAGAACCAAGTTAGCATGTCAACACTGTTGGGGAGTACAGCCCACCTGTCACCACACATCGCAACACACATCCAGTCAAGTGGCCCATGGACACACTCCCACAGCACCAGAGCACCACCCACACATCATGCCAACTCACATCATTGACATGACACCTCAGGATACTCACATTCAGCTGAAGAAGTTGGTGATGAGCTGTGTGCGGACATCACCATCACCATCATCATCATCATCGTCACTGGCATCGTGGTCCAGGCCAGGATCCTCCACAGGTGGCGGATGTTGGTCATTGTCATCCTGGATGAGAGGCAACTCCTTCCGCACTGCCAGGTTGTGGAGCATGCAGCAGACGATGATAATCTTGCACACTTTCGCAGGGGCATATGGGAGGGACCCTCCGGTCTTGTCCAGGCAGCAGAAGCGGCTCTTCAGGAGACCAAAGGTCCGCTCAATCACTCTCCTGGTCCGACCATGTGCCTCATTGTAGCGCATCTGGGCAGGTGTCACAGGGTTCCTGAGGGGTGTCAGCAACCACGGCATGTTGGGGTATCCCGAGTCACCTACGGACAGACAAGTGCACATTAGCTGACTTGGAAAAGTGGGCAGAATACTACAGATCAGATCACACACAATGGCACAAAGTCAGTACACACCGACAAGCCAGGCACGCTGGTTCTGCATCTGTGCCATCATCCTGGGGATGCGACTACTCCTCATCACAAAGGCATCGTGTGCTGAACCAGGGAAACGGGCACACACGTGTGTGATGGTCATGTCTGCAAGACACACCACCAGTGCATTGACCGAGTGGTAGTGCTTGCGGTTCCTGTAGGCCTGCTCCTGGGCCTGTGGTGGTACCAAAGCCACATGTGTCCCCTCAATGGAGCCAATTACATGCGGCATCCTCCCCAGGGCATAAAAGTCACTCTTCACGTCATTGAGTCGTCGCAGTCTAGGGAAATAGATGTACCGGTTCAGGAAGAGCAACATTGCCGCCAAAACATCGCGGAGCACACGGCTGAACATGGTCTGTGACATCCCACCAGCAGTTGCCACAGTATGTTGGAAGGTACCAGTGGCAAAGAAGTGTAGGGCTGCCATCACCTTCACCTTGGGGGTCAGCGCTGTAGGATACGGCCGGCCAGGCTGCAAATGTGGGGACAACTGCACTGCCAAATCCTCAATCAGCTGCCTGGTGAAGCGGTACCGTCGGATGCTGTCCCGTTCCACCATCGTTGCCAGGTCTGGGAATGGCCGATGGACAGCAGGAGCCCTGCAGTGCAGAGGAGAAGTAAGCAAGATTGTCAGTCACCCCACATATGCGGCATTGAACACACTCAAGATCCCAACATACATCATTATGAGGCACAACTACATGAAGTGTGCAGTACCGGAAGGACATGTATGGTACATACATGGCCAACATCTGTCAACACGGTCCAACAGGTGGCATCAATTAGTCCCAGGTTGGCCCATTGGATATCATGAGGCCGTGTCACAGTTCCCATCTCCTGCTGCCGTGTCACAATAACCCCCCACAGGGACATGTGAGGACAGATGTGCCCCAGGCACCACAGCTCAACGACAGATACATTCCCAGGGACCCTGTAATGCCACATGGACACTGGCATTACATGGAGTATCATGTATACACCACAGCAAAACAACCATGACCCCCACAGGTAGTGGCCCCACTTGCCACGGCAGGACAGACATGGACATCTGTGACACACACGCACAACATCAGAGTCCATGCACACACAACGTGGATGTGGAGACTGTCTCCCATTGTGCACATGAAATCAGAGACATTGTAAACACCACATGCACAAAGACTGTGGAGGACCATCACTATTGTGCTACTGGGACACCCTGGCTCAAACATACCGTCCCACATGGGACTCACGGGGTATGTGACATGACATACACATACACCACTGTGAAATGTGACCATGGCACATGCACAGATATGAACAGTTGCACATCACAGTGGTCACGTACACGTAACACCCAGGATCCTGTCCCCATGAACACGTGCACAGCCTGGGGGTGGCTGCCCACAGGTGACACCCACAGGACAACATGTACACCAACATACACACAATAGGAAATGCAGCCTTACATGCCTTATGATAAAGTTTGGACAGGCTGTCGTGATGTAGGTGTGCCCCTCACTCCCTGGGAGCTATCTGTGGCTGGCATATGTCCATCTGAGACAGGCATGCTGACATATGCCAGTCACATGTACAGTGATGCGTTGAACAGCAATGGACCGATCGGTGCCTCCGGCCGGCCCATTGCTTTCAATGTGTGCGGGTACGCGTTGTACCCCTGTGCGCGTTGAACTGCAATGGACCGATCGGTGCCTCCGGCCGGCCCATTGCTTTCAATGTGTGCGGGTACGCGTTGTACCCCTGTGCGCGTTGTACCGCAATGGACCGATCGGTGCACACCCATTGACAATGGGCTTGCCTGGCAACGGACGCGTTTTCAAATTTCGAACGAGTCGGTTGCTGGAAATTCAGTTGGTCACCCACAACAATGTTGCAAAATCATGTATGTCATGAAGTTGAAGATTTGAAGGATGCTGTGGGCGTGTTTTGGTGCTGCTATTCCATGGATTGGCCAGATTCAGAAGATGCAAACGACTTGGACCTATCACTTTGGACACAAGGGACAGTATCTGCCTCTCCAGCACATATATATTGCTGGCTGTTCCCCTGAGAGCCCACTTGCCTGCACTACATGCTCCAAGACGACATCTGCCACTGCACTGCTGCTGTCTCTGCCCCTCTGGACCCTGCAATGTCACGTACTGTGGAGAGATCCCCAGCCTTCAGCCTTGAAGAGAACCAGGCCCTGCTGGACAGCCTACTTCCACAGTACAGCAAGCTGTATGGGACACCAGGGGAGCAGGTGAGTGTTCTGTGCACTGCCTTTCTGAATGTGCATTTTGTCTGACTAGCAAGGCTGAGAGTCTGCACGCCACTGGCTAGCAGGCTCACTGAGTAGTTGTCACCCCCCATAGTGTGTAGTGACTTGCACTGGACAGGTATGGTGCAGTGACAGTGCATTTGAACATGGTTTTACTTCCCATGCAATGATACCATGTAGTGACGTCTGGCAAACTGTCCATGGTCAGCTTTGCACTGCCTGTGTACATCATGTGCCCCTGTGATTGAGACATGTATATACAACTGTGTCATGCACGGATATGTTGCATGTGTGGTAATGGCCTTTTCACTTTGTCATCCTCACAGGTTAATGCCCATCGGAAGCAGGAAATCTGGAAGAACATCGTCCGGGCTGTCCGGTCCGTGGGGGTCTACAAGCGCCGGATCCGCAACTGCCAGAAGAAGTGGCAGGACCTTCGGGGCTGGACCCGGAGGATTGCACGGGTCCAGCTGAAGCTGTCGCCTCCTCGCAGGAGGGGCGGAACACGGACCCTGACCACCCACATGCTCCAGATCCTGGCGGTGGTCTTTCCAGACCTGGATGGGCAGCTGAAGGCCAGACAGCAGCAAGGAGGGGGTGAGTCAAAGACTGCACTGTGAACTCTGTATTACATGCTTTGTGCCCTCCTCTGGCCTGGTTCAACTGCCACAGTGCAGCAGTCATGTTGTCCAGGAGCCATGTCCCTCTATTGTGCACTGACCACTGCTCATCTGATACCCAGGTGTGGCCCTTACAGTCAGGGAATTGTGTCACTTGGGACTGTGTCCTTGCAGTTTGCTTCACTAAAGGTGGGGGACAGCATCTGTTTCCCTAACTCTGTTGTGGGCATCATGGGTGGGTCCATTGTTCACACAACGCCTGGGTTTGGACATGTGATCTGCGTGTTGCTTTGATATGCGGTCCACTTGCTGAGCTGAGCCACCACATGTGCCTGGGTTATGTGGCACACGCCCATGCAGCGGGTGGGAACAATGTTTGTGCCCCAGGAGTGTGCAGATTACGTGTGTCACACATACATAGCCAGCTATCCACTGTCCAGGGCACATCCCTCATTCATGTGGAGCAGGACAGTCATGCCTACTCCAGGCCATGCAATGCACTCTGTACTCCCACTCCCGTGTATCAGCTGACACATTGTGCACAGTGATTTGACCCCTCCTGTGTCTGCCTCTGTGTCAGTGTGCTGTGGATTAGTTGCCAGGACTGCTGGGGTGTTTCTTGGTAGGGGCTCAGCATGCCCCTGGAGATGTGACCATAGGAGACGATACTTGTGTGTCACATAGGTGTTTGATCAGCTGCCCGTGCAGACTGGGGTATGCGAATGTGATGTTCAGGCAGCTGTTCCCCATTCACAGCAAATTGTGAGGGGCTCAGGTTCAGAGGGTAGTGTCACAGGTCTCCCATATGTCCAATAGGTGTGACCTGGACAGATGAGGGTTGAGATGATGTGTTGTGTGGGGGATGTACATGTGCACTTGTGCAGCTCCAGGACTTGCATTCCCCATGACCTACTATTGTGACACAGTGCATAGTGTTGTTGTCTGGCTGCCAAGTCATACATCACTGAGACAGTGATGTATGACTTAACAGTCATGCCTCTGCCATGGCATGTGTCAACTTATTTGTGGTCCTGCAGGGGAGTGACATGTGCTACATGCACACCATAGTGGCGCTGGCTATCAGGACATGGGTGCATCATGGTGTCTGTCGCTGGTATGCATCACATGCATTTCCTATTTGACTCTGGGCATCCCTTTCATCCGGAAACCTGTACTGACTCAGTGGCAAGAGCTGTGATGTGTCCACACCGTGTCCTCTGCACTGTCCAACTACTGTGTACTTGGTGCATGTGTCCACACTGGGGTGTTGCAATCCAACAGACACCAGACAGATGGGTGCAAGGCCATGTGGGATGTCAGTGCCATGCTTGGCATCAGACTGACAATTGGCTTCTCCTGTTCAGTTAGGGCACTTTTAGCAATGTACAACTAATGATGCCAGGGCTTGCTCTGTGATGTGCTGTGCTCACAGTGGTGTGTGCGTTTGGTGCAGGTGACTGATGTCTGTCTGTTTCCCCATTGTTTGCAGATACATCCACGGCCACGGAAGGGGACAGCTCCACGGACCAGGAGGAGCCAGAGAGCCAGACTGGGTCAGCAGCCGAGGAGTGGTCGGAGGGACCCAGTGGCACGGAGGGCGAGGGAGCCACACCGAGGAGTCCTCAGCACCATCCACCTCAGCTGAGGACCAGAGCAACTCGGAGGATGACTCCCTTGTGGAGGCGGGTGTCAGCAGCCACCACACCCCAGCTAGTGTTGCTGTCCCCGCCACCACCAGCACCACCACCGCCCTCCCATCGGCTCCCATTTCCAAGGTCCGTGGAGGCTCCCATGTTCGGGAGCGTGTCTCTTTTGGCCCAGGCACCGCACCCTCTGCCCCTGTGTCCCCTGCTGCCCTGAGTGAGGAGTCTGTGTACCTCCTTCGCCAGCTCCATGTAGGGCAGACAGCCATGCTGAGTGTCCTCCATGCGCACACCGCACTGTTGACTCAGCTGGTGTCGTTCATGGAGGGCATCTCATCGGGCATGTCTGACCTACAGAGGGGCAACAGGTCCATGGACTCCTCCCTGACGGCAGCAGTGTCCCTCCTCAGACAGTCCCTCACCCCTCCTGCCTCTGCTCCATCCACACTCCCCAGCACCTTGCCCGTCCCAAGCACACACACACCGGCACAGGCACACACCAGCACACACACATCCAGCACACAGACACACACGCCACAAACTAAACGCACACGCACGCACAGTCAGGGGACTGAAACCAGACTCACAGGGGATGGGGCCCTGGTACACACACACGCATCCATGGGCACTGCGCAGTCCTCAGTTGCCTCTCCCTCCAAATCACCCTCCCTTGCCTCACCTGCAACCCCAAAGACCCAGCGCCTCTTCCTCAGTGACCTCGGCCTCTTCCCCTCCAATCCAGCTGCCCCAGCATCCAGGGGGAAGAGGAAGCCCCCACACGGAGCAGAGTGCCCCTCGCCCCCGGACACCCTCCCCCAGGCGCAGACAGACTGAGGCCCCCACCCGCAAGTCCCCCGGAGTGGTAAGAGCAAGACCCCGCCGCCGCCCTGCAGCTCAAGCACCAGGTCACCTTCCTCCATCCCTCAGGCCCCCACTCCACAGGTGCCCCCGCCACACCCTGCCCCAGGTTCCCCCACCCACAGATATACCATCCCCAAGAGGCTCCGGCCTTCTCCCCCTGCCACTTGCTCTCCCGGCACCACACCCCCCGCTGCGCTTGTCTGTGCCACTGATGTGGTGAGGGTGTCCTCCCCCTCTGTCCAGCCCACCTTGCCTGTTCCCCATTCTCCTCCCCTGGTGGTAGGCACTGCAGTGGAGTCCACTACCACCCTGTCTGACTTGGGCACTGCAGTGGCGGACCTGTCCACTCCATCTGCAGGGTCCACTGCAGTCGTGCCGGCACCCACAACATCTGAGCCATGCCCCCAGTTGTGCCGGCACACACCATGTCAGACACCTCCACTGCAGTTGTCAGTGGCTCTCCAGCACCCACCACCCCTTCCCTGCTTCCTCCTGGTGAGCCCTGATCCTGTCCCTGCGGTGCCTGGCCTACCCCCCGGTTGCCCCTCCTAGTGGATTGTCCCTGGTTTTGTGCAGGCATGTGTAGGGTGGCATCTGCCACTGTCACCCACTTGTGACTTTGTTGATGGACTGGCCATTGGCCTTTGTTTATGTTCTACCGGACTTCTACTTTTAATGCCACATATGCTGAATAAAGCAACTTTCTGTTCTCTAGTGCTTTTGCTTCTGATGTACATGATGTTGATGATGCTAACAATGCCCTTGCTGCAGTGATGGTGATATTTGGTCTCATGATAATGAAGTGTTACTGTGCAGGAACCCATGTGGTCCAGGGGTTATGTGTCCTATCCTGTGGTGTATCCATGTCATCCATAGCAGCATCTGAGGGTGTCATGTGTTCAGTATTTGGCAATGAGATTTCCTACTTAGATTGGCAACTTCACATCTGTGGCTTCCACCCCTGCACATCTGTTGTGCCTGCCATTGTTCTATTCGTCTACTTCCCTGACCGTGTGGCCATCTCCAGTGAACATACAGGTTTGGGCATCAATGGGGAAGGACTCATCTGTGTTGTCAGTGCAACATTGCTATACAAGTGTGTTGGATCTGTGCTGATGATTCCGTTGGCACTTCCATGACCAGGCTGATGGGACGGGAGCCCTCATTTGTTGCTAATTGTTGATTGTGTGTCCCATTGTTGCCATGGTATGGTATCTGTTCGCCTCACATCTGCAGTCTCCACAGGGTATCTGCATGTGTGTGCCCATTGGTGCAAATATGTGCGTCTGCATTCGGATGGTCACTTCTGTCATTGTGTCATTGATGATTGTTGACGGTGTCAGCCCCCATGTGTGTTGTTTGTCTGCACATGGCCAAAGTTATGTCTTATTTGCACTGCAGGATTTGGCTCCCCCAATTTATGTTGCAATGGGACACATACACTACTTTGCCACTGATGTGTTTGTTGTTCTGTGACCAGGAATCATCCATGCAGTTTGGCAGTTGCACCTCTTACTTTGTCAACATTTGCCTTTTGGTCACTGTGATGATGGGGGTTTGGACCCCATTGCCACAATGTTCGAAATGTGCTTCAGCTATGGACCCCACACTTACATTTTGCTCACTGTGATGATGGGGGTTTGGACCCCATTGCCACAATGTTCGAAATGTGCTTCAGCTATGGACCCCACACTTACATTTTGGTCACTGTGATGATGGGGGTTTGGACCCCATTGCCACAATGTTCAAAATGTGCTTCAGCTATGGACCCCACACTTACATTTTGGTCACTGTGATGATGGGGGTTTGGACCCCATTGCCACAATGTTCGAAATGTGCTTCAGCTATGGACCCCACACTTACATTTTGGTCACTGTGATGATGGGGGTTTGGACCCCATTGCCACAATGTTCGAAATGTGCTTCAGCTATGGACCCCACACTTACCTTTTGGTCACTGTGATGATGGGGGTTTGGACCCCATTGCCACAATGGTCATGGCCTGCTTGCATTGTGGGTGCCACACACATATATGTGTGGCACATGTGCTAGGGGGTCACATTGTATGTTCAAAGTCATGTTCGGTGTTGTAGGCATTTGACACAGTCTACACACGCTTGTCATGGTGTTGGGGGATGTCTTCTTCTTGCATTCCCTAGGTTGTGGTGTGCTGGTTGTGTCATGCATTGTCCATCCTATAAGTGGGGGTGGTAGTAGTGGTAGGCATCCTGCCCCCCCCTGGGTGAGGGTGGTAGTAGTGGTGGGCATCCTGCCCCCCCTGGGTGAGGGTGGTAGTAGTGGTAGGCATCCTGCCCCCCTGGCTGAGGGTGGTAGTAGTGGTAGGCATCCTGCCCCCCTGGGTGAGGGTGGTAGTAGTGGTAGGCATCCTGCCCCCGGGTGAGGGTGGTAGTAGTGGTAGGCATCCTGCCCCCCTGGCTAAGGGTGGTAGTAGTGGTAGGCATCCTGCCCCCCTGGGTGAGGGTGGTAGTAGTGGTAGGCATCCTGCCCCCCTGGGTGAGGGTGGTAGTAGTGGTAAGCATCCTGCCCCCTGGCTAAGGGTGGTAGTGGTGGTAGGCATCCTGCCCCCCTGGGTGAGGGTGGTAGTAGTGGTGGGCATCCTGCCCCCCTGGGTGAGGGTGGTAGTAGTGGTAGGCATCCTGCCCCCCTGGCTAAGGGTGGTAGTAGTGGTAGGCATCCTGCCCCCCTGGGTGAGGGTGGTAGTAGTGGTAAGCATCCTGCCCCCTGGCTAAGCGTGGTAGTAGTGGTAGGCATCCTGCCCCCCTGGGTGAGGGTGGTAGTAGTGGTGGGCATCCTGCCCCCTGGGTGAGGGTGGTAGTAGTGGTAGGCATCCTGCCCCCCTGGGTGAGGGTGGTAGTAGTGGTGGGCATCCTGCCCCCTGGCTAAGGGTGGTAGTAGTGGTAGGCATCCTGCCCCCCTGGGTGAGGGTGGTAGTAGTGGTAGGCATCCTGCCCCCCTGGGTAAGGGTGGTAGTAGTGGTAGGCATCCTGCCCCCTGGCTAAGGGTGGTAGTAGTGGTAGGCATCCTGCCCCCTGGGTGAGGGTGGTAGTGGTGGTAAGCATCCTGCCCCCTGGCTAAGGGTGGTAGTAGTGGTAGGCATCCTGCCCCCCTGGGTGAGGGTGGTAGTAGTGGTGGGCATCCTGCCCCCCTGGCTAAGGGTGGTAGTAGTGGTAGGCATCCTGCCCCCCTGGGTGAGGGTGGTAGTGGTGGTAAGCATCCTGCCCCCTGGCTAAGGGTGGTAGTAGTGGTAGGCATCCTGCCCCCTGGGTGAGGGTGGTAGTAGTGGTAGGCATCCTGCCCCCCTGGGTGAGGGTGGTAGTAGTGGTAGGCATCCTGCCCCCCTGGGTGAGGGTGGTAGTGATGGTAAGCATCCTGCCCCCTGGCTAAGGGTGGTAGTAGTGGTAGGCATCCTGCCCCCCTGGGTGAGGGTGGTAGTAGTGGTAGGCATCCTGCCCCCCTGGCTAAGGGTGGTAGTAGTGGTAGGCATCCTGCCCCCCGGGTGAGGGTGGTAGTAGTGGTAGGCATCCTGCCCCCCTGGGTGAGGGTGGTAGTAGTGGTAAGCATCCTGCCCCCTGGCTAAGGGTGGTAGTGGTGGTAGGCATCCTGCCCCCCTGGGTGAGGGTGGTAGTAGTGGTGGGCATCCTGCCCCCCTGGGTGAGGGTGGTAGTAGTGGTAGGCATCCTGCCCCCCTGGGTGAGGGTGGTAGTAGTGGTAAGCATCCTGCCCCCTGGCTAAGGGTGGTAGTGGTGGTAGGCATCCTGCCCCCCTGGGTGAGGGTGGTAGTAGTGGTGGGCATCCTGCCCCCCTGGGTGAGGGTGGTAGTAGTGGTAGGCATCCTGCCCCCTGGGTGAGGGTGGTAGTGGTGGTAGGCATCATGCCACCCCTGGGTAGGGGTGGTGGTGCGCATTCAGGCCCCTGTGTGCATATGTGGCATTGGTGATGGGCATCCCGCCCCTATGGTGCTGCTGTTGCTGGTGTAAGTATATTCTGCATCCCTGTGTGTGTGTGTGATGTGTCGTGTACGTGTTGTATGTGTTTTGTGGTTGGTGTCTGGCTTACCTTCTGCGCCGTACGCGTCCGTGCCTGTTCCGGTAGTAAATGTAGAATATTGGTATGATCGGGACGAAGGGATTCATGGTTGGTTCGTGTCGTTCGTCCTTCTCGTTGCTTCGCGTCGTCCTCGTCGCTTCGCCTCGTCCTCGTCGCTCGCCTCGTCCTCATCGCTTCGCGTCGTCCTCGTCGCTGGCGTGTTCGCCTCGTAGCCGTGGATCGTGTTGTGGCGCGAATCGGAGCTTATGTGCGCCTCTCCCGGATGCTTTGACGTGCCGTGCGTAGCGACGGGTTCGGCGCGTACGGAAACGCATCGTACTTGTCCGGCCGGACGGGGCTGCATTTTTCCTTCCGTGCGACTCGATTCGGCGTTTCCGGATTCGCCTCGGTCGGAGAACAGGACCTGGTTTGGGTGAGTACGGCTCGGCCGGATTCTTTGCTGTTGTGCGCATCATACTTGCTCGTTCGGTGTGCTGTACGGATCGGTCAGGAAACAGGCTTTCGCATGGCTTTTTTCCCGACCGAATGGTATTGGGTGCGCCTCCGACCGAGATCGGAATCGGCCCCTATGAGTGATTGGTTTTTGCCTTATTCCATGCGGCAGTCTGGTTAACAAGAAGAGCATGCAAGTTCTAGGGCTGGTGGGCAATATGCGTCTTTGCCCATCGTTTTTTTTTTGTTCTTTATCTTTGTCTGCTTAAACTGTCTTCAGATTACAGTAATTCAAAGTCAGTAATATTGCTTCTTTGTGCGAGTAGGAACTATATTTTCCTGTGATGTGCATCAAAAGTAAAAAGAATTTCCATATCTGGTCTTAGTACATCTGGTTACCAGGAAGCACCTGTATTGTTCTCTCAATGGTTATTTTTTTTATTACAGTTAAAATGTTCATTGCAAGCATATATGCTGCCATGTTTAGCTCAGGGAATGTTCTATTTTTCTTCTTCTTTTGTTGGTGTCACATATACTAGCAATTAAAAATACAATTGTGACTGTCGCTCCAGCTTGCTAAGGCTCGACCTATTGGCTTTGCCAGTGCTTGTTTATCTAGAAGCCCAAATGTATGGAATATTGCTTTGCCTCTGTTAGAATTACCATCCGTGTATTAAAGGGACCATCCATCAATACCAATAAATCATCCTGGGCCCGTTCATAAAGTTTTTTTTACCTTATATAGCTTAATTTGCAAGACCAAAATCCATCGCAGTTCCACAAAGAATGATGGGATTATTCCCTCCTAAATGGATTAATCTACACTTATAATGATGCCAGTGTAATTGTATTTGGGATTTTATGGGTGAGAGAATCATCTTGCTTGGTCAGGTTATGATCGAACCCAGGCGGGTCCACCTGCAAATGTTGCTGAACACTACAAACTCACTAGTACAAACCTTTTGCAGATAGTTTGTTAATCTTAGAACAGTCACAGGCTTACCCTGTCAAAGCAGAAGTAAATACATTTCCATGGTGGTTGGAAACACGATGGAACTCCGCCAAAATTGGTAGAGGTGTAGAGGAAGGTGATTCTACAAAGGAATAAACATTTTTCCTGGTGAGAAATAAAAAAGAACATGTTAAACCATGCAAGTACATTGTTTTAAGGACTCGCCTTAGGCAGATCATGTGCTGTCATTTGTGAGACATTTTGTTAGCTTACAGGGGGCTTAGAGGACGCCCATTGCTTACCAATGATTGGCTTTATCATCACTCTTGTTTTCTTGCTTCTCTTTGGTCAGTGAGGGCCGACTTTACTTCTTTTTCATGTGTTTGTCCTTCCCCTAGAATATAGCCCAAGTACTGCTTCCTGCGAGCGCCCAGTGCCCTTCCACTGCCAGCGTGCTTTCAGCAGGTACTTCTTTTTTTTCCATATTTTCCTGCCTGGGACCACCATGATTTGCAAAGCAGTCCTGTGATCAAAAAATAAATAACATTACCCCACCCTGTATATGATGGGACAGTTGCCATTTTGACCCTTTGGTGCAATGGGGGACACACCAGTCGATCATGGG
The DNA here is from genome assembly GCA_963921515.1 of Calotriton arnoldi. Lineage (NCBI taxonomy): Eukaryota > Metazoa > Chordata > Amphibia > Caudata > Salamandridae > Calotriton > Calotriton arnoldi. The sequence goes on from CAWUFW010016079.1 coordinate 191,908, forward strand.
TTTTTTGGCGGCGGTGCCAGCTGATCCTCTGACATTAGAAAATTAGTGGTTCCACTGATTCTAAATGAGGTGGGGAGAGAGAGATTGGCAGAACAGGAACTCTACCAATTTGTGGCAGAGTTCCTACTCCACCAAAATTCAAATCAGATCAAATAGTTTATCGAACCATTAGTTTAGAACTACATATAATTTGAAAAAAATTATTAGAACTAGTCACCTCTGCAAGTGGCTTGTGGTATCTGGCTTTCCGCCCCAGAATTCTAGAGATTTGCAGTGGCATGAAAGTCCTCATGTTTTCGTAATAGCATATTTGTATTTGGCACACATCATATTCTAATCCATAAAAACCACTCTACTTGTAGTAGTGAGGTAATTAGGGTGCAATACGGTTTACATTTCATTGAATTCTGTTTAGAACAAAATGTTGTATCAAGCGATAAGCTTTCTACAGATCCTTTAGATGAAAATAGTTTTTCATGCCCGATAGGTTTCGATATTTTTTCCTGTGTGTTGAGAGACAAGCTGTGAAGAGCAGAGAAGGCTGTAACCTCTAGTACTTTATTTAGAAACACATTGATATACCCGCATTTATCACGGCAAAGTGTATTAATGTTTCCAGAGTAAAATACTGTTCAATGTTGAAAATAATCGCAAAATAGGATTTCTTATGCCAAACTGAATCGTGGAGGTTATTTTTGATACCAAGTGGAACTTGTGCCATAAACTGACTATAAATCAGAGACCCAAAGGGATATAATGCCCAAATGCATACTCAAAATAGATTAAGAATATACCTGAGTGAGAGGAGTTGTGGGTTAAAATGGAAGATGTAGGAGAGTAGGATCTGCCTCCTATGTTGCCCCCACTTTTTTTCTGATGTTTACACTGGTTTCTGGCTATAGTCTGGCTGAGTCCCTGCTAATCAGGGCCCCAGCCTCTCTGTTCTCTCTAAATGACTTGGAGTGCACTCTAGGTGCACTAGTGATTGGATACTGTGGTACCTTATGAGTCCCTAGTATATGGTACCTTAGGTACCAAGGGCATAAGTACTTCACAGGCCTACCAGGGGCTGAAGCGTGTATTATGTCACCCCTGGGAAGCAGACTAAATCTGACACCACAGGCCTGCTACTGCAGCCTGGGTGAGGTGGTGCTAGCACTCCTCACTGAGATATAGGTTTCCTATATCTCCCCTGCACACACATTTAAACCTATCAGTCACCCCTAAGGCAGGCCCTATCAATCCTGAGGGCAGGGTGCTTGGTTCCTATGTGAGAGGGTGCATCTGCCTGAGCAGGGCCCCTCTGCAGCTCTCAGAGTCCATTCTCTGGGGCTGTTTGTGGATGCGGTTAAACCATATACTCTTAAGCTAATTCACGACGGTGCAGTGGTATGGTTATAGGTAAAATGGCGCTCCAAGAATGAGTAGCACTTACACTCTATTTAGATTTCTGAGAAATTTATATGGACGGTGCTGAAAGGTGAGAAGAACCACCAGTCTCCCCAAACACGTGGTCGAAACCAACTCGAGAACACGGCGCTGATGTGGGGACCTACACGTCCTTCTTACGTGCTCTAGGTTTGGCTCATGACGAAGATCCACGGTTAAATGCGACGTGGACATCGGAACATAGATTTTAATTTTCCAGTGGGATGGAATTATCACCACTGATAAAGGAACATTTTGGACTCTTGTAAGCCTTGAGAAAGTCGCGGGACAAAATTCCTTTGTGCGACGAAACACGTGTTTGCTGATGCAAGAACAAAGAGAATAAAGAAAAGAAACCAAGCTCGAAAATTACTCTGTATCATTTATGCTTGACTAAAACAAATTGGATAATTGCATATTACTTAAAAGACGTGTGCTGCGGATTGTGTTCATATACTCTTAAGTGCATTATATCCTCGCGGTAAAATGCTAACTTTGGAATGGCTGCATCAAAACATGTCGTGTTTGGTGTCAAACATCTTGGAATACTACCCCCCCGCCAGTCCTGGCGGCGGGGGTAGCATTCCACCCTTCTAGAGGGATAGACATGTACCTACTGTGGAAACGCGGTAGAATCCTGCAGAGCCCTGGCATCACAAAATGGATGCCACCAGTCACAGACACTGGGCTGCCCTCCTGCTGATGACCAACACTCGCAGTGGAGGAAGCCCAACAATAGATATCCTGTCCCAAGGGGGTGTGACCACCTCCCAGACAGGGTTTAGTGTATTGGGGCTGGGTGGGTGCACTCTTAGAGTGCTTTGAAGTCCTGCACTGGGGGAGCAGAAGGCTCCTCTGTGCATACCCCAGTTCAAACCGGCTCAGGGGCTACCTGCCCCTGCTCTGGCGCGAAACTGGACAAAGGGAAGTAGGTGTAACCACCCACTCCCCTGACCCTCCCATAGGTGGGGTCATAGAGCTAGTCCCTCCCTTTCTTTTAGTATAAGTGGGGGAACCTGTGCATTGCAAACTAGATACCCCTGGATGACGCTCTGAAGAAGAATCAAGGACCTTCGACGTTCCACTACCTTTGGAAGACTGAAGAATCTCCCTTGGAGTCAAGGAGTGACTCCCCTGCTTGGCAGGCACCAAAAACTATAAATGACGGTCGCAAACTATGCTGCTCCCGCCGGAGTCCGAAGTCCCTGCAGCCCAAGAAGTAGATTTCCTGACTTCTCAAAGGCCATCGTGAGTCCCCAGCGAAGCTGAGGCCAGTGGACCCCAAGAGTGACGAGGAACCGCGACCCCTGGGTACCGTGCACTATTGTCGAGTGCAACCCCTTCACAAGGTTCTACGAACTTGTGCTTTGGACCACATGTGGTCCTAGCCTCCAGCAGGAATCTCTCCAAAGATCAGAGGCCTACCACGTCCCGAGTGACCGTGGGCCCCTGTTGAGAAAATCCTCCCAAGGCATCTTTGCGATCCCTTGCCAGCCGGCTTGTGGGTCCCCTGAAGACTTTCCTACAGAACCAAAGGGCTCCCCTGGTTGCTCCAGGCCTGCCCTGACTTACCCTCGCTGGGTGAGTCCCTCAGACCTTGCTGGTCTGCACCATTGACTTTTTACACTTTCCCCGAGACTTCTGTTACCAAGGCTTGTTGGCTCCAATCGAGTCGCCAACACTGCAGTAAGCTGCAGACATCGAGGGACACGCCGAATCCAGCTCCTAGTCGTCGTCGACGCCTCCTGGACCTCGTGGCTGAAGAGTCAAGGCACCCGTGAACGACCTGAATCTTGCGACAACGGTGGGCATCCATCTTCCTTGCCCCGAGTCACTGCCAAGTGACTTTGAACACTGTCCTCTCTGCTTTCAGGTCTTCCATCTTCTGAATCCAGGCTTGGATTCCTCCGGACACTTCTCCTGTCGCCGCAAGCAGCAAAGCTTCACTGGCTCCCATTGAAAACGACGCCGCGACCCGACACCAAAGAACACCTATGCACCCGGCTCCCCTGGGTGAGGTAACTTCAGCACTACGGTGCTCCTGTGGGTGTGGGCCCTAGAACTACTTACCCTGTAAGTGACTTGCTTGTAGCTATCCTAGAAGTGCCCTAAAACTCTTACTTTCCAAGTGCGACTATCGCGCTGACTCGTACATGGTTCGCGTCTGTGTTAGACACACCGCGTCCAACTCCCTTGCAACTCTATCTGTAACCGCGTCCTTCGACTCGTACAAGGACCGATCGGTGTGTTCGCCTCGAACACGCAAGGGACCTTTAACATTGAAATCTCAATTGTGTCTGTTCGCATAGACTCGTACAGGACTCGCACCGGTGCCAGGACACCGCGTCCGTCCCCTGTGGGTCTCCTACAACTACCTGGGATGGTTCTTGGGGCACCCTCGATTCTAGATGCCCTAGACCTAGGTCTAGCCAAACTAAGATTGTGATATTCGATTATGCTAAACTTATTTTGATAACATTTGATTTGTACATATGTTCCTGGCTTCTAATCTCATAAAGAGATTAGTAGAGAGTTGTTTATTAATAAATACATATATATTTGATATATATACCTGTGTGGTGTCTTTTCATTTGGTGATTCAAGAGATTGTGTGGTGAAACAAGCTGCTTTACATTCCTTCAAGACTTAGCCTGAAGGCTGCTCTCCACAGCTACCACTAGGATAGCTTTCTTTAAAGGTTGTCTTAAACCTATCTACCATAAGAGTCGAATTGTACTGGTGCAAGGTGTCCACTTTAATTAGTGAACAGCATATACCAGGCCAACTTCTCACATTGGTGGGCAGCGTGTGGGATTCCAGCTTGCTATTGTTTTACCAGAAAATCTCTATTTGAATTACTAACTGAAAACCACTATAGGTACTTAAGGTACATATAAAGTCAAGCTTAGTATCAATAAGTTCTACTGAACTTAGAGCTGTGTGCCAAGGGATAGCACACCCTTTCTACAGCTCAAGCTAGTATCAGTAGGCCACAAACTAGTGTAGGTAGTACAACACTGCACAACACTAGAATGTCCTTAAAGGGTGGAACCAGTGGATCCACTCAGCCTCAGTATAAGGACATGGCTTTCTCTGACTTGAGAGCCATGTGTGTTGAAAGACACCTGAAGCTAGGACAGAGTCCCTACACACTACACCTGATAGATCTGCTGACAGCAGATGATCTTAGATTGGCTCTAGGAGCTAATGGGTCTGAATCAGGGGTGGGTCAATTACAGTGTCTGGGTCAGATGATGAAAATCAGAATGACCAAGACTCTGTGATTGAAGGGCCAGGCTCCAAGGGGCCTGAAAAGGACAGAGGAATTCTCCCTAAGAGAACTGACAGAGTGGATGAGAGGCATAGGTCCCCTTCCAGGGAATCTGACCACTCTTATCACTCTGGCAGAGAATTTGTCCAGCAGAGGAACTCATACTTTCCCATAAGAGAGAGCTCCTCTGACAGAATGTGCAAACTGCTGCAGTATGAGGAAGCAAGAGTTGCCCTCAGAACCAAGCAGTTGGCACTGGATACAGAAGCCCTGGAGATCCAGAGAGCTTCTAGAAGAGAGGGGTTAGAACCCCTTGGTGGCAGCAACAGTGTCCTTAGAGGCAGAGAATCTATTCCAGACCATAGGAACCTGAGCAAGGTTGTTCCTCCCTACCAGAGTGGGGATGATATCCACAAGTGGATAACTGCTATGGCGAGGGCCTGTAGAGTACAGCAGGTCCCCCAAAAGCAGTGGGCAGCAATCGTGTGGCTCTCCTTTTCAGACAAAGGTAGAGACAAGCTCCTCACTGTTAGAGAAGAGGATGCTGATAATTATGAAGTCCTGAAGAGTGCACTGATAGATGGGTTTGGCTTAACCACTGAGCAGTACAGGTTGAAGTTCAGAGACACCCAGAAGGCACAGACTCAGGACTGGACTGACTTTGTAGATTGTGCAACCAAGGCTCTGGAGGGTTGGCTGGTTGGCAGTAGGGTTACTGATTTCAAGGGATTGTATAATCTGATGATGAGAGAACAGATCCTTAATAATTGCCAGAACCAGTTGTTGCATCAGTACCTGGTGGACTCAGATCTGACCTCTCCCCAAGAATTGGGAAAGAAGGCAGACAAATGGGTCAGAACCAGGGTAAGGCAGAAACCCCAGAACCAAGGGGTGACACCAAGAAGCAAGATCCTAAGGGCTCTGAGAAAGGTGGGGATAAGTCAAAAGACCAGAAGTCTTCACAAGGGCGCCAAAAATCTGCATCTGGTGGGGAGTCACAATCCAACAAGGGAAAAGGCCAAAAGAAGCCCTGGTGTAAATTCTGTAAACAGAAAGGGCACTGGACTTCTGATTGTAACAAGTCCAAAGACCAAACCACCACCACTCCTGCCCCTAAGGCAACTGTTCCCCCTAGCTCAGCTACTGGTGGAGGTGGTACTCAGAATAAGGGTGTAGTAGGGTTGACCCTGGGTTCTGAAGTGGACTCTGACCTAGTCAGAGTGCCCACTCAGGCAATGCTGATTTGTGATGGAGACCTTGATATGTCCTTCCTAGTAAGCCCCAGTAATCTGGGCAAATACAAACAGCAGCCTGTAATAAATGGCAAACAGGCTTTGGCATTTAGGGACACAGGTGCTAGTGTCACCATGGTGGCAGAGGATCTTGTGGACCCTGGACAGATCATCCTGGGCAAAATGTACCAGGTGACCAATGCAAGCAATGTCAGGACCAACCATAGTCTGGCAGTTGTGAATTTCTCCTGGGGAGGGGTAACTGGCCTCAAGAAGGTTGTAGTCAGTGCAGACCTCCCTGTCGAATGTCTATTGGGCAATGATCTAGAGACTTCAGCCTGGTCTGAAGTAGAGTTATGGACTCATGCTGAGATGTTGGGCATCCCTGCAGAGGTATTTGCTGTGACCAGGTCACAAGCAAGAATGCATAACACTGAACCAGCTCTGGATCCTGGAACAATGGACCAGATGCTTCCCAAGAGGAGGAGCAGTAGGGTAAAGGCAGTGCCTTCTCCTCTGTCTCAGATCACAGATTCACCCCCAGAGGGAGGTGAAGCAGATCCTGAAGAAGGAACTGCCCCAGAGGGACTTGAGCCTGATCAGGTTGAGTTCTTGGGGGCAGGGGGCACTTCTAGGGAAGATCTGAGTAAGGAGCAACAGTGCTGCCCCTCTCTTGAACCCCTCAGACAGCAGGCTGCTGCTGAGGCTGCTGGGAGTGCTAGTGGGTCCCATAAAGTTTATTGGGATGAGGGACTCCTATATTCTGAGGGTAGAGATCCAGCCCCTGGAGCCACCAGGAGGATGGTAATACCTCAGAAGTTTAGGGGGTTCCTCTTGACCCTAGCACATGATATCCCTTTGGCAGGTCACTTGGGCCAAAACAAGATCTGGGACAGGCTTGTTCCACATTTTCATTGGCCACATATGTCAGAGGACACAAAGGAGTTTTGTCGCTCCTGTGTCACATGCCAAGCCAGTGGTAAGGCAGGTGGCACAACAAAGGCCCCCTGATACCACTACCTGTGGTGGGGGTACCCTTTGAAAGGGTAGGGATTGACATTGTTGGTCCCCTTGACCCTCAAACTGCATCTGGGCACAGGTTTATCCTGGTGGTAGTGGATCATGCCACCAGGTACCCAGAAGCAATTCCTCTGAGGACCACCACAGCCCCTGTGGTGGCAAGAGCCCTCATTGGAGTTTTCTTCAGAGTGGGTTTCCCAAAGGAGGTCATCTCTGACAGAGGTACTAACTTCATGTCAGGATATCTGAAAGCAATGTGGAAGGAGTGTGGTGTAACTTATAAGTTCACCACTCCCTATCACCCACAATGCAATGGTTTGGTTGAACGCTTCAACAAAACCCTTAAGGGAATGATTAAAGGACTCCCAGAGAAGCTTAGGCGGAAATGGGACCTTCTTCTTCCTTGCCTGTTGTTTGCATACAGAGAGGTTCCACAGAAGGGGTTGGTTACAGCCCATTTGAGCTTCTGTTTGGGCACCCTGTAAAAGGTCCATTGTGTTTGGTTAAAGAGGGCTGGGAGTTACCTCTCAAACCCCCAAACAGGATGTGATGGACTATGTACTTGGTCTCCGCTCCCGGATGGCCGAATACATGAAAAAGGCAACCAAAAACCTGGAGGCCAGCCAAGAATTGCAAAAGCTTGGCATGACCAAAGGCTGTGCTGACTGTGTACCAGCCAGGACAGAAAGTGTGGGTGTTGGAGCCTGTGGCCCCAGCAGCCCTCCAGGACAAGTGGAGTGGCCCCCATACAATAGTTGAACAGAAGGGAGAAGTCACCTACCTGGTGAATCTTGGAACTCCCAGGAGCCCCCTGAGGGTGCTCCATGTCAACAGATTAAAGCCATATGTTGACAGGGCTGACATGGGCTTGCTCATGGCAACTGATGAGGACCAGGAGGAGGAGAGTGACCCTCTCCCTGACCTGCTCTCTCAGAACCCTGATGATGGGTCAGTCGATGGCAAGCAGCCTCACTGACCATCAGCAAACTGAGTGCAGACAAGTTCTGCAACAGTATAGACATATGTTTAGCCTGACCCCTAGTCAGACTACCTGGTGCACCCATGAGGTGGACACTGGAGACAGTCTGCCTGTCAAGAGTAAAATTTACAGGCAACCTGACCATGTCAGGGACTGTATCAGGACTGAAGTCCAGAAAATGTTGGAGCTAGGCGTAATTGAGCCTTCAGATAGCCCTTGGGCTAGCCCAGTAGTCCTGGTGCCCAAGCCTCATACCCAGGGTGGTAAGAAAGAAATGAGGTTTTGTGTAGACTACAGAGGCCTCAATGCAGTCACTAGGACTGATGCCTATCCCATACCAAGGGCAGATGAGCTGATTGATACTTTGGCCTCAGCCAAGTATCTAAGTACATTTGACCTAACAGCTGGCTACTGGCAGATCAGATTAGCTGATGATGCAAAAGCCAAAACAGCATTTTCGACCCCTAGTGGGCACTACCACTTTGTGGTGATGCCCTTTGGATTGAAAAATGCACCTGCCACTTTTCAGAGGTTGGTGAATAAAGTTCTGGCAGGGATGGAAACTTATTGCTCAGCTTATCTAGATGATATTGCTGTCTTTAGTTCCTCCTGGCAGGATCACCTGGTCCACCTCAGAAATGTTTTGGAGGCTCTGCAGAAAGCAGGCCTCACTATCAAGGCCACATAAGTGCCAGATAGGGCAGAGTCAGGTTGTGTACCTGGGCCACCTTGTAGGTGGAGGCCAGGTTCAGCCTTTACAGACCAAAATCCAAACCATAATGGAATGGGTTGTTCCAACCACCCAGACACAGGTGAGAGCCTTCTTAGGCCTGACTGGGTACTATAGGAGGTTTGTCAAGGGATATGGATCTATAGTGACCCCCTTGAATGATCAGACCTCAAAGAAAATGCCAAAAAAGGTTCAGTGGACAGCTAGCTGTCAGAAGGCATTTGAAGACCTAAAGCAGGCCATGTGCACTGCCCCCATCTTACAGAGTCCAGACTACACCAAAAGTTCATTGTCCAAACAGATGCTTCTGAGCTGGGTGTGGGAGCTGTACTGTCTCAACTGAATGATGAAGGTCAAGACCAGCCAGTAGCTTTTATTAGCAGAAGGCTGACCCCTAAAGAGAAACGTTGGTCAGCTATAGAGAGGGAGGCCTTTGCTGTGGTGTGGGCCCTGAAGAAGCTGAGGCCATACTTGTTTGGCACTCACTTCATAGTTCAGACTGACCACAAGCCCCTCCTATGGCTTAAACAGATGAAAGGTGAAAACCCAAAACTTTTGAGGTGGTCCATTTCCCTACAGGGGATGGACTATACAGTGGAACATAGACCTGGGACCCAACATGCCAATGCAGATGGACTCTCAAGGTATTTCCACTTAGAACACGAAGACTCAACTGGTCAAGGTTAGTTTAGTGTCCCTGCGTTTGGGGGGGGGGGTTGTGTAGGAGAGTAGGATCTGCCTCTTATGTTGCCCCCACTTTTTTTCTGATGTTTACACTGGTTTCTGGCTATAGTCTGGCTGAGTCCCTGCTAATCAGGGCCCCAGCCTCTCTGTTCTCTCTAAATGACTTGGAGTGCACTCTAGGTGCACTAGTGATTGGATACTGTGGTACCTTATGAGTCCCTAGTATATGGTACCTTAGGTACCAAGGGCATAAGTACTTCACAGGCCTACCAGGGGCTGAAGCATGTATTATGCCACCCCTGGGAAGCAGACTAAATCTGACACCACAGGCCTGCTACTGCAGCCTGGGTGAGGTGGTGCTAGCACTCCACACTGAGATATAGGTTTCCTATATCTCCCCTGCACACACATTTAAACCTATCAGTCACCCCTAAGGCAGGCCCTATCAATCCTGAGGGCAGGGTGCTTGGTTCCTATGTGAGAGGGTGCCTCTGCCTGAGCAGGGCCCATCTGCAGCTCTCAGAGTCCATTCTCTGGGGCTGTTCGTGGATGCGGTTAAACCATATACTCTTAAGTGCATTATATCCTCGCGGTAAAATGCTAACTTTGGAATGGCTGCATCAAAACATGTCGCGTTTGGTGTCAAACATCTTGGAATACTACCCCCCCGCCAGTCCTGGCGGCGGGGGTAGCATTCCACCCTTCTAGAGGGATAGACATGTACCTACTGTGGAAACGCGGTAGAATCCTGCAGAACCCTGGCATCACAAAATGGATGCCACCAGTCACAGACACTGGGCTGCCCTCCTGCTGATGACCAACACTCACAGTGGAGGAAGCCCAACAATAGATATCCTGTCCCAAGGGGGTGTGACCACCTCCCAGACAGGGTTTAGTGTATTGGGGCTGGGTGGGTGCACTCTTAGAGTGCTTTGAAGTCCTGCACTGGGGGAGCAGAAGGCTCCTCTGTGCATACCCCAGTTCAAACCGGCTCAGGGGCTACCTGCCCCTGCTCTGGCGTGAAACTGGACAAAGGGAAGTAGGTGTAACCACCCACTCCCCTGACCCTCCCATAGGTGGGGTCATAGAGCTAGTCCCTCCCTTTCTTTTAGTATAAGAGGGAGAACCTGTGCATTGCAAACTAGATACCCCTGGACGACGCTCTGAAGAAGAATCCCGGACCTTCAACGTTCCACTACCTTTGGAAGACAGAAGAATCTCCCTTGGAGTCAAGGAGTGACTCCCCTGCTTGGCAGGCACCAAAAACTACAAACAACGGTCGCAAACTATGCTGCTCCCGCCGGAGTCCGAAGTCCCTGCAGCCCAAGAAGTGGATTTCCTGACTTCTCAAAGACCATTGTGAGTCCCCAGCGAAGCTGAGGCCAGTGGACCCCAAGAGTGATGAGGAACCGTGACCCCTGGGTACCGTGCACTATTGTCGAATGCAACCCCTTCACAACATTCTAAAAACTTGTGCTTTGGACCCCGTATGGTCCTAGCCTCCAGCAGGAATCCCTCCGAAGATCAGAGGCCTACCATATCCCGAGTGACCGTGGGCCCCTGTTGAGCAAATCCTCCCAAGGCGTCTTTGCAATCCCTTGCCAGCCGGCTTGTGGGTCCCCTGAAGGCTTTCCTACAGAACCAAAGGGCTCCCCTGGTTGTTCCAGGCCTGCCCTGACTTACCCTCGCTGGGTGAGTCCCTCAGACCTTGCTGGTCTGCGCCATTGACTTTTTACACTTTCCCCGAGACTTGCTGTTACCAAGGCTTGTTGGCTCCAATCCAGTCGCCGACACCTCAGTAAGCTGCAGACATCAAGGGACACGCCGAATCCAGCTTCTGGGCATCGTCGACACCTCCTGGACCTCGTGGCTGAAGAGTCAAGGCACCCTTGAACGACCTGAATCTTGCGATGACGGTGGGCATCCATCTTCCTTGCCCCGAGTCACTGCCAAGTGACTTTGAACACTGTCCCCTCTGCTTTCAGGTCTTCCATCTTCTGAATCCAGGCTTGGATTGCTCCGGACACTTCTCCTGTCGCCGCAAGCAGCAAGTCTTCCCTGGCTCCCATTGAAAACGACGCCGCGACCCGACACCAAAGAACACCTATGCACCCGGCTCCCCTGGGTGAGGTAACTTCAGCACTACGGTGCTCCTGTGGGTGTGGGCCCTAGAGCTACTTACCCTGTAAGTGACTTGCTTGTAGCTACCCTAGAAGTGCCCTAAAACTCTTACTTTCCAAGTGCGACTATCGTGCTGACTCGTACATGGTTCGCGTCTGTGTTAGACACACCGCGTCCAACTCCCTTGCAACTCTATCTGTAACCGCGTCCTTCGACTCGTACAAGGACCGATCGGTGTGTTCGCCTCGAACACGCAAGGGACCTTTAACATTGAAATCTCAATCGCGTCTGTTCGCATAGACTCGTACAGGACTCGCACCGGTGCCAGGACACCGCGTCCGTCCCCTGTGGGTCTCCTACAACTACCTGGGGTGGTTCTTGGGGGTCCCTCGATTCTAGATGCCCTAGACCTAGGTCTAGCCAAACTAAGATTGTGATATTCGATTGTGCTAAACTTATTTTGATAACATTTGATTTGTACATATGTTTCTGGCTTCTAATCTCATAAAGAGATTAGTAGAGAGTTGTTTATTAATAAATACATATATATTTGATATATATACCTGTGTGGTGTCTTTTCATTTGGTGATTCAAGAGATTGTGTGGTGAAACAAGCTGCTTTACATTCCTTCAAGACTTAGGGGCCGATTCCGATTCGGGCCGGAAATCTCTCCGACCGAGCCGGACTCGGAGAGATTTCCGACCGAATCGGACCCTAGCAGTCCGACCGAACGAGTACGATGCGCACGTATGCTATCGGACTCGATTCGGTCGGACTCCCATTGAAGTCAATGGGAGCCAGTCGTACGACGCGTACACGGGCTCCCATTGACTCAATGGGCATGACGCGAACAAGGGCGCCCCCTACAGCGTGTTCGCGTCAATGCGGGTCGCGCCGTACATGCACGTGTAGGGGGGACCCATGGCTCCCCCCTGTGTGCGACTCGCGTGCCTACGCTTCTGGGGGGTCCGACACGGACCCCCAAAGTGCGGCTCCGACAGCTCCTTGGAGCCGGACTGCGCGAGTCGGTCGGAGCGGTCGAGGTGCGCATCGTATTTACCCGGCCGGGGAACGTCTCCATTGCGCGGTGCGAGGCGTCCCCGTGCGTGTCGGTCGGAGCGGTCGGGTCCTGCGAACGAGTCGGTTGGAGATTTCGCGAGCGCACGCATCGTACTCGCTCGCCCGGACGCACGTACGATTCGGTCGGGAAATAGGGCTCCGAATCGGATCCGGTAAAGCCGAATCCGATTCGGAGCCCTACCGGCCGAAATCGGAATCGGCCCCTTAGCCTGAAGGCTGCTCTCCACAGCTACCACTAGGATAGCTTTCTTTAAAGGTTGTCTTAAACCTATCTACCATAAGAGTCGAATTGTACTGGTTCAAGGTGTCCACTTTAATTAGTGAACAGCATATACCAGGCCAACTTCTCACAGAAGAGTACAGAAAATAAGCAGAAATGTAATTTAATGTGAAAATCTTTATTTCGGCAATCAGCCATAAAAGAACAATAAAAACAAAGCGAATCAAATAAAACAATATATAAATGAGTGATAAGAACAGTCAGTTTTAAATCAAGCATATTACCACAGAAGCCTTAGAAAAAAAAGAGAATGACATGCTAAAAACTAAACAAGATTCAACGCTGTCAATACCCCAGCCAAACAGAAAGAGTCTACAATCTGGGTTCCTGCATCCATTAAAAGTTGTGCAAATTAAGTAGAGTGCCAGGAAATCCCCACAGGTACAAAGTTCAGAGGTAATGAAAGCAAATAAATAGCATAGAATACCAGAAGAACAGTGAGTTAACATTGTGGTAGCACGACCTCAGGTTCACATGTCTTACTGAGTTTTATCTTATGCACCACATAAGGAATAAAAACCTGGAAACATCAAAAACTGTATGTTGGCTTGTGTCAGTTTGCTAAACCGTGAGGACTTCCATATGCTGTCTGGTTCCAAAATTGCGACATAACGGAATTAACCATTTAACCCTGGGTTTTAGATAAGCAGTACAGAAAAAAAGGAAATGTGCCACTGTTTCGGGTGAGGAACCAGAGGATGGACAAGCTATCTCAGTTGGAGGAGTTGGGCGAACCCGCCTGACAGTAAATGATCTGAAAGGCAGAGACCCGAACCTGAATTGAATGAAGCGCTTTCTGCCCAAGACAGGTACGATTTCATCAAGGTACTGCTCAGCTCTAAATTTATCTTTCCTCACCAGAAAAACATCAGTCAAAGAGCCATGAGAGGGCCTAGATAAGAGAGAGCTCAAATTGAACTGTCTGTAGTTACTCTTGAGAACAGCTTTGGGAGTGAGAGAAGAAACCCCCCCCCCCGGTTCCTCCCATAATCTATCATGCCCCATCTTCCTTAGAGTCTCTCTTACGTACTTTAACCAGAGGAGGTCTCTAGACCCAGAGAGACTGAGGATTTCCTCCAACCCTTGTCGAGAGGAGTGAAGCTCTGGAGTAGCCCAGATTCTTTTCCAGCATAGGATCGGTACGACGCTGACCCCGACTGAGATGGGTCTGTGCCCAACGTCCAGCCTAAGGGGTACAACAGGGTACTAACCGGGAGTCCCAGCAGCTGCCGCAAAAAGCAGTTCTCTGAGATTACCATGGTATTCTCATCTTTATGCCCCTCTAACTCAGCCCCATAAAGAGTGGCACCCAGGGCTTGGAAATTATAAATTTGAATCACCTGGGAGATAGGTCTGGAGTCGGATCGCTGATGTAGCTTTAGCAGCTCCCTATATGATGTTCCAGTTTAAGTCTACGCCTAGAGATGTGTGTAGCCTACTCCATTTGCTTGGTAAGGTTAATCCCAAGATATTCAATGGTATGCACCTGCTCCTGAGGGGTCCCCTTCAGAGGGGGGTTAGGTCTGGTGGTCGGACAAGAATTGAAAACCATGGGCCCTATTCACAAAGGTAAAGCTAGACGGAAAGTCTAACTTTACGACTTTTCGGTATTCACAAAGCGCATTTACTACTCATAAATGCCCTTTGTGAATACTGAAAGTCGTATTCGACTTTCGGTATTCACAAATGGCATTTACGAGTAGTAAATGAGCTTTGTGAATACCGAAAGTCGTAAAGTTAGACTTTTGTCTAACTTTACCTTTGTGAATCGAGCCCCATATATTCTGTTTTTACCACTTTGATTTCCAATCCCCGCGATCTGCAAAAAGTACTAAATTGATCTAGGATTTTCAGTAACCCCTTAGGAGATTTAGACAAAAGAAGTCTATAGTCAGCAAACATTAAAGCAGGAACCTTCATATTGGCTATCCTGGGGGCATCACTCTCACATAGATTTAGATGGGTTACCAAATCTTTGACATATAGGATGAAGAGAGTTGGGGCAAGAACACAGCCCTGTCTCACCCACCCCTATTGACAGGGAACAGTTCGGTCACTTCGCCCAGCCGACCACATCTAACCTGGAAAACGTTTTGCTCGTGGAGCCTTACAATGATGCTGGAGGAGATAGTTGGGAATCCGCATGACTGCTAACACTTGCCACAGCCTAGGTCTGGGGACCTGATCGAAAGCAGATCGTAGGTCCACAAACACCACATAAAACTGACCACCCTCGAGTGCTACAGTTTTCCAATGTAGTAGCTGGAGCCTAAACACCTGATCAATAGTAGAGTTGCAGTCACAAAAACCCGCTTGTAGTTGGGTAAGGATGTCATTAGCCACCATCCAATCTTGAAGTTGATAAAGAATAATTCTACTGAACAGCTTTTGTGTACTATCTATAAGGCTAAGCATGTAATTGGTCAGTAGTGGAGGAGAGCCCTTTTTATGAACCGGTAAGATTTCAGCCCCCACCCAGGATCGAGAAATAGGTGTCCCACTCATTATAGCATTGAAAAATAGTGTAAAATATGCACCCCAAACATCAACCTCAGCAAGGAATAGGACTCCCAGAATTTTATCCATCCCCGGTGCTTTGATGGGGGTAATTTTCTTTATTGCTAAACACACTTCCCGGTTCATAATGGGAGGAAACTCTGCACAACCAGACATGTCACTGGAACCTACTATGGGCGCGCCCGACTCAGCTATACAGAAGGAGCTCTCTACCAGTGTTGTATTCTGCTTTAGGAGTCCGTATATAGGTTTTCCTGAAACATGTCCTTATATAGGCACAATTCGCATTGCCCTTATATAGGCATAGAATCACAGTCCTTATTTAGGCATTAGCCGTGCACTCCAAATACAGGCATGGTCACCGACATCCGTCCACCCTAACGTCACAACGAGTTCTTAGAAACCAGACCCATAAGCTCTTGGGAGTTCCCCTAGCACAGGATTATTGATTTCTCCAAGAACTCATCTATTATGTATGAACCGTTATACCTTAAGGGTTCATTCCTGACGTCTTCCTCTGTCCGACTTCACATCAATGCTAACATTCCAAGCGACCTACCAGGTATAAATATACCTTACCTTGCCTGAGCAAGTTAAGAGGAGACCTCGACTTCAGAGGAGCCCGTATCCCGGCCTGACGCACTGAGAAGACGCTGTCATTCCTGCTCGCAGAAGAATCCAGCTTCCAGTGTTCTGACTCCCTTCGCAGGGTGTTAGAGTTCCAGATCCGGCAAGAGATTCCCACCTCTCTCATTCTCAAGGTATGGAGCTGACTAGAACCTAGAGGGACTCTTGGCATACTAGACTTAACATAGTTTTAGTATACCATACTAGAGAATACTCCACCTACTTCTTACCTTTCCCTACACCTAGACTAGGTTAGGTACATTGGGGTAGAACTAGCTTAGAGACGCATCATATGAGTACTCGCATTTTTAGCTCATGTTATTTATGTATGTGAATATATGCTAAAAGATAATGCTAGCGCAGTATTATTTATTTCTACTGCTTACGCTGTACATTATATATCTTGCATACTGTCTTGTGATCATAACAGCACATATCTCTTACACGAGAAACAAGACTGTTCAATAAAACCTTTTATTGAAACGCCCGTCTTTTCTTTCTGTGTAACTCTGTGGAAACTAAGCATGCACGATTGACTGAGTGAAACTGCTATCTATTGTTTCCACGATTCTGAGACGTGTTCCGATTCTAAAGGGAAACAAAGTAGTCATGTTTATGCGGTTGCCAGAAACTACTCCCTTCTTGTTTTCAAGGAGTTTCTAGTGGCCTCTGAGCTAGCTGGCACAAAGTAATTAAGTTTAATATACTCGATAGGGACATACCGACCTCAGTCCTATGTCAAGCCTATAGGGTATATTATTCCAATGCGCAGAGCCTATTAGGGAAATAGGAACTACACTACATGGCACCCAAACGTTTGGTAAGGCAGTAATTTAACGCTAGATACTGAGTAACTCAGTTGTGCTTTTCTCTCAGAGACCCCTACTCTCATACTCCATAAGACGTCTGGAGTGGGTAGGGTTAAATATCCGCCAAAACTAAATAGGACAAAAACCCTATATATTAGTTGCTTGGTTTGTTCAACGTTGAAGGATACAGTGTTCCAAAATATTGTGCACCTTATCTTTTGTTTCCTTGAAACTTGTTCTACATTTTTCAAAAAACAAATGTCCACACGCGGGGACAATGACACCGAGAACGGTGTAGCTGCGGCTGACCCAGTCGTAACAGCTTTTAACTTTACAGGTTTAAATGAAACCGAGGAGGGTGTTATAGACATCGCTCCAAACTTAAGAAGAGCCATCACTCTAAAACTTATAAAACACGGCCTACCACCAAGAGGGGGTAGAGCAGTTTTCATGATAGAGGCACACGAATCGTTTCAGACAGAGGTATTCTATTCATGGATAGTATTCCCTGAATCAAATCCAGTAACAAAACTGTTTCACTTCTACAAAGAAGATGAACCACCAGAGGAATATATTCCTTTCGAGGATATTGAAATTCCACTAACATACCAGGAGCATCAGCTCTGGTTTAAAGGCGCCCTAAAACATCACAAAAACATTACCAGGCTCGGTCCACTAGGTAGACCAGGAGCAACATGGCCGATTCTAGCCGGCTACACACCTCATCCTGACATTGAAGAGATGTCAGACGAGGAATTACTTACTCAACTTACAGAGTTAATAAAAATATACAGACAATTGGTCCAATATGTCATGCGGACTTTCACAGTCCAACCACCATTGACCATTCCAAATCAAACCCCTCAACAGGGGAATACACTAAAAATTACACCACAGACTTTATACGCAGTCATGGGAAAAATGCCCACAAAACGTGAGCAAATTCCATCCTGGATAGCTCAAAAAATTACTCAAATTGAAGCAGTATTTCCAAATACTAGCCCTTATGAGAAACACAGAATACTAACGATCTGTTTACCAATGGGGATCACACCACAACTGGAAGACTGCACCACTTGGGGCTCAGTCTTTGCTGCCATCTATACTAAAACACATGGGGTTCCATCAATTGCAGTAATACCAGATGTCCTGAAACAAATTCAAAACGAATACGGGGCAGAACCTGCTCTGAATTTAGGTATGAAATTACTGAAAAATTTCGACCAGGTCTCAACAATAATATTATCTAATATTAAAGGGGAGGCAGCATCAGTGGCGATCCGCCAACGATTAAGGGAATTTGATGTAACAGAACATCAAACAGAACTACCCAGAATAATAGAACAATCTTATGCAGAGTTAGGCAGAGATAGTTTGGGTGGAAGACCATTGAAGCCAAAACTATCTGAAAGTCCTGAGAAGGACCCTATTAAACAAACTCCTACATCTTCTAAAAAGAAGTGGGAAACTAATAAACAAAATTCAAACGAGAAACGTTCTCAATCCCAAGGTAGGTCTCCTCAAAAGGAGCCCTCTGAAAGGAGGTATAACCTCGGGAATAGGGATAATTTAAGTAAACCTGACAGGTATCAAGATACTGATACACGTTCCTCTCGTACCTTTCAGATATCGTCACAGACATCGGAAAGAAGAGGACGGTCAGAACATAGAGAAGAACGCGTGAAATCGAAAGACGACAAACACGTTCAGAAAAATAAATCAAAACCTCAATTCTCAAAAAAGAAGGTAGCAGGTCTGAAGATCAGACATGCCGAGGATACTGAGAACACAACTCAAGAACGGAGAATGGGCTCAGACAATGCTGGACAGTGCGGCAGAAGTCACAATAGCTTGCCAGAACCTGAAGGAACTTCTGGAGATAGTGGACTTGAATGAGTACATCACAGTTGAGACTGTAGACACCGGGGTTAGTACTCCACAAAAGTTATATGAAATAACACTCCGAATGGAGGGAGACATACCAAGAAAGGTGAAAACACTCTTTTGGGAAAAACGTTCAAGGGGTTATGATATACTTCTAGCAGAAAAAGACTGGCCACCACAATTTGTCAGGGAGTGCCCACATGGTGAGGACATTATTATGTCTGCCTTCTCCAACCATATTCCAATTCACCTAAAATATACTTATGCCAGGAAATGGGCAGTTGCCCAGGCCCCAGCAATATACAAAAATCATGTAGGATGGGATGAGGACTCACCTCACCATAAAATACATCTAAAAAATGAACCTACTGCACAAAGGCAGTACCCAATAAAGCAAGAAGCTAACAAACAGGTCAGGGAGATCTTAGCAGGGGCGGTGCGTTCATTGGGGCGTTGGGGCGTAGCCCCCCCGCCCGCAGCTCCCTCGGCATCTTTGAACCTAAGTAAACAATCAGTTTACTTAAGTTCAAAGTGAGCCGAGGGAGAACTGACAATCATGTCAGTCAGCATGACGTCGGACCGCCCACCCCCTTCAGGGTCCTGCGTCATGTTGACTGACATGATTGACTGTCAGAGGGACCAGGGGCAGCAGGCAACACTGCAGCACAAGTGCGCATGAGTGGGTAAGGGCACCGAATTTTTGAGCCGTGCCCAGTCATGCGCACTTGTGTGTGCACTGGCTTGCGCATGCCCATTAGGAGAGCGAGGGTTGAGCAAAGGCTCAAACCTCGGTCTCCTAATGGGCAGGCGGGCGAGAGGTAACCGTGCCCTAAGCCAATCCTGGCGCTGCCAGCAGCGCCAGGATTGGCTGAGAGGGGCTGTAGGCAGGGCCAAACGGAGTCGGACCCGAGGCGGCGCGGACGGCGGACCTCCTCAGTCAGGTAGGATTTTCTTTTATATTTAAAAAAAATCCCCCGGGCCCCCGGTAAACCCCCCCCCCGCGAGCCGCGTCTGGAATGCTTACCAGTGGCTTCATCCCTGCTTGAAGCTAATATTTATGATCACAATGTCTTACTTCTTGCTTTCTTGACTCTCTTTTCCAAAGCGGTTAAATAATCTCACTCCTTACGTGGGATACTCATAGTTTGAGCTCGTTTACGGTTTCACATAGGTTTCGAAAGATGACAGGGACATGTTTCTGTGTCTTTATTATTAAGCTCGAGCTACCGTGGCATGCGAATGGATCAATGAAATGATATATTTATAGGGCGAAACGTACAAAGCTCAACTAGTGTAAGTTCCCAACATGTATCAGTCTCCGCTGTTTCGCACCACGTGCACAACAGTGCGCCACATACTCCCTCTCGTTTTCACCCGCGGCCATCCCTGCTCATTTATGCCCAGTCTAGAGGAAATAGTGCCTCCTTCCTTGTTCGCTCGGTCACATAACTGGCAATGCCTTTCTCAAGAAATAACTTTAAAACAAACACGTCTTTTTAGCATGTTTATTTCATAAACCACTTTAGTGCCTCGAGGCTTGTTGGCGCGGCCTGACATGTGCAAACGCGCGGACTGCAAATAAATGCGGTGCTTCGGAGGTCGTGAGTTCGAATCCTGGTCAGACGTAGTGAGACTTCCATCCTTCCGACAGAGCTACATTAAGTACCATACATTTGCACCACTCAGAACTTGGCAGTTAGTAAAAGGCAGGCACCGCATGACAAAAAGTGAGTGGGACTCGGGAGCCAACAAGAAAAGTCAGGGAAACTAGCACCAGGGTAGGGCACAGGCAGAAAGGCAGGTGTGCGGGATACGAATAAGCTAGAGCCTAGAGCGATAGAAATAAACAGATAGCGGTGGGGGAGAGAGAGGTGAGGAGAGGTAGAGGCGAGGATAAGCGGAAGCGTGTGCACCACACCAGGCTTGGAAGCTTTATCTCCCACCTTCGCGCCTAAGTGGTAAGCTAGCGTCCAGGTTATGTTACCTTTCATGTTAATTATGCTCGTGTGCAAGAGAGAGGAGTGGGAAGATCGACTGGGGGGTGTTGCGATGTGTTTCAAATAAAACCTGTTTATTTATATGGCGCATAAGACAGAGAGAGAGAGAGGGGTTCACAGAGAGGAGGGGGAGGGCAAAGGGGAGTGAAAAGAGTGACAGCAAGGAGAGAGTGAAAGGATGAACATGAAAGAGGGTGCAATTCAGGCAGAGCTGTATGGGGGAAAACAGGAGGTAGAAAGAGTGATGGGGAGACCTAAAGGTGAGGGGGAAGTGCAGAGGGCAGCTGAGGAGAGGGTGGCAGAGATGGTGAAGGGTGTGAGACACAAACACACCAAAACACAGAAATGAGTGGGAGGCAGAAAAAGGAAGGTGGTCATTTTTTAACACAGAAAGAAACTCGACTTGCTGGGACAAGCACTCAGTATTTCCTCATCCAGCCCAGTGCGTCTCATGGAAGCTCCCAGAAAGGGGAAGGTGTGACCAGGGGTGCTTGTGAGGTGGCACCGGGCCCAGTATGTCTGGCTGCGGGTTTTGTGTTTGTCACTTTGTGAGTAAATCGAGTATTTCAACGTCTGCTTGCAGCTGCAGCAGTCTCTGTGTACTTTTTTGTGTACAGGTCTTTAAGCCTAAACAAATGTTTGTGACTCATGCTTTATGTGTGTACTTGATAGTGTTTGAGTGTGTGTTTGTACTTGTGTTGGGGTGAAGTTGATGGATATAAGGATGTTGTTACAGATCCTGTCATAACACTTTCGCAAGTGCTTTATCAACCTTCCTGCTTCCTCAAATTTGCTTGAAAATGCTCCATTTATCCACTCTTTTTTCAAAATTTTCTCGGGGGGGAGAACCCCCCCCCCCAGTGCAGTACCACGATAACTTTACGCCGCACCACTTTCAAATGTCACCAGCCACCACTGGATCTTAGATCAACTTGAATACCAAGGGGTGATTGAAACATGCACCTCTTCAATGAACAATCCTTTGTTTCCTGTCTCCAAACCAGACCATACATATCGTCTAGTTTTGGATTACAGACACTTAAACACTTGTTCTAAAACATTTGCAGTGCAAAATGCATAGTACAGCATTAATGAATAACATTGTGCGTAAAAAATATAAAACCACATTGGACATTTCAAATGGTTTCTTTTGTCAGAACATAGCACCTGAAAGCAGGTACTTAACAGCTTTCTCAATAATGGGGACCCAGCGTCAATTTTGTCGACTCCCACAAGGGTTCAAGAACAGCCCGGGGTTGTTCTCAGCGAGGGTAACAGAGTTACTACAAATTTATGATAATGAGGCATTGTCATATGTCGATGACATCTATCTGACAGACGATGACCTGGATAGGCACTTGAACAGGGTGAGTACCATTATATTGGGCTTCGTCTCTGAGGGCTATAAGTTCAACTTTAAAAAATCCAAAATCACCCATCTCAATGTCCTTTTTCTAGGATATGAGCTTTCAAGTGAAGGCAAGAGCTTGGCAGCCAACTTTTTAGAAAGGTGTGCGCTGCTCCAACCTCCAAAAATGCTGAAAAATTTACAATCCATCTTGGGTTTCCAAAATTTTGGAAGTACTTACATTCTGAATTACGCAGAAAGGGTTAAACCTCTCTATGCATTAATCAAACCTGATTTTTCAATCAAAAATTGGACACAGGAACACACAGAAATCTTGCGTTCACTCCAAGCTAACATGTTAGCAACAAATCACTTACAAACACGCGTAATTCAACGCAACTTAGTGATCCGAATAATTTCGGGTCAATGCGGATTCACCTACTTAACATTTAATGAGGGTGAAAAAGTACCAATAGCATACAAATCTCATTTGTATACACAAGCAGAAATGCGCTTCACTTCAACTGAAAAAATACTGACAGCAGTTCAAACCACTGTAGCAAAAGAAAGAGCTCTAGCCCAAGGGAAACGCATTATTGTCGTAACTCCAGTACCAGCCTTAGAGGGGGTAACTAAAGCGAGCATTCCAAATGCTAAAGCATTACATCCTAGATGGATACAATGGATTAATTCTCTTGCTGCAACAGATGTTGAATATGTTTTTGATCCTGATTTAAAAACACAAGCATTCCTGCAATATGAACATGAATGTTCTCTGCCCACTGAAATTCTGCCTCTCGATCAGTACGAATTCATAATTTACACTGACGGATCCGCAAAACCCGCTACAGGGAGTAAGCAAGCTTACAGTGCAGCATGCGCAATCGTTAAAGGTCGCATGCAAGATGGTAACTTCAGACCAATGGTCACTGAAACTCAATCTCTAGGAGATTGCACAGCTCAGCGAGCTAAACTACAAGCATTCAAACTGGCACTTGAAAGTACAGATCGCGAATTCCCCACACTAATAGTGTGCGATTCTTTCTACTGTGTTCAGTCGTATAATGAATATATACAAAATTGGCTTGAAAATGGGTTCAAAGATGCAAAAGGTGGCACAATAAAGCATAAAACGCTTTGGGAACAAGTAGTTCAGTTAAAAAACGAACTACCAAAAGCTCACGTGATACACACGCTGAGTCATTAACGTGATGGCGTTCACGTTGCAGGGAATTCATTGGCTGACGAAGCCGCAAAGGGGGCTGTTCAGACGGCTTCCGTAGCTGCGATCACTCGTTCAACAAGCATTTGCAATGCATCGGTCTCGCCTTTGGGACCTTATATGTATTTAGCTATGCAGCACGTTAGCCTGGGCGCTGAAACATCTACTGTTGTTTAATATGGAGGGAAAGTAAGCACCAAACTGCGTGACACGCCAGGTATGGGAACACATGGACAGAAATATTGCCTTTCAGCGGGAAATGGTATAGTCCAAAGCTCTGTTTTTAATATAGAATCAGGGCCTTCTGTGGTCATTACTTAAAATACAAGATTTTAAGACAATTTCTATGGATTAATGTCTGTGTGGGCAGAAGGACATGGAGGAGGTAGGTAGTATGGGCAGTGAGTGGAAAGCTGAACACAGGAGACCTTAATAGCACTTAGCATGAATTAATGTACCTCACTAGTTTAATACCGAAATGTAGCAATAAGCAACAGAAAGGTGACCAGTCAACCTTCCCAAAAGGCTTTTTCCACTGCGCGGCAACACATGCTGCTGCGTTTTTAGTAACTTTGAAGCTAGAAACTTTTTGTGTGTGAAAATCTGCAGATTATGTAGCAGATGATGGATTATGTGGCAAATGCAGCAAAATGTACAAGTATGCGAAAATCGCCGCAACTTCACAATCGCATAATTTCAGTGGCCCTGCTAATAGTTTAGGAATGCCGCTCGTGTCATGAGCACATGCTACATTGGGATTTGAGGTCTGATTATGGCCTATCTGGCCAGAAAAGTTTGCAAAAATGTTAGTGGAATAGATCGTGTTCTTTAATCTGCACTTATCAGATCTGTTGGGCAAGGCATAGTCTTGACGGTTTGCAGCGAAGGGGAGTGGCACTCTTTTCTTAAGACACAGGGGAGGGAGGACCAGGTGTGCTGCACAACCCAGCATATAATGTACAGCAGAAAGCAGATTGTTACGCAACATACATCAGCGATGGGTACCAAACTTAGGGGCATATTAGCAAGACCGGCGATAAAATTATCGCCGCTTTAGCGGCAGGAAACTGCCGCTAAAACGGCGATAATGGGCTTGCTAATATGCGTTATAGAATTCCAATAGAAGCCCAGGTTAGATGTCCTGCACATCTAACCTGGGCTTCTATTGGAATTCTATAACGCATATTAGCAAGCCCATTATCGCCGTTTTAGCGGCAGTTTCCTGCCGCTAAAACGGCGATAATTTTATCGCCGGTCTTGCTAATATGCCCCTGAATTTACTCATGGAATTTCCCTACTCCAGGTACACTACATCTGCCTAGCAGCTCTGGGTGCTCCTGTGGTTTTTGGATTGCTACTTTGCCCCCCATTGTATCAGCTTGCATACCTAAGCATCAGGGTTATGTCACAATTTTAATAAGTTGGCAAAGGTGAATTTATGTGTGCAGTATATGCGAGGCAGCTCTTATACAGATAACTGTAAAGCAGGCCACATTTCTATCTGCGTTGATTTAAGGGTGTCTCAAATCTTAGGACGGCCATAATGCTCTTATTACAGAAAGCTGCAGATGGAGTTTTTTATTTTATTTATTAAATACAGCTTCATATCGCTTATTAATGCCCATACCCTTGCGCCAGCACAAAAAGCAATTAATAAAAATAAACTAAAATTAACTCCACCACATGAACTCTTCCAAGACACGAGACAAAAGCTCTGGTTTTCGCAGATGGCTGGCACCTGTCATTTTATGCTACTACAACGGGGCTGTGGTTGCCCATATTTGAAACATTTGCTAGGTGGCAAATCCAGTCAGAGCTTGTAATGCTACAAGCTGGAACAATTGCATTCCAGAATATTACCAGCATCCAGTTACAAAACGCTCACGAAGTTTGCCCCCACTACATCAAATGTATGAAGTCCGAAAGGTACACCGTTAGAGGTGCACGCGAGGTGTCAGTCCAGCTGCTTCAGACCCTGGCTTGCAGTGGACAGTTATAATGTTCGCCAGATGAGCTCTGCTGCCGATTTGTGAAGCTGCTTTGACCTTTAACCTCGCCTGCTCCTGTAAACATATAATCCCAGTATACTGGCACAGTAAAACAAATTGCTGACAGCAAGCACAACTAGTGTTCAGCTGGAAACACGCGTGCACGCAATAAGTCTGCATGACAGTTCAGACTCACAGTTGACAACAGCTGGTATGGCACACAAAGGCGCGTTTACATAAAATACCTGCGGAGTAACATGATAAGGCAGGGGCAATTACAACTAATTAAAACTCGTCTGTTTCGTTCACCGTCAATACAGCCAATAATTCCTTATTGTATAATCGAGTTTTTAAGCGCCCAATGTATGTGCATGGAAATTAAATATATTTCCAAGCCAACTTCCGGCGGCTAGTAAATAGGGTGGAGGAACCTCCGCATTTACACGTTATAACGGGCGGGCGGCACTATGTTGAGACGAATTCAGTAATGCGACATGCCACGGGCCACATTTTCCTTCCATATTTATCAAAGGAACATAACGAGTAAAACCTACGCTGTCTAATACATACGCATATGTTCTACAGCGCCGTATACCATTGGAATAAATTCGTGCCGAGGCCACCCGCTCCTTAATCAGGGTTCATCAGCCTTCAAAAACGCTATTTAAATATGACGGTGCATTGAGGGTCAACTGCATATTATCACTAAGAGTAGGAAAATCATTAAACATTGGATAAATTCCGTAATAAGGAGATGTCGGGCGATAACACACAGATGTATTTAATTAACACTGCGTCCGCTTCGCACATCGTCCCAAAAGAAATTTAAGTATGGCGAGATGCATGTAAACAAAGCCATATTTGACACGGTAATTTGACTGGGGCAGTTCGCCATGAAACTGAAAGCAAAACAATAGTGCCCGCAGATGTATTTAATTAACACGGCACCCGCTTTGAGCGTAGTAACAGAAACGAGGCTCGTCACATCCAAGACGTCTCTACACAAGCTCCTATATGTCTGTTTTTAGCCCGACTGCGTCATCTCGGCGCTTTTATTGCATTTTTTTTGTAGGCACAAAAATAACAGCCCTGTAAAGTTGCTTTAAGCTTCTATGTTCACACACGTCGTATCGCTGCAAAAAGTAAACAAAAGTTTAAAAACGAAAGCACTTTGCTTGCTAGTGTACCCCTACCCCTCCAACTAACTTTGAAGTTCAAAACACACCGAAACTTCAGGAATTATGCATGCGCTGCTTCCAGCATTTCAGTAGTAACAGGAGCTGCTGCTGCAAGCCTGTTCTGGCGCGTCTCCGTGCAATGTGGGAGTCTCAAGATGTGTGCAAAGCAACGCCTAGTGCAATAGATCACAATGTTTAAAACAATATTTAAACTTCTGTGTCAGAAGCATCTCGAGCCTTGGCGAAATGACGCTTCCCACCTCTTTCTTCTACCTCCAGGATAGCGCGTTGCTAGGGATCCGGTTTCAGTTGCAGCGCTCAGTTTAGAGAGATAAACACACCGAGGCTTCAGGAATTATGCACGCGCTGCTTCCAGCATTTCAGTAATGACAGGAGCTGAGACGGACGATCGACTTAAAAACGGGAGAGCGGGTGGGCGGGGTGATTAAAGGCACGAACAACGGGAGTGGGGGGCGGGAGAGAAGGCACGGACAGTGGGAGGGGTGGCAGGGGAACAAAGTAGTCCACAGTAAAGGGGCCAATAGCCATGGAAGGAGACATGGCTGTCATAAGAAGGGACTAGCAGCCTCTAAACCAATCGGAAGGCAGCATTTAGAAAGGACAAAGCCACAAGCCAATGAAAAAGTAGGCAGGGGAGTGGGCGGGGCATCCCTCACCTATAGTGTATACTGCATGCCTCGCAAAGCGATGGCAGCACATTCGTGCTGCAACGCTAGGCGAGACCTAAAAAGGAGAATAGACAGTGAGATATTGTTGGCTGTCAATGCTACGAGCAAAGGCAGTGGTGCAGCGTTACCAAAAAAGTTTCCACTCAAGTACTCTTATGTAATTGATGCGAACAACGTTCCTTTTGCTCGAATCCCTGGAGTGGGGGATAGGGCAATTCCAAACAAGGAACGAAGATTAGGACTAATCCTAGCAGCACATGAAGGGATAGCCTCTGCCCATGCAGGTATTTCTGCAACAGTATCTTTACTGAAACAAAGATATTGGTGGCCTGGCATTAGGAAACAGACCAAAAACTATGTTTTAGAATGTGAAATATGCCAACAGATGAAAGTCTCCACAGTGAAATGTCCTGCGCAGACACCCTGTTAATTTCAGACAAACCATTAGCTTGTGTTTACCTGGACCACTGCGGTCCCTTGCAAAGGGACGGTAACTATAAATATATAATGGTCGCAGTGGATTCGTGCTCAAGGTTCCTATGGATATGGCCTCAGCGCTCGGCTGACGCTCGAACTGTTATAAAAGATTTGCGAGTCTTTATCGGCACATACGCAATAGGTACGCTACATTCTGACCAGGGCCCTGCGTTTAGCTCTCGGGCTTACAAAGAAGCCATGGCCAGTTTGGGCGTTGCATTGCGGTACTCCTCTCCGTTTCATCCTGAGGGAAATTCTGTTGTGGAAAGGAAAAACCAGGACATAAAACAGTCTATAACAGCTAGGGTATTACGTTCGGGTGATGGGTGGGTCAAACATCTTTATGGGGTCCAACGCTCATTAAATAATTTGCCAAGAAGTTCTCTATGGGGGGTCACTCCATATGAGGTCCTATTTGGGACAAGAATGTGGGTTCCTGATCTCGAATGTAAAGGCACAGTGGTGGAAAATAAACCCTTTGATATCAAAGATCGTTTGGCTGTTTTACAGGATCTAAATGAACTAAGATCGAAACAAAGCAACGTGTTCCTGAAGCCAACCATCACTGGGGAAAAACCGGCAGTCCCAGCAAGGCCTGTCTGGATCCCAAAAGTTGGGGATCTAGTCAGAAAGAAGATTGCTGACAAGAAGGAATTTGGACCTTCTTACAGACAACCAGTACCTGTCCTAGCCGTACACGGAACAAGAACAGTACTTCTGCCGCCCCTTGCTGGAAAAAAGGAGAAAAGATTTGTGTCAATCGACCTCATCAAACCACAGTATGTGGCCAATACTAAATAGTAGGCCTCGTGGACTCCGACCTAGTAGCAGACGCACTCCTCTCGCTACTATCCAAGAGGTTCAGACTGAAAGACTGATAACCATCGAGAATTCAGCAGTAACAGATGAAGGACTAAGCAACAATGCTATGGAACTCATCCCTCTTGAAACTCAAGTAACAGTTCATCCAAATACACCTGTCTACACCAACGTGACAAGTGATCAACTGGTTCCAGCGATTTCGACAAATCCTGATGCAATTCCAACAATTGACAGAACTGCTTCTGGCTATTTCATTAACTTTGATACGTTTTCTGAGGATCCGAGTGAGCCTGAAACGACGCCAGCATTACAAACTTTTAAACAGCAAGTACAAGACTTTTTTCATTTTCTGAGAAAGACTTATCTGGTTTCACCATGGATTGAACTATGGATTATTTCTGGAATATTTTTCTTTCTGCTTTGGCTAGCTTTGGTTATGACTATGAGCGTGCTTATAAATGGCAGATACATCCGTTTGGACATTGAAAGTAAAAATGTGAACTTACTTTTAAAGCCACACAAATCATCCCATCGTGAAGCAAGAGACTTGTCAGCAGTGAACATCACAGCCGTTCCTATACAGGATGGTATAGTGTGGGACAAAACCGATTTCGATATCTTCGGCCCTACGGAACGTTTGAACATTCCACATTTATTTAAAATTTCACTAAGTGATTTTATTTCATCCAGTACCTATTCTGATGATTGGGACTTTGAGACTGTAAATGATATGATGTTTGATCTAGAAAGGTCTGCTGCATTTTCTAATAATGAATATTTAGAGTGTTCATCAGACTATGAACAGCTGTATTGCTATAACCACTATGGTCATCATTTTTTGCATAAATCTGCAACACCTAGAAATGTGTTTATGTTTAACCAATGGGAGCATTGTCCTACACCACCAAAAGGTAGTTCAAAAACGTTTGCTAAAAAGTTTCCCTATTTTTCAGGGTACAATACATCTGATTCGGAAACATATTACTATAAAAATGTAAACAAAACAGGACAGAAAATTATTTTAACAAATACAAAACAGATTTACTCTGCAGCATTTATTGCCCAATTGTCTAGACATGGATTCAACTTGTGGAAAGACACAATAGACACAAAATCTGTCTGGGGTTCTAAAGATTGGCAAGTGCAGGGGATAGAAGCTTTGTTTAGAGCATGTATCATCCCTCAGCAAATAATGTTTTTGAATGACATTGTGCAACACACGTTTTGCCTTGGTTTAGCCAAGATCAAAGACATGAAAACACCTTCTGTACCAACACCTGCCAGTAATAACAATACACGGGCAGCAGTTACAGTTGATACAATACTACAACTCAACAGAACAAATCCTGATTGGGGAAAATGGTTGATCTGGCCCACAGACACAAACATCTGTCAAGAAAGATTCCTGAATAAAACACAGGGCTTTACTATTCATAGGCCAGACCCACGATACGTCCAAAGACAACATCCGGGGGTAGTAACAAAATACAGTGTAGGAAAATTGTGCCTCGACTGGCTACAAAAATCTACGCTTGAGGATGTGAAACAACACTTATCTTTACTTAAAGAAGACGCAGACCTTAGGGAATTCTTGCTAGGACCAGGAAAACCGCGTCAAAAACGTTTCATATATGCCGGCATCTATGCTGCTTATAATGAAGCATGGAAGGTTTCACAGGCAGAGGCCGCAGAACGAATACGTGAACTTGATCGTATTAACTTAGAGAAATCTCTCACTGTGGTCGACAATGGGTTAACAACTTTGTCATCCAGAATTTATGCATTGGACAACATTGTATCCTCTGCTATTGACATACTGGAACAAGATTTAGCCATGTTACAACAAGGCCAATCTCAGTTACGTTCTATTATGTTATTAAGCTGGACGCTGCAATCTTTGTGTGCGGGCTATGTGCTTTGGCGTTTTATCAACACGTCAGCTCTGTTTGCAGAATACAATCTGACTGATAAACAGATCAAACTGGCACAAAGGGGAGCAAAGTATACAGTGCTGAGCATTGAAAAACTGGAAAAATTACCATTCACAGTGGCAGAAAAACCAGCTACAGAATGGCTTATTCATGGCAAAATCACTCTGCCTGTCACTACTTTTCAGTTTCAGTATTGCCTCAAACAAATGCAAGCAGGCAAATATGAAAGGTTGGGTAAAGAATACATTAAGACATCCTGGGATTTACCTTACGAATACAGATGTTGGATTGGGGATCGTGAAGTGTTTCTGAGCAGTACACACTGTGAAATGCACTAAGCGGTTCACTTATATGTCAGGACATTTCTTTACACGGGGCTTGTAATGGTTCTGTGGCAAATTTGTCCTGCCACCAGCAGGGTACACCAGCTACTGTGATTAATCCAACATTTGGGCAACTTTCTAACGGGAGTTACCTCATGTTGAATGATCAGAGTTGCTGTGGCATGTTGCCAGGCATCCCATATCTGGTAACGGTGGACTCCAGGGTCACTTGCTGTATGCAAGTATTGTTCCCCCCAATAGACACAGTCAGGTAGTCGCCTTTATGGCCTTCATTGAATGTTTCTTTTATACGATTTGATACTTTAAGCAGAATCAAAGCCATGCTTATACAGCAAACCGTGCCTCTGACCTCGGCCAAAGAAATCTATGATTTACAAGTTGCAAGGACTTCGGCTGAGATACAGGCTTTAATTCGTACAAACTGCTGTATACCTCGTAGAAATGATGGGACGTATCTTTAACATGTCTGATACGAGCGGAATTGTACATGTATTTAAGACCATCTGTTCAGGACTATTAGCACCTTTCCAGGCAGTCCTCGGAATCATCCCAAACTTCGCACATTCGGTGTTTGGTGGTGTGCCATTAATTCTAGCACTTGTTGCAGGAATGCTATTTCTATTCCTACTATTACGCTATGGCAAGCCTATTCGCCAACATCACTCCAAGCGATGTGGAGAAAGCTCTCCTTGAACGGAAGTGCCATGAGCGCATAGTACAGCTTTTGGGCATGCCTCGTCTACGGGAACTTAATACAATGTGGTTCCTGTCATTCAGACCAATCTGGCAAGATTGCATCTTACCTGTTCTACGCTGCCTGCTTTGCGGTGAAGAATGCGTGCTAGACACCTGTCTAACACTCCCATCAGTCATGCCAACGGATATCGATACTCTGCTGGACCCGATTACGGCCCATGCTCTGTGTTGTCCACAGAGGCTACCAATCCTGATGACGGCATTCATTGAGATCTCACAGACGCTTCCTGCTGCTGCTGAGGTACGAGATGGATCAACAGGCACACAGGTAACAACGGACGCGAACATTGCTGCGGCATCTTCTGCTGAAGGCGATGTTTCTCATCTCTGTGCAATTAACCTTCTGAACGAGGTGTTCCAAATGTCACCAACTTCGGTGGACAATATTTTGGCTACAGAAATAGATGATTTCAAAAACTTGTACAAAAAGTTAATGCACCAACGCACATAAAAGGTCATACCTTGGACCCAGTGTTCACTAATATTTTGGAGTTGACAGTAGAGACTCCCACTCCGCTACCATGGACTGATCATTTGATGATCCCTTTCTCGCTAAAATTCCCCTTCACTGCGAAGCTAAGGAGCATAAGTCGGCGAAAGTCCGACCATGGTCCAAGCTTTCCGCTGAGACATGGTCAACACAACTTCTTAACACAAAACCTATTTTTGAGACTGACACTCTCTCGGCAGCTGAGGCACTCAACCATTGGTTAGAATCTACACTGGATAAAGTCATTCCGATAAAAAAAATTAATCATAGTGTGAAAGAAAATATTTCCCCATGGTACTCACCCCAGCTTAGATCGCTCAAACAAAAATGTAAACAACTAGAGAGGATTTGGAGGAAAGATTTCAGTGAAAGCACAAAACATACTTACAGAGAAGCCATAAAGCGATACCAAGCGGAAATTAAAGGGCGCAGTCATCCTATTATGAGGATAAAATTAAAGCAGCATCTAACGCACCCAAAGAATCTTCAGAATTACTAAATCTCTCCTTGAGCCCTCTCTCCATGATACCTCTAGAAATTCATCCAAGGGACATTGTAACGAACTGGCGAGTTACTTTCAGGGAAAAATACAAGCTATCTATAAGACCCTCCCTGTATCCCCACTACCTAGTGATTTAGATATCCCCTTGATGGAAGTAGTTGGGCAACAGGATCAGGGAGTAGTGGTAGCAGTTACTCCCACCTTGGAGAAATTTCCTCTCTTGGATATGGAGACTCTTGTTAAAATCTTTGCTAAAATAAAATCTGGATCTCCTCTAGACCCCGCCCCTCCACATATCCTATCTAAGGCTAAAGGTGTGATTTTTCCAGCTATCCAGGAGGTGCTTAACATGTCCATTACCAATGGACTCGTGCCATCGATATGGAAGCATGCCATGGTAAAAGCACTACTTAAAAAACCTAGCCTGGACCCAGAAGCACTGAGTAACTACTGGCCCATATCCCTCCTTCCCTTGCTTAGTAAGATCTTAGAAAAACATATAAATTCTACCCTATCAGCCTTCCTAGAAACCCATGAACTACTTCACCAATCTCAGACGGGTTTCCGCCCACAACATGGCACGGAATCCGCACTAACGGCTGTGGTTGAGGAAGCTAGGAGGATAGTGGATCAGGGAGGAGTGGCGGCCATTGTCCTCCTGGACCTCAGTGCGGCATTTGATACGGTCAACCTCAATGTTCTCATTGAACGGTTAAGGAGAGTCGGGGTAGCAGGAAGTGCCATCTCCTGGATTCAATCATTCCTTAATGGCAGAACTTTTCAGGTCTTTTCGAAGGAATCCATTTCCAGCCCTCTCCCTCTGAATTATGGAGTGCCCCAGGGATCTTCCCTAAGTCCTACGTTATTTAACGTATATATGAGGCCACTGGCGGAGGTCATCCAGCCATATGGGATCAAAGTGGTCACCTACGCGGATGATACTCAGCTGGTGATATCTCTTAATCATCCACGGACTGACCCTGCAGACCTGGAGCTCTGCCTAGGAAAAGTAGCCACCTGGATGCAATACTCCTGTCTCAAACTGAATGGAGAAAAAACAGAAATCATGTATGTGGGCAACACTGCCAAGCTAACTCCCACACTATCATGGCCTCAGTGCTTGGGCACCCCTCCAGTTCCGAAATCCAAGATCAAGAGCCTCGGTGTGTGGCTGGATGACTCAATTAAATTTGACCAGCATGCAGTGGCAGTGACGGGTGCGTGTCACGGCATCCTTAGGAAACTACGGAAGGTCCTCCCCCTATTACCCACTGAAGCGAAGAAAATAGTAGTCCAGGCCCTGATTCTTTTGCGGCTGGACTACTGTAATTCACTGTATCTGGGAGCCCCAAAGTCCACCCTAAGGAAACTCCAGGTGGCCCAGAACTGCGCAGCACGACTTCTGACAGGCTGCAGTAGCAGGCAGTCAGCTAGCCCCAGTCTGAAAGCCCTTCACTGGCTACCAATAAAGGAAAGAATCTCCTTTAAAGCCTTATGTACTGCTCATAAGACCCTTATGGGCACAGGCCCCAGAATCAATCAGCCTTTGATCACCGCCTACCTCCCCAGGAAATCTCTTCGCTCGGAGAATTTAAATCTAGCCTGTACTCCTAAAATTAACAGGCAGCGGAGTGGAGGCCGCTCCTTTTCATATAACATAGCTGGACTGTGGAACTCCCTCCCTCTCAATCTCCGCCATGAAACTACCCACCTCTCTTTCCGGAAGGGTCTTAAAACATGTCTATTCCAGAAGAGTACCTGCTAGCCTTCCCTTATTAGCCTTAATTGCCGCCAGCGCTGGGATGCCTTGGGGTAGCCATGCGCTCTATAAATGCTAATTAATAATAATAATAATAATAATTTCATGTTTACACCAGACCCATACACTGACTTTGATTCGGCTCACAGTGTACCAGGGACGCAATGAATTTGGCCTTCATATTTTCAAAACTTGGAACTCTTCCTAAAATTGAACTTTTTCTTTTTTATTTATTTTTTGAAAATACATGGCGAAACACTCTGCTTACAGTAGAACTATTCTTATAAAACGGACTTCTTTGACTACTTCCAGTGACACAATATCACCTTATTTGTCTAACATTTTCATTTAATACCATGATATGCAATGGCTTTGATTTTTGAAAACTTGTCAACCATTTCATCATATGTATATATTTCTGTTTATTCATTCATGTTGCATTTATTTTCAATATATGCTTAGAAAGATAAAATGCTTTAAAATGTACAGTACCTATTGCATTACATGTTTTAGCAACAGTTCTTTTAAAAACTTCTTTTACTATGCTTTTAGAAATGTTTTTAGCAACATGTAGTACTCAGTTTAATGTTTAGCATTTAATCTTTAGCATTTAGTATTATCGTTCATTCGAAAGTGGAGTGGGTGTTGTATTCCGCTTTAGGTGTCCGTATATAGGTTTTCCTGAAACATGTCCTTATATAGGCACAATTCGCATTGCCCTTATATAGGCATAGAATCTCAGTCCTTATTTAGGCATTAGCCGTGCACTCCAAATACAGGCATGGTCACCGACATCCGTCCACCCTAACGTCACAACGAGGTCTTAGAAACCAGAGCCTTAAGCTCTTGGGAGTTCCCCTAGCACAGGATTATTGATTTCTCCAAGAACTCATCTATTATGTATGAACCGTTATACCTTAAGAGTTCATTCCTGACGTCTTCCTCTGTCCGACTTCACGTCAATGCTAACATTCCAAGGCACCTACCAGGTATAAATATACCTTCCCTTGCCCAAGCAAGTTAAGAGGAGACCTCGACTTCAGAGGAGCCCGTATCCCAGCCTGACGCACTGAGAAGACGCTGTCATTCCTACTTGCAGAAGAATCCAGCTTCCAGTGTTCTGACTCCCTTCGCGGGGTGTTAGAGTTCCAGATCCGGCAAGAGATTCCCACCTCTCTCATTCTCAAGGTATGGAGCTGACTAGAACCTAGAGGGACTCTTGGCATACTAGACTTAACATACTCTTAGTATACCATACTAGAGAATACTCCACCTACTTCTTACCTTTCCCTACACCTAGACTAGGTTAGGTACATTGGGGTAGAACTAGCTTAGAGACGCATCGTATGAGTACTCGCATTTTTAGCTCATGTTATTTATGTATGTGAATATATGCTCAAAGATAATGCTAGCGCAGTATTATTTATTTCTACTGCTTACGCTGTACATTATATATCTTGCATACTGTCTTGTGATCATAACAGCACATATCTCTTACACGAGAAACAAGACTGTTCAATAAAACCTTTTTATTGAAACGCCCGTCTTTTCTTTCTGTGTAACTCTGTGGAAACTAAGCATGCACGATTGACTGAGTGAAACTGCTATCTATTGTTTCCACGATTCTGAGACGTGCTCCGATTATAAAGGGAAACAAAGTAGTCATGTTTATGCGGTTGCCAGAAAGTACTCCCTTCTTCTTTTCAAGGAGTTTCTAGTGGCCTCTGAGCTAGCTGGCACAAAGTAATTAAGTTTAATATACTCAATAGGGACATACCGACCTCAGTCCTATGTCAAGCCTATAGGGTATATTATTCCAATGCGCAGAGCCTATTAGGGAAATAGGAACTACACTACACCAGGAGGGCATACAGGCCAGAAAAATGTGTTATCCAATCGGCAGCTGCAATATTGTTCTCTAAGGGACAGTAGCCTTCTTTGTTCTCTGTGGCTACTAGGTTCCAAAAGAAACATTAGTCTCGACCCTTTAGCAGCTGTCAGAAGGCCATCCCACCTCCCTTGATCCCATTCCTTTTTCGCATTGAGTGTGGCTTATTTATAAGCCGCCCTCCTGAGAGGTATCATCCCCCTATCCTGTTGCTTAATAGAAGTAAAAAGAGCAACCTTCGCATGTCTACCCGGTTGGTTAAACCATGAAGGTTGCCTTCTCCTGCCTATCACAGGCTTTGATACCACAAAAAAGTTATTCTTAAGGCCCTCAAACAGTGACTTATGAACAACCCCAGTCTTTTGAAGGGAATCTCCCATGCCCAGACCCAGGTCCAAAAAAAGCAGTTTCCCAAGGATTCCTTCCACAAAACTATACATAGACCTGACCTGCTCTTGTGAGCATGCTATAGAACTCCATTTAATTCTATGCCGGTTGGCAGATAATTCAATCCTATTGTCAAGGGGATCTAAGCAACTAGCTAACCCCCTTTGATCAGGTAAAGCCATAGTAAGAACTAGAGCGTTATGGTCGCTGTTGTGTCTCGGTGTGACTACCATGTCAATGAGAAAAACCCAAAGCCTAACATCAATCAGTATGTAATCTATAAGGCTAGCGCAAGACATGTGGTTAAAAGTGTACTACCCATACTTGTCAGAAGGGGTTCTACCATTACATGCATGAATACATTATTTTAAAACTAAAGCATTTAGTTGAAGAGCCAAGGGGGACCATTTTCTGATCGGAGGAATTGCTACATCAGGATTAAGCCATACTCTGTCTTCCTCCTGCGATGGATCAGTAGAGCTGCTGTCCAGGGGCTCAAATTGACAGTTGAAGCCCCCCCCCCCAAAGTTTTGTAAACCCTTTCAGGAATAGAGGCAAGGTGTGAGGACAATAGCTCAACAGTAGGACATTACCGTTTGTTCCCCACTGGCATAAGATATTCATTATAGAGATAATAACTGTGTTTGGGGAAATTAATAGACTAACATAAGATGTCATCAGAAGCAACTGTGATCTCATGGACAACACACTCCAGGGAAGAACTGACCCAGATCGCAAGTCCCCCTTATGGTCTGCCTTTCCCTTTTTTAGTGGCTTCCTTGCTGAAATTTTCAAATCCGACTCGATGGGCCTGCGTGGTTAACCAGATCTCTTGAAACACACAGAGGTCATGCAGAGCTATAAAGAGACCCCAATCGACACAATCAATTTTGGTGCCCAACCCTGCCACGTTCCACGAGAGAAGCTTAAGGGGAGGTAGGGACTGGATGGGTCCTTGTACTTCAAGATTCCCTTCCCAGGAGGTCACCCCTATGGCACATTGTAATTTGGGTTCTGTAGACAATGCTCTTCCGTGTTTCACCCCCCTACTACCTATCTGACTGGGGCAGGGCTTACAGGAGGGTTTAAACATGGGGTCAACCAGGCGTGCGAGAACCAAAGATCTACTACCGACATGGCTGTAATTGGAACTTATCTTCTCCGTGGGTAGGTGAGGATGGACCACCAAATTAATTGGGGCCCTGATGCACAGCACAGTGGTAACCTGTTGGACTATGGGGTGGCCACCTTTTATCCCATCACCAACAATCGAGGTGAGAAAACTATTTGCACGCCCCCCCACCCTCCTGCCACTGCTTGTCCAAGCTGCCCCAAGTGCTAATTACAACAATCGGGACAATACAGTCAACATCCTTGGTATCTAAGAGTCAGTTGACTCCTTCAAGGGTGGCATATCGGTCAGAAACTGAGACATTATAAACTACATGATTATGTTGCAGGCCCTCAAAGTCTGGCACTAATACCGGGGGGTACGGAAGTTATACTTCGGCAAGGGACTGTCATTGCTGGGTTTATAGAAATAACGTTGGGGCATTAGAGCAATGCCCGACCAACCATCCTTGTTGCTCACAGGGTCAAAGCGTAGCCTGCATACCAAATGTGGACTCTTGAAGTTGATTATCACATGTTCCCCGGGTCGATCCACTGGCCCGGCTCAATACACCCCACCCTGTGAGTGAATAATATATTACTATCCCAAAAAAAGTTTAAAATCCTTATTCTGCATAAGACTGTCCAGGGTTTTGGTCAATAGCTCATCGTGTGACTCTCACTGATCCTCTTGCAGCTGGAGAACTCCTGTCAAAATTGCCACATATGGACAAGACGTGGGGTTAAATTTATTACAGGAAGTTTCCGGCTACAAAATGGGCCACAGGACCCTGGGGACTCAATGATGCTTTCTTTACGGAGCAGTGGATCCCCTTGGGAACTCTTGTTAGTCTGTTTGCCTTGTTGCAGGAGATCACCGCACGCAGCATAGTGTAGGCTAGAAGGACCTAGATTACCACAGTTTGGAACACAGGTAGCAGTTGTAACAGGCCTAGAAATGGCAGAAGGGGTGGGGGTTAAGCTGGAAGAGTCTCCCACCCTGCTTGTGGTGACAGGCCTATGAGCTTGAGAGGTCGGAAGCTGCGCTTTGCTGATGTCATTGAGTCCTAGTTCCACTGCCATGAGGCATGTCAAGATTGAGGCAAGCTCCAAACGCAAGATTTCCTTGACTTGGGAAACAAGATCTAACCCTAATTGTGCCAACTAAGGCGGCGGGCTTAGAGTGCTCCCCCAGCAAAGAACTGGGGGCAGATCACTGAAAAGCTGACCTACGTTTATATCTATATGAGTGCCAGCCTCTGTGAATTTGGGCCGGGTCACCATTCTACACCACTTGGTCACTACCGGAGATTGGCAACACTCCTCATGGGACACCACCGAATAGGGGACAGCTTCCGATGAACAAGCAGGTGGGGCTTGGGCCTTGTCCAAAACACAAGAGGCCCCATTTGCCATACTAATATGTGAATTAACAGCAGATGCATTAGATGTTAAGTGTGGGGACAAACCGGAGCCCAGAGACAACCTCCTCTCGGTTAAATCGATCTCCATAGAAATAGCCCCCATAACCTGCTGCAGCATCCGATCAATTGAAGTGGCTTTGAGGGGATGGGAAATGGCAGATGTCCCAAATCCTTTTCTTTTAATCGTGTTGCCTGCTCAGAATGAGCGTAGGAAGCATGCACACACCAGAAGGTCAGACGTCTGAAGCCCAAGATAAACGCAAATTCCAATGGGCCGTCAGTGTATGGCACAGCGCCGCCTCTCCACAAGAAAAAGAGCCACAGTAAAGACTCAGGATAAAATTCTGAAGGGATGCAATGCAAGGCTTCAAACAGGCATGGGTTAAAAAACCTTTAAGGGACCAGAAAGTCTAAAATAAGAGAAAAAAAGCCACTCACCACAGGTTAAGAACAAAGGCAAGGAGTGGCCCAGCCCAGCCTCATCCGGCCGCCGATGGGCGCAGACAGGCCCGTCATGGCCCGGTCTTCACCCGGTTGCACGCCCTGGCGTGGTCCGCACTGCTGGACTCTGCTAGCACTTAGGTGCGCAAGTACAGCTGGGCTTCTCAGGCCCGCCTTGGCCAGATGGAGCCTGGGGGATGAAATCACACCCCAGTACTAACTGCAGGCTAGCGTTCAAGAATGCGGATAGGGAACCGTTACAACAACCTGGGCTGTGGGACTCTGCTAGCGCTTAAGTGCACGAATCCAGCTGATCTTCTCAGGCCCCACCTTGGCCAGATGGAGTCTGGGGGATGTAGTCCCACCTCAGACCTAACTGCAGGATAGCGTCCAAGAATACGGGCAGGGAACTGCAACATAAACAAGCAGAAATTAATTAGAAACATCAATGTTTTGCAACACTGAGGCTTTTTACTTCAAGATTATCTTATAGGATTCTATGGAAGTGTAGGATATCATTTACACCACCAACCAGGATGTCTGCTGCCTTACAGAAACATGGCTTACCCACACTTCATCCGTAAACATTATGCTAGCCATTCCCATTAATTACAGGACTGTTAATGTTGATCGAAAGGAAACAATGGGAGGTGGGGTTGCTATTATTTTTAAATAAAACATTCAGTGCACTATCAAAGACTTACATCTTACACATGATTTTGAAGTCTTTTTCTTCAAACTGAGCTTGACACCTTCACATTCCCTAAGAGGAGCCATAATTTGTAGGCTACCCTGCTAAAAGAAGGATTTTAGTATAAAATTGATGGATGTTTTGGCTCCCCACATCATTAAGTCTGGACTTTCTCTAGTTATGGGAGACTTCAACAATAATTTTAAAGTTTGAGACGATCTCACTAATATCAGTTGTAAGAAAGACTTTGAAGCTGCAGAGCTCTTTGTGTATGTGAAGAGGCCAATGCATATTGCAGGCCACACATCAGATCTACTTTTCACAAATGCCAAGAAAATTGTAGCTAACACTGCTGACCCTCTGTCCTGGACAGATCACTACCTGATTAGTTTTTATCGACCTATTGACTACTTTCTTGTTGCCCCTCCTTTGGGCATTCTAGTTAAATATTGTGTCCTGAAGTTAGTTAACAAAAACACTCTCTCAAAGATAATTATCTTGATGATGGCAGACCATACATTGGATTTTGATTCAGCTGTGAGTGACTATCATACAGCAATTGAAAATGCCTTGTATATTATCGCTTTTGTGAATGTTAGCAAAATTAACAGGAAAAAGACTACAGCAAAATGGTACTGAGGGGAGTTCAGAGCTCAGAAACAACGATCTAGTGGCTAGAAAGAGCCTGGAGGCATTTCAAACTGGAAGCAGCCAACGCTCAGTATAAAGCTATTTTTAACATCTATTACAGGAAAGTCTGGTCGGTTTTGTTTAACAGAAAGAATTGGAAATAGGTCTTCTTCCATCAAATAATTTTTTTAAATTGTCAAAAATTCTTCTACTCTTTGGTTTGTGAATCCACCATTCTGCCTTCCTCCAAACTATGTGGAATGGTGTCCATATTTTTCAGGGATAAAATTAAAATGATCTATGACATCTTTGATGCTCAGCCTGAGTTTCAATCCTTATCATATCATCAAGAGCAACAGTATGCAGTCTGGGATCATTTAAGGAAATCAAACCTGTTGAAAGGACCACAAAAACTATTTACTTGGGCTCACCTACTGATCCTTTTCATATTATATCTGCTTCCTCTTCTTTGTTCATCATGCCGCTAGCTGAACCTTTCAACTTATCACTGACATCAGGTAAAGTGCCAGTCAGTTGGTAACATGCTGCTGTGCTTCCTTTCCTTATGAAGGCTTATGCTGATCCGTTGGTTTATGCTAATTACTGTTCCCTTTCTCTCCTTCCCTTCCTGGCCAGGATTTTGGAAAAACTTGCTAATCAACAACTCTCCATTTATCTGGAAAAGAACAAATTAATGGATAGCTCTCAGTGGGGACTTAGGGCAGAACACAGCACAGAAACTACTCTTCTGGTTGTCTCTATTGAGATTAGGAGGAGCTTGGATGATGGGAGACCAGCAACTCTTACGCTGCAAGGAACATTCTGTGGCTTTTGATATGATTTCTCATCCCATTTTGATAAAAAGATTGCATGAGATCAGGATCTTTTCAAATGCATTGGCTTGGCTTCAATCTTTTCTACGCGGTAGCACACAGGCAGTTTACCAGTCTCCTTTTACTTCCAATACAGTCATTTATGAATATCGGGTGCCCCAGGGATCTTCCCTCAGTCCCACAATATTTAACATGCATATATATGATCCCCTTGGCTCATATTGTTAGAAAGTCTAGATTTCCTGCATTATGATATGCCTGATGATACTCAGAATGTTATTTCTATTGGAAAAAATATGGAATCCACTTGAGTAAATTTTTTTGATTGCCTAAGATTTGCGTACCACAGGATGAGTTAACAT
Source organism: Calotriton arnoldi (assembly GCA_963921515.1). Classification (NCBI taxonomy): domain Eukaryota; kingdom Metazoa; phylum Chordata; class Amphibia; order Caudata; family Salamandridae; genus Calotriton; species Calotriton arnoldi. The sequence continues at coordinate 233,840 of CAWUFW010016079.1, forward strand.
TTGCTTAAATTGAGCAGGGGAAAAACTGAGATTATCCTGCTTGGAAAAGTCAATAGCATCTGGCCAAATGAATGGTGGCCATCACAGCTCAGAACTCACCCACTACCAAAGAATGAGGCAAGAAACCTTGACATTATCGTAGATAAAGCCACCAGTATGAGAGCCCAGATACTTGTTTTATGTGGCTCCTGTTATGGGATCTTGAGGATGCAGAAAAAATCTTTAATTACCCTGCATTGCATGAAAACTGTCCCCCAGACATAGTTTCCAGCTGTTTGGATTACAGAAATGCCTTTTATATGGGCATTATTGAGTTCCATTAACTCGTCTTCAAACTATTCAAAATACGGCCGCCAGATTGGTGTGCCATCTTTCTCCTAGAAAAGGTCTAGGCTTGTTCTTAAAAAACTCTACTGGCTACCCATTTGTGAATAGGTAGTTTTCAAACAGAAATGCCATGTACACAGAGCACAGTATTTGGGTGGCCCCGGATATTTATGGGTATTTTACTTTCCCAGTAGAGAATTGGGGTCATCTTCACATGCCCTTATGCGTACGTGACGCATTCAATGAGTCAGGACAGGGGGCTGATCATTGACATATCTAGTAGTTCTACACTGGAACAAAATTCCTCAGCATATTTGGTCTTGCCACAATAACCAGATTTTTAAGTGGCTTCTCAAGACATAGGTATTCTAGTCTTGCCCAGGCTTTTACTTGAAGGGTCGATTATCTCTATTGTCCTGTGCTGAGATACACCTTTGGAGTGAGCAAGCACATTATCACACAACATAAGATAACATAACACAACATAACAGAACATAATATAGGATAATACAGGATATCAACAAGGCACTTACAGCAGCAGGGCTAACAGTGATCCAGGTGAGATTTAATGTTCATTTAAAGAATGAAATATTTTGTGATCCAACTATTTCTCTCAGTTTCAAATTATTGAACATCATTCTACACTACAGGACCTGGAGCTGCATTCATGCATGACCACCTTAAATCCACCCTCATGTAGTCTTTATACAAATAGATTTAACCATCTTCTACAGGTAACACCTATAAACATTTCCTTCCCCAACCTTCTTTCCTCAGGACTGTCCTCTCTCGAGGAGAGAGCCTTAAGGGAGGGGCCACCTTACGCCTGGCCTGAAATTTTATGTTTGTCACAGAGAAGCAAACCGCGGTGGTCTAATGCGATAGGGTCTTTTCAGAGCAAGAGAGTCTGGGGGAGTCCAAAGCATCTGTATGGAAGAGAGTAAGAACTTTAAGAAAGCCTCCTCCTCTGTTAATTTTGTCAGGCTGGACTCTAAGGTTACAGTGCAGAATCTTACTTTTGCTCTTCTCAATGGGAACTAAGCAAAACTGAGCACAGCAGTAACCAACATCGCTTCCTACTACACGGCACGGGCCAAAATTACGTTATGTGATAAGATCGCGTTCCGACTGAGCATGGAGAAAAGGAAGGTAGGGAGCTTCTGAATTAAGTGCTGCTTGTCTTTTATGTGGCAAATGATAATATTTGAAAGGTATTTTTGTGTCCAACTGAACAGGCTAGCTGGTGACTGCCTGTATATATTAAGCAATAACCTCCTGAAGTCTATATACATAGTGATTTTTGGAAGCTCATCAGCACAGAGAACAGAAAGAACAATTCAAAAACACATCACTTCAGGACAGGCTTTGGAACAGTCACAGGAACCTCCTTATGTTACTTACGTTTCACTTTTAAGTTCATAGCTTGACTTTCATAAAGAGATTTAAAAATAAGAAGGTTCTTGAGGGGAGGACTGGGTCCCGCTCTCCCTTCCGCTTCTATCGCTTCACTGGCAGCATCCTCATCCTCCTGTTTTTTGGCTTAGCGTTACTGGGCATGATAAGGATGAGGACGCAGACCCAGAATATGTTTACCTATTGTAACTTCCTGGAATATTTATGTATTTGGCAGATAGTCCTAAACTCCCATTTTATGACGAGTAGCTCAACTGCACCGGTTCAGTGTTTCACCTAACCCCTTATCGAATCACTGACAGAATATCTGAAACAGAAATATCTTGTGGACATAATATCATGTAAAAAATATTGAGTATCAAAATGTCAAGAAGGTAAGTGCAAATAGGTAAGTATATATTTACTATTCTTAACTCCACATCTATATACCTTGAAGATGTATACCTCGTCAAGGAACATGTATGTGGAGTTACGTGTAGCAAACCTTTGGTAACTATAGAAACTTACCTTCACTATATCTGTGTCCCTGATATTCTTAACACAATATTTAGGTCCACGATATTTCTGTTTTGATATACTGTCTAAATATACCCTGATCAGCTTTACTCTAGACCAGTGGTTCATAACCTTTTGACTTTTGTGACCCCTACTGAGTCATTAATGAAAGCCGTGGACCCTGGACTACGCAGTTTCTATGATTTGAAGCCCAAAACCATACACAAAAATATAGAAACAAGTAAACACTAAATAAATATTGCTTCTTTATTTGTATATACTTTATTAATTTTAATGTACTAACTTTAATATTTAGTTTTGTAAAACAGTTGCAGACCCCCTAAGTAGGCCACATGTTAAGAACTACTGCTCTAGAAAACCGGTGACTGCAAGGTGAAAGAATGACTAATAGGCCAGTGGAAGAACCCTTAGAAGGCTTTATTGCCTATGTTCTTATCTAAATCCTTCCCTTTTGCCAAAGCGGATTAGAGCTGGTCCAACCCGTAGCTTTATATACCATGCTGGATAATGTGAAACACAGACAGTGTAACATAATTTTTCTGAATTGTTGATGTACTCATTATGGAAAAAGGGGGGACAATTTTAATTTGATGGCCACAGATCTGTGAGACTCCGGTCTGGGATTCCACTTTTGCTCTTGTCTACACTCCCCGATGGGATATTTGTGTGCCAGATGGTGGGTGAATTAGAGAGAGGTTATGGCGGAATTACTTTCAGTGGCAGCCTCGGCCCTTTTCAGGCCTACTATCAGTGACAGCATGACTGCAATTTCAAGCAGGGATGGCGGTGGCAATCTCTTAAGTCATCACCCATGTAATGTGTGGTAGGGGATGGTCAGGGAGGCGGCAGATAAAGTGTGACCCAGCTGGAAAGTGCAGAAACTGAGTATGAAGCAAGGTCTGAAGTAACAGGAGCTGGATCTTCTTTGTACGTCCCAAAGTAGGTCACAGCGGCACAGGGGCAAGCCGGAGGAGCACAGATTTTTCTGTAGTCCTGCAGGGGAGGCTTCAGCTATCCGGGGTGGATTAAACCATTATAACTGAAGCGCTGGATTTCTGGCCTAATCTGTGACCCCCAGTGGGGCTGTTGTGATGCTCAGTCTGTTGCCATTTTGAAAGGTGGCATATCTGCCTTGTTCTTAAAATCACTGAGGCACAGACATCTCTGCTCTCTCTCTGGTCACTAACACAGAGTGTGCAGAGCTATTAAGAAAGAAAGTGAGGGACGATTTCTTTGCCCCAATAATATCATCTTTTAAAGGTGGTAAACAGGAGTTTGCTGGTGAGCGCCAGCGGATATTGAGTTGTCTGAGGAAGAGCATACTTTACTATGCTTCATCAACACCCTGTAGACTGCAGAAAAGTTCATAAGTGGCATACCCAATAAAAGGTGTGGAAAGTAAATTGCATGCCTTGATGGGAAAAGTCCTAGCTAATGAGTGGATGCTAGTAATCATTGAGACCAGGTTGCAAATCTTGGAGGACCGTACAGCTGAGCTTGCCACAGAAGTAAGGAGGTACAGAGCTTTTCGGGTTGTGACGGGTGCATGATCAAACTCAAGAAGAGAAAAGAACAACTGGATAATCAGAGAAGGGGCACTTGCTTTGTGTTCGTGGATCATCGCAGAGATAACAATAGAGATGCTACATGCAAAGATGAGTAATGTACTGGAGAGGACATGTTGGCTGCTCAGCTGTGGGTGGCAAGTGAGTTGGTGATAAGGGTCTACGGGAAACATGCCAAGACAGGAGTAAAGAAAGAGTGGCCAGGTTGGTGGAATAGTAATGGTGGTGCTTTCTTCGTCCGACGTAAGGAAGTGAAAATGGGTGAAACAAGTTTGTTGCTCTTCCCTGAACCTGCACTCAGCCACTCTGGCAAGAAAGAGAGAATTGCTAGGGATTAAGCATGAGTTGAATAACAGGGGTTTCGCAGCCACGTAGGGCTACCCTACTAGACTGGAAGTGGATCCCAAGGGGAAACAATATGTGTTATTGCATATTGACTTGGCGAGGGTATTCATGAACCACCTGATACATACAAATAGATGAATGACTGACTGCTGGTGCTCATGCTCTGTTGCCCCCCTGTGCTATGGGCACTTGTTATCTTGATGGAGAGAGCCCATGGGTGGCTCCCTTTGAGGTTTGAGATGATAATTGGGATGAGGTCTGTTGGGACTCCATTTTAGCTGTGACTCTACTTTTCCCCTCTCTCTTGCGGCCACTTGGTCCAAAGTGATTGTAATGAAGCTTGTCATAGAGATATGCTTAGTCAAAGAGTGTGGTAGCTTATAACACATTTTGCCATGTTTTTGAGTACTGACCCAGCTGGGTTGTAGGTACTATTGTCTGTAACTGGGCTCACTCAATAAATACTGTTCATCTTAAATTTCTGGATCACATCTGTATTGCTCCAGCTTATGAATCGGACTGTTTTTCTCTGATAGGCTCAGTATATGGCAGATCAACTAGGTGGATCGTGGCCTGCTGGGCAGAGGTTGCTGGCACTTTCTCTTGAGACAGTTATAGGGTTGCAAAATAAGTACCATCTTCTCCTTTTGTCTCCCAGTACAGGTTGAATATGAAGGATAAGAGATCCCCAGGTCTGGGACCAATGTGCCATTACCTGTACTTCAGGAATAACTGAATATAGCTTATGCTTTTAAGCGTTTAATTACTTCTGGGGAAGATGTGGGTTTTTGGAATTGGATCAAGCAATACTCAGATGTCCCTTGCTCTTTCTTATCCCTTTATTAACAACAATTTCTCCATAACACACAGTTTCACCTTCGATCCTGCATATTATTTGCACTGTAGGCTGGGAGAAGTGTATAGACACTTCATTTATTGCAGCACGGAACCTCAGAGAGAAGTTAAGGGAAGGAACATTTAGATTGCTGGGGTCACCTAGTACCCATTGAAGTCACATTATGGTGGATTGACTAAGGAAGGAAGATAGGAGTACCGAAGATTAACACTAATTACAGGTAAATAATTGCCAAATTATAACACTCTAGTAAGATAATTAGTGGAGAGGTGTGGCGCAGCGGCCAGGGCGGCTGACTCCAGAGCGCAGGGCTCACGGTTTGATCGCCGGCAGCAGCTCAGCTCAGCACCATGTGACTCTGGGCAATAGCTCACTTAATCTCCCTGACAGCCCCCAGCACCTTGAGAACCTTACGGGTGAGTAGTTTGCGCTTTACAAATACCGGATTTAGATTTATTTATAATTGGGCCATTTCTTGAATTGTGAACTTTAGATGAACATGCCTCTCTTGGTCATTATACTCACTAGAGTGGACAAGTTGGAATACTCTTCATGACTACAACACCTAGAAACATGTGTAAATAGCCACCATTGGGATCTGGTCCTGTTGCGGTAATGGAGCAAGAGTGCATGGTACCCAGTAACTAGCATGATATCACAACTGTTTACCAAGTAGAGCTTGAAAAACTGGGATTGTAGACCTGTGGTATTAGAACTATATGCCATTAGGCTGTTAGATACCAACAACAACGATGGAGCGTAGGTGGATGCTATTACTCAGGGCTACACCGTGGATAAACATTCTTTGGCAGGAGATGTTGTTCCACTATTAATTATTTGTTTCTTACAAGGAAACTGAGTCTTCAAAGAAAAGATTTATTTTTATTTTTTAAATCAAAGATAGAGACTCTAGAATGACCATTTATAGTGATCACAATCCCCTTGTTCTCACTTTAGTTGTACTACAAAATAGTACTTGCAACCATATAAAGGTTCCTATGAAACTCAACACAAAAGATAATAGTCTAAAGCTGATGTGAAAATCTATTGATATCCCTGATGTATTGAGCAGACTAATAAAGGATAGTAAGATTAATGTATACCAGAGCCTGTCCCTGTATAGTAGCCCACTGGAGGTTACCTGTGCTTTCGTGGAAGAGGGCTGAAAATCAGCAACTCTGCTGATGAAGCCAGTTAGGGCCATAGACACAGTTTCAGTGGGATGGTTTGACTGGCCTGCAGGAATGCTAATAAATGACTTAGGAAGGCCCTGAGATCCCAAATCAGAGATAGTGGGGAAGTAGCCTTCCGGAGAACAACCTATGCGTTAGCTCTCTCTAAGAGAAAAATGATCCCCATAAAGAGACTTGAGAAAAGCTTGTGACCTTCTGCAAAGACAGTTGATCATTCTATAAGACAGACAATTCGACTATATTTGCTAATACTAATGTACACTGGGATCCCAAACAAGGCCAGAACAGTGAGTTGAACATTTTAGCAACATTTACTGCACTAGGTATAATAAGATGCTTTCTCTAGTCTAGAACCATTTTTATCTATTCAGTTTTTTCCCCATGAAATGGTAGCCCCATTATATAAAAGTGCATCAAACAAAACTCCAGGCCCAGACGGGGTACTTATGGACTTATATAAACATAATATCAAGTTCTAGGGCCCGTTCATGACAAACACACTTAATGTTGCCTGCAAAAGTAGGTTTCCTCAATCTTGGCACACTGCTATTATTATACCAGTGTTCAAAAAGGGCAACTGTCAGGACCCACGTTGCTACCAGCTGATTTTCTTGCTGGATTCTACAGCAATAATCATATGGAGAATTGTCCTAGATTGTTTGTTATCTTTGAACCGGAGTCTAATATCCTGTCTGACATCCAGTATGGCTTCAGAGAAGGTTTGGGTACTATTAAACAATGTATTAATCTTGCACCTGATAATAAGTAAGAATACGGTTACTAAATTCCGAGCTATACACATGGCGTTTATAGACCTTAGTAGTGCCTTCGACTGCGTGAACAGGACCAAACTGTGCAGGCTTTTATATGATATGGGAATGGACCTCATACTGGTGGACTTCTCTTATCTTCTCTTACATCAAAATGTAACTGCCTAAGTTAGATATGGGGAGTTCATGGGTGCACTAAGGATTAGTTTTAATGGCCATTTTATTTCTTTTATTTATTATTAATTCAAATACTACACTGGTTGAGAAGGGGCAAAACATGCCAGTTGTCCAAAACAACAAAAAAAGACAGTGTCTGCCATGTAATATGCAGACTAAAGTACACAAAAAGTGATGAATGGATGGAATGCTTGAACTAATCTGAGCCATTGATAATCACTCTGGGCTGCATCCTAGTCCATGGTTGTTTTGCACACCATGTCACCTCAGTTTGCACCCAGCCATATGCAAATCAGTCTTTACCCTGCTGACAGTGCAGCCCAAACTACCAGGCCCACTCTGAAATGGAACACAGGCAACCAGGACCACGTTCACCCTAGTTTGGGCCCATCAGCCGGGTATAGCTTTGCTCCAGTCACACAGTATGCACGGGACCCGCGTCTGGGCATACTTATCTCACTTAGGGCGACACAGTAAAGTATACAAAAAGTGATAACACAGTTTTCACTGGACCACGTCTGGACGACGCACTTTTGCTGTGGCACACTCAGAATGGCTTGAAGAAACTTATAGTCAGATTTGCATTTTTATAGAGAATTCGACTCTCGAGTCAAATTTGTCCCAACCCTTTGTTATAACTTGTGGTCCCAAAAAATTGAAGTTGCGGTGGTTCTCTGAAAAAGACAAAATTATCGTCAGAGCAGCCATGGCCCGTGCAGGTAAGAGCGGTGGGGCCGGGTGGGGGCGATTCTGACAGACGACGACGAGGGCCAATTAAATAAATAATTAATTTTCCCTTGTCGTCCTCTGTTGAAATCCCCCCCACTCGACCCCACCGCCCCACCGCTCTTACCTGCACAGGCCGCGGCTGCGTCAGAGTTAATAAAGTTCTTTTTCTGGGAGTAACTTTTGACTTTTGCCATTATTTGGATTTTGTGCCTCTCGACTTGGAAAAAGCTGCCTGCAATCAATAGTTTTTTTGTTTAACTTAGTAACCAATACTGGGAACAAACCGATTTCCCAGTATATAGAAATTGCTTGCCCATACTAACATATGATGCGGGTATCTGGGAATATCGGGACGTGAACAGCCTCCAACTGAAGGAGAATTGAAAAACTATTTGCAGGCGCCTCTTGGGGTTCTCTTGCGGAAGCCCACATTATGCTACCCATGAAGAACTAAGGATAGACTTTATTGAGGACAAGACCAAGCTAGCTCCTTTCCTTCTATGGATTTCAAAATGGTGCAGTGAGCATGTGTCCCCAAACAAGAATGTTATTGAAGACTGTTAATCTTGTGACCTCGGGAACAGAATTCCGAGGCTGTGTTATATTAAGTCCATCACAGCAGTGATTTACACCTCACCACATCTGGTAACCGCCAAGGACAACCCTGGGGCCAAACAGTCTTTTATGAACGCTTAGAGGGTAGAGAGAAGCTGGGGAACTTCAAAAACCTTTTAGCAGAGCTTATGTATTGACCCAGGCATCTCTTGGTATTGAACCTATCTAGTCTTGTTGATAAACAACTGGGAGTCGGCACGCCTTAAAAAATGTAGGCTGGGCATCATACAATGGTATTTATCTTTTCCTTTCAGTCAATATGAGACAAAGCCCATTTGTAATTGTCCCTGCAATGAATCCTCTCCACAGAACCTGCTCCATTATTTCTTTTTTTTGTAAATTTTAAGTGTGTTTGTCAAAACGCTATTTTTCACTTTATTGAGGAGACATTTTTTAACGGGTGTAGTAGACCCGCACTCAATTATTTAAAATGCTTTCCACACCTAAAGTTTGCTCAATTGTGGCTCATTTTTTAAAATCTGCTATTGGGAGGGAGGGGGACAAGCCAAACCGAGACAATTTTTGTGTGTGTAAAAGGCCGCTTTATTGAAACAGGTGCATATCACAATGTCCAACCTAGGTAACTGCCTTACAAACTAAAACCTCACTATACATGAAATAACTGATCCCCACATCAAATCCCCCACCCTACCGATAACATAATAACATTACATAACAACCACATTACACAGTATTGCATTTACATATCCTGCCCTCCAATGAAACCCAAACCCCTACCTGTCTTTCTGCAACTGTAACTACCAAACACCTAGACTTAACTTAGCCTCCCTACCTACCCTTTCCCTGCCCCTGCTCACAAACTTCCAACACTTAACTAAAAACTTCTGCCAATCTTGGCCAACTTTTTACAACCCCGCGTGCACCTGTTCCAAGCGACAATTATACAAAAAATTCTCAAACCCCTTATGCACCTGTCCCCACAAAACCTGGCCTAAAAACAAAATAGCTGAAACACCCAAATTGACACCCCAAAAAAGCCAAATTATAGGGTGGGAGGGAGCGACAAAAACGCTAAACTACCTCAAACGCTCCCAGCCACCAGGTCACCAAACCTAAAATGGTGGCTGGGAGCGAGCCAGATCCCCAATTAATACCTGTTGGGCTACAAAATTACTTGGGCTACAATTGGGCTATTCCCAATGTAGCCCAATGCACAAAATGGCCGGTACCGGCCAGCCCCTCCCCCTCCCAATCTGCCCAGGGGGCAGACCTCACAGGGTTTGGCTGCCCTCCAAACCCCCCCTTCGTTTTTGTAACTCCTTGATGTTTTAATTATTTAATGTGCTGTATTGCTGTATTATGTAGTGGTACTTTGAATGAAGGATGACGGTATTGTTTTTTCATGAATTTTACATGAACTGTTTAGGCTTTTTAACTATGTGTCTAACTTTTGAGTATCTGAATTAGTTGCTACAAGACAAAATCACACCTGTTTGCCCTGTCATCATGTGAAGAGAGGGCAAACTTAATGCAGTAACACACTCTCATAATGTGGAATTATACTAAAATGTAATGCATTGCATACATTGTGCTTAAATGTATTGTAGTTCAATTACCAAATGTATTGCCTGAAATATTAAATCAATTAACTTCATGTGCTCCTCCGATTCCACACATTTCACTCAGAGTCCCAACAAAACATGTTAAGCAGATATTTTCACACTTTCATGTACACAACACAGCACCAAAGGCAAATAGTTCATAAAGGAATACTTCGCAGCAGTGCAACACATTCCTATGCTTACCAATACCCACCATACCAATAGAACACTTTGTACTATACACCTGCACTGTTCGAAGCACAGAATGACTCCAAAGCCATATAGCTGGCCAAGCTATTCTGCACCAACAGTACAACACAGTGCAGCTACTCATATATTTGTCCTTAATCAAAATGACAGAACAGATAAAATAGGCCACACCACACTCAAATACTCAATCCCACGACAAAGGGGCCGATTCCGATCTCGGCCGGTAGGGCACCGAATCGGATTCGGCTTAACTGGATCCGATTCGGAGCCCTATTTCCCGACCGAGTCGTACGTGCGTCCGGGCGAGCGAGTACGATGCGTACGCTCGCGAAATCTCCGACCGACTCGTTCGCAGGACCCGACCGCTCCGACCGACTCGCACGGGGACGACGCGCACCGCGCAATGGAGACGTTCCCCGGCCGGGTAAGTACGATGCGCACGTCCGACCGCTCCGACCGACTCGCGCAGTCCGGCTCCAAGGAGCTGTCGGAGCCGCACTTTGGGGTCCGTGTCGGACCCCCTGGAAGCGTAGGCGTGCGAGTCGCACACAGGGAGACCCATGGGTCCCCCCTACACGTGCATGTACGGCGCGACCCGCATCGACGCGAACACGCTGTAGGGGGCGCCCTTGTTTGCGTCATGCCCATTGAGTCAATGGGAGCCCGTGTACGCGTCGTACGACTGGCTCCCATTGACTTCAATGGGAGTCCGACCGAATCGAGTCCGATAGCATACCTGCGCATCGTACTCGTTCGGTCGGACTGCTAGGGTCCGATTCGGTCGGAAATCTCTCCGGGTCCGGCTCGGTCGGGGAGATTTCCGGCCTGAATCGGAATCGGCCCCTAAGTCTTATACTTCAAAAGTGTATCCCACCAACAGTACAATACATGCACTTACACATACTCTGCCGTCGGTGACATCAGAACACATTGTACATCTCAAATGTACCATCACATGAGGGACATGGTGCTAGAGCCATCTAGTTGTAAAAGCCCGACACCATATACCACTCCCACACAATTGTACCACAGTGTGTGGCACAGCTCATGAATTCTTTTTTCACTTTAAAAAGGTGTCCTTTGATTTAAGTCCTCTCAACTTAACTCTTCCACAGACCTGTCTGTTGTTTGTTTGGTTTTCTGCTCACCTATAAATATTGCAGACCAGGCTTTTATTAACTACCACCGCAGCAGTTTCAGAACAATGTAAGCCTACGAGGTCATTGCTTTCTAATCAAGTTGAGGTGATGACATAGAATCATCCCCTCATAACAGCAATTTCATTAGCATATTCATGATCTGAACTTTTGCAATGTTGCAGAAACAACATAAATTGCTTTGCAAATTGGGTGCTTTTCTTTTTTTCCTTCTGGTTCTTCCCACTTTGTGAAACTGATCTATAGAACATTAACAAATACAGCATGGCTCGGCATATTCAGCCTTAATTATGTACATTTGCATGTTTGTGTGTTCTTGCATTTTCACATGCAATATCAACCAGTCCCACACTACGGTTTATTTGTCTTTTATACTTGAATGTATCCTGGCTAACATACAATAAATTATGCTGTTCTTAAGAGATAATGTGAGGTAGGCGCATTTCTAAATTGAGAGGCATAACTAGTGTCAACACAGAGCACCTGAAAATGAAGCCCACCCAAAACACAACAGTAGTTAGTCAGGGTGCAACCAAAGATTCACCTCAGGACCATTTTAAGATTTTCACATATATTTTTCTCAGATATTCCAACCAGGTTATAGCTCATTTTGGCTATGAATGTAAACTTTAAAGATATTCTCTGCAATTATAAATTTTTGGGGGTATCTATAAACTGCGAAATACTCATTTCAGTTTGTGTTTTATATTGATAGACTCGTACATTACTGGGAAGGTAACCTCACTGCTTTATGAAAAATCATGAAATCACTCATGGCACTATTCACAAGCGTGCAGTCTTTAAAATCAGACATTTACACTCATACCCTTATTAATGTATGCATTTTCGTACGTTTCTGAATGTATTGCAATAGTGTTAGGATCCCATGAATATTCCTAAGAGCCTGAGACACTCAAAGAATCTCTGGAGCACCTGTACGCAGAAATGTGAAAATTAACTGCAAAAGTCAATTTACACTTTAAACTTTCCTTTCCTGTTTCTCCACAAGGAAAAAACTTACAGATAGTGAAACCCCCTTCCCATGAACCGCTACAGACTCAGGCCCAGATTCGGGGCCGGACTGGGAACCGAAACCAGCCTTGGCAAAGAGCTTGACCGCCCCCCCCCCCCGGGGGGGGAGGGCTAGCGGAAGTTTGTGCCTCTTTTGTTGCTGAGGGCTGATATGCTGCAAAACCGGCCCCAGATAACAAAAATGACCCCCGGGGTCTAAAACCACCCCCCCACCCTGGCAGCCCACCAAGGAAATGCCCGGTGCCCACTTCGGCCAGTCCGGCCCTGCCCAGATTTACTAAAAAGTAACACAGCGCAACGCAGCAACTATATTTGCATTGTGTGAAAGGGAGAGAGCAGAGCAGCACCAAATCTACTAACATGTTGCATTGTTTTCCTCTTTTCCTGCCCTGGCACACTTTGGCCGCCGAGCACCAACGCACACCCTTGCGCCATACTACAAGGGTGTGTGCGTTCTGTAAGGAATATTTTTTTAAATGGGAGTTTCTGTTACACTTTTCCTGCTTTGTATGTGTGCTGTGCAATGCACCACACATACAAAGTAGGAAAAAAGAGGTGAAATGAAAACATTGCTCCTCCTTGTACCTGCCTCGACGAAGCTTAGGATTTTGCATCAAATCCATGTCTGCAATTGTTTGCAGATAGGGATTTGTGTTGAAACCAATGGGTGGTTGCATGGGAAAACTCATGCACCACTCTTGGAACCTCTCCTTGATGCAGTGTAACACAATGTAGCACATTGCACAACTTTGCGTTGCTTTGGGAATCTATTCAACGCAAACCCTGATTTGCTTTGGATAGTAAATTCCAACATAACACTTTGGGTCGGGTTTGCATTACAAAAGTAATGCAAACCAGGCACAAAGTGTTAGCAAATTTGGGCCTCACTTTCTGTCCTTGACAGAATTGAACCTTTGCGTTATTCTGGGTGGAATGCAGCTAGCAAGTTTTTGTGAATACCCACGATATTGTGAGTTTTTGGTTGTTCACATACATTTTCAGTAGCTGCACCCTGGACCACCCACAGCCTACTTTGCAGGAAGCCCCACCCTGGACCACCCACAGCCTACTCTTGAAGGTATTTGTGCACCCATGGATACTGTGCGTGATCAGTTATTTTTTGTTGAATTAAACCCAATTTCTCCTTCTGAACTGGTGCTTGGCAAGCTAAAGAGTAATTTACAGAGAGAAAGCATTACATCTCCCTGGTCAGATCTGAGCTGTACTTAAGTGGGTGCCTACACTAGCTCTAGCAGGTTAGAGGCAGGGTATGTGTGAGGGTGGTCAAGAAGGATTCCAAGGTGAAAATGAAGCACATGTTAAGGTGTCTCACATGAAGGAGATGAAGAAGTGGTAAGATATATTATGATTTTAAAAAGGTGAAGGGAAGGCACATGGGGAAGTAACAGGAATCTGGCAGCCGACATAAGCACTGGTAGAAGCTGGTAACTGACACACACTAAGGCTGTGTGATTATGTAATTCTCTAAATCCAGCACTTATCTGGCAGTTCTGACTTGGACTTTCCATTACTCCCCTTTTAATTGTCTTTCTTCCATTGCAACTCTTTCTTCCTCTATAGTTTCTATTGGGACAGGAATGTTCCCTGTATGGGGCACAGTCTTGTTGTCCTGCCCTGAGTGCCCGACTCCATGTATCTGGCATTGTGGTTTTTGATTTTTGCTTTTGCCTCACATTGATTTACTGTATGTGCATAGGCCTGGGCTGTCATTTGACAAGAAGTTTATGTGCCTGTCCTTTGACCTGAAGGGACACGCCAAGTGTGACCTCATAGTGTAGAAAGTGGACTGCATTCTCTCTCCTGGTTTAGTACATAAAGCTGTGGTGGCAGCATACTGTGTTTTGTGAATCCATAGTAATGACCAGAATGTTTTATTTGTGTAAATGGAATGGAGGCCTTCTGGTCCACTCATGTAAAGTTCAGCTTCCATGGGTTAACACATAACATATCTCTAACAGCCCAAGTGTGAGTTACGCATATTTGATCGTGGCTTGGATGGTACATGCATTGTGTAAATAAGTGAACCACAGTAGGCCTGTGGGATACATTTTAGATGTCCCAAGCCTGGCCTTATGCACAAGATGGAGGTAAGGTTGTTTTCCCAGGCAGTGGAAGTGTATTGCTGACATTTCTGAAGCTGGTTGGAGGAGACCGAAACTTTAAAATGAGTAAAGAGGAGACTTTGCTCCTTTAGAAATTTGAGTAGGCTTTTTGCCAACTGGAACTACTGATTAGTCTTCTAGAAGCACTGCCATTCGGTAGATGGTGGGGTTGAAGGGTGGGACTGCGGTCTCTGTTGTTCAAGGTAAAAGGGACATCTTAGGTGAGGCCAACCTTTTGTCTTTCCCGTGATCACTCTTTATGTGGCTGATGACAGCCAGGTGCAGAAAGCGTACACCTCTTTGTTCCTCTGCTGTGGGTGCTCCAGGGTAGACACTACCTTTCTGTGAGGTGCATCACGCTACACAAAGTTTGTGTCTGGAGAACAGCCTGAGGGCCACTTGAAAGTAGAAGTACCCTAAACCAGTTATAAAAGTGCAGACAGTGAATGCACATCTCCTGTCTGCTTTAATTGTATAAAAACAAGACCCACTGACTCACTTGTTGTCCCAGCTTCCCAGAGGTGAGAGACATCAACTGAGCCCATCCCTTGCAGCATGACCTTAGCTGCTGTGCCCAAACTGTGAAACTGCACCGTGGCCTGAACCCACTACAGTTGCACCCAGTTGCAGCTTCACCCAGAGCTGCTGTGCAACCTGAGACCTCGGTAGGCCTGAAGATGTGGTCTACCATTCAACCAGTGGTGCTTGTGCAAGGATTCCCTACCTGCTTGAGCCCAGCCATGCATGGCTGCGCTGATCTGGACCCTAACAGCCTGAGAGGAGCTGCATTGAGTACCAGCTGGATCAGCCTGGAGAAGATCCAGCACTCCCATAAACAGTCTGATTGCTGCTGCATCACCAGGACATGAGTATTTATGAGGCCTGGAGCAACTATATGTTAAGCCCCAAAGAGTATCAGAGGAGCCAGATGGCCACCTAAGAAGTGCCAGCCTATTCATGGAATGAAGAAGACTCACTGGATGAGAACCAGTGAACTGAGTTGAAAAGACTGGCACTAACACCAGAGTAAATGGGTAATTCATACCTAAGCCTAATCATTCTAGAACAAAACCTGGGAAAGGGTACTGCTTGCACCATACATAGGAGCCTGGGATCAATAGCAGGAAAAGTGGCCGACTTACTCTAGCACCAGGACACTATATTGCATTGTGTACATTTTCCTATGTGTAACATTCAGGTTTAGTGCACATCAAAGTAATTTTCCTCTTGAAGGTCAAGTTCTATATCGGACATTCATTTAATGTACTAATGTTTGTTTGTTGAGGGCTGAGCTTGAACACAACCACACCACTCTGCTGATAAGCCTGTGTCTGCTCGCCGTTGCTACATTTGAGAGTCAAGTGCTCAAGGGGTTGTACTTGGCCCAGTTTGCAGTGCCGAAGAAGGACAGACCCTGGGACATCAGAGGCAAATAACCTCAATCACTTTGGTTGAGGTCCAGTAGCACCTGCTGGTCTAGTGGTGCCTGAACGGGGTCTGACAGTTTCTCTTTGGTTCCAGTGGGGAAATTGGGAGTCATGGCTGCTATTTTGTTTGCATGTTTGTAAGTTTTGCTGAAATAAAGCTTAATTTTACTATTCAAGTATTGATATTATTGTTTCATGCTGGTAATGCAACAACCCAAGAGATAAGAAGAGCTGCTATTAGTCTGAGTCTGGTGGCTTAGTGGACTAATGAATCCACTGAAGGGTCCTGTGTTTGACCTCATGGTCACAGGTTCAAATCCCAGTGGGTCCACTCAGCCTTTCATCCTTCTGAGGTTGAAAAAATGAGTGCCATTGAGTTGGGTAACAATAAACATCTGTTATTCAGCGCCAAGGTACCCTTCTGGGTGAACGTGCGCTTTACAAATACAGAAGTTATGTTAACAACTTTTGCGAATAAAAAATCAGTAGCTGTGACATGGGATGAGACTGATTACATCAAATATGTTTGCACTATATTTACATCACCCAGTGTTTACCATGCTTTAAGCAGATAAATGCTACCCACAATACCATTGGTTTACTCCCAATCACAGGAAAATAACAGAACAGGGCCTCAAACAAGAACTGCTTTTGGTGTTAATCTGCTTTTGTCAGGCAACTGCCAGTGTGAAATTTCATAATTTCCAGGCCACATTTTAGCAATAGAAAAAAATAAACATGAACACCTCTTAACAGAAATATTACTCTTGAGAAACATATACATATTTTTTTTTCAGGAGTTTTATATAGCACGAACTTGACCCAAAGGTATCAGAGCGATTTACATGAGCACCAGTTGGTTCACACAAGGACGCATTCACTAATTTTTTGATTTTTTTGTTAGGCACCGGAAGATTAAGTGGTTTGCCCTGAAACACAGGATGTTGAGCGTCATTGCCCGGACTCTAACCCGGTTCCCCAGATTTGAGATCGACTGCCCTAGCCGTTAGGCCACATCCTCTCCCCAATAATTCACCCATCCTATAATTATAAAATCAAATTAACTTATATAGGCAAAGTAATTCACCACAGGCAGTGCGAGCAGTGGGCCGGGTGAAAGCTAAGACCTGGCTGTAAATGTTTGTGTGCATCGATACATGTTAACTCTGCAGTTCATGCATATTGTTAAATTGTTGTTTTACAGTTTAAAATTAAATTTCTCGTGGTATAGTGTAACTGTTAGTTCCGTTCTATTCAGTTCCCCAAGCTGCCCCTTTTTCCACTTTCAACCATATTTTTCTCTTTAGGTACACACAGAAGGAGTAGTCTTAAATTGGTTAAAATGGCGTTGTCACTTTGTGAGCATTGAACATAGTTACAGACTTACCGTTTTAAAAGTAAGTCTGATTTTATTGTGGTGCCTTTGGTCCTCCTTTTCTCTTCTAACCCACAAACCAGAACTGCACCGCTGAGGCTTCCCACAGCCCATTTAACTTATGGGTATACATCACAGCCCAGCACTGTGCAACATTATTTAGAGCCTCGGTAAACCAATGTTTCTTCCAAAGCCTTAGACTCACATTCAACAGACAAATGGAATAACTATTCTAGAAAATGCCATCAGAACAAAGAACTGCTCTTTACTTCAGAGATTTGGCAAGAGAGCGGCTCATGTCCAGTGCTCTGTAATATAGTGCTTCATATCCCGGGTCTGGTCGTGAAGCACTTAGATTTGTATTGGGTTCCTCCGCACTGTTAAAGTATATATGTTCACATGGGTCCTAACTGTAGTCTAGAAAGGTTCTGTTTAGCAACGTGGGGATGATCAATTGATCATGTTCTACCTGTTAAACTCATTACTAATCATAGATCAAGACACACTGAACCCTGGTACTCTGAACTTCTCAGACTTCAAAAACAAAAATGTCGCCGCCTTGAAAGGAAATGGAGATCCTACTATGATATTAATGACAGAATTGCCTATAAACAAGCCTTGCTTGATGTTAAAAAATTAGTGTTTGAGGAGAAAACCCGCTATTTTACTACAGCTATAACAACAGCAAAAAACTCTTCGAAAGAACTTTTTAACACAGTAAAAAAGCTAGCTAAAAGCACCGAAATGACAGATACACCAATAAGCCAGGCTTTCTGTAACTCCTTAGCCACTTTCTTTCAAGACAAAGTCAGTTCAGTTTATAGTGGCTTTTCCACTTCTTTCTCTCAATGTGCGACTCTCTCCTGGGTATACCAGCCACTCCCATCAGGACAATGGAAATCTCTTCAGCTACCCCAGATATTATCGACCTCCCCGAATTATCCCTCTTTCCTTCACTGACCTCTGACCAGGTCATCAATCTTCTTTTGTCCACTATGGGGCCGATTCCGATCTCGGCCGGTAGTGCTCCGAATCGGATTCGGATTTACCAGATCCGATTCGGAGCCCTGTTTCCCGACCGAATCGTACGCGGGTCCGGCCGAGCGAGTACGATGCAGGCACCCGCGAAATCTCCGACCGACTCGAACGCGGCTTCAACACGCTCCGACCGACTCGCATGGACACGACTCGCACCGCGCTATGGAGACGTATCCCGGCCGGGTAAGTACGATGCGCGCCGCGAGCAGTCCGACCGACTCGCGCCGTCCGGCTCGAAAAAGCTGTCGGAGCCGGACTTTGGGGATCCGCGTCGCACCCCCCTGTACGCGTAGGCGCGCGAGTCGCACACAGGGGGGACCCATGGGTCCCCCCTACCTGTGCATGTACGCCGCAATGCGCATCGACGCATACCTGCTGTAGGGGGCGCCCTTGTCCGCCTCGCACTCATTGAGTCAATGGGAGCCCGCGTACGCGTTGTACGACTGGCTCCCTTTGACTTCAATGGGAGTCCGACCGACTCGAGTCCGATGGCATGCGTGCGCATCGTACTCGTTCGGTCGGACTGCCAGAGTCCGATTCGGTCGGAAATCTCTCCGGGTCCGGCTCGGTCGGAGAGATTTCCGGCCGGAATCGGAATCGGCCCCTATATCTGGTTCCCCATTGGACCCTTGTCCCCCCAAAATCTTTCATCTTCTACCAGAAATAATTGCTTCTCATCTGGCTCCCATTTTTAACCAAATGTTCTCCTCAGGCATATTCCCGACCAACTGGAAACTGGCATCTCCTCTCCCTCTCCTCAAAAAAGCAAATCTAGACAGGGCAGATCCCAATAATTACCGCCCGATCTCAAGACTACCCCTGCCTGCAAAAGTGGTCGAAAAGCCATGAATGTGGTATTATCAGACTATATTGAGAAACATGCCTTCTTGGATGCCACTCAGTTTGGCTTCAGAAAGCACCATAGTACAGAACTGGCACTGATTTCAGCGTCCGAACAGATTAGACAGACCGTCGATGCAGGGGCTAACGCAGCACTTGTGCTGCTAGACCTCTCTGCCACATTCGACACTGTCAATCATAAAAAATTATTGGAATTCCTGGAGAGGATAGGCATCAAAGGAAAGGCTCTTACTTTACTTAGATCGTTCCTGACTGGACGTGAACAGTTCGTGGCTCTTTCGGAATTTAAGTCACCTAATTTCACACTGCCGTGTGGAGTCCCACAGGGATCATCATTGAACCCCACCCTCTTTAATATATACGTTGCTCCTCTGGCAAGGCTAATCCGATCTCTGGGTTTCTCTGCAATTTCCTATGCTGATGATACCCAGATTGTGGTTTTAGTGACAGGCTCGCCTTCAGACACAGCAGCACAGTTCTATACCTGCCTTCGCCAGGTGGGGGACTGGATGGCCACTAATTGTTTGAAATTAAACTCCAGTAAAACTGAAGTCCTACTCTTTGGCAGCAACACTAATTTCTGGTCCCCTGCTTTGTGGCCTTCGGAGCTGGGCACGCTACCTATCCGTACAAATAAGGTAAAAAACCTGGGAGTCACTTTTGACTCCATGCTCTCCTTTGAAGGCCACATAAACCAGGTCACCTCTGTATCTTTCTATACACTAAAATTACTTAGAAAGATCCTTCCATTTATCCCTGTTAATTTACGTAAGCTAGTGGTCTCGGCTCTCGTCCTGTCCAGAGCCGACTATTGCAACGGTCTTTTCATCAACCTCCGAACGAAATGTCTAACTAAATTGCAGATTGTGCAAAATGCTGCAGCACACTTTTTGCTGAACATTCCTAAGCACATATCTGCCGCTGCGGCGCTAAAAGAGCTACACTGGCTACCAGTAAAGAGATGGATCGAGTTTAAGGCTCTCTGTATAGCATTTAAAGCAACTCATGACATAGGGCATGTCTTTTTTAAACAGAACTTTCAACTATACACTCTTGCGCGCCATCTACGCTCAGCCCACGCTCACAATCTGGTGATCCCCAGGTTCAGGAAAAGCTCCTGGGGTGAGAGAAGCTTTCTGGTCGGCACGACCAGACTCTGGAATTCGCTTCCCCAGAGGTTAAAAGATGAAACCCACTTGTTGGCCTTCAGGAAAGTGTTAAAGACTTGGCTCTTCAATCTTTGATTCTGTAATAAGACCCTTCTGCATTTTTTCACCTGATGAGCTAGCGCCTTGACACCCTCGGGTAACTGTATTGCGCTTTATAAATTTCTTTTTCATTTCATTTCATGAATTCTGAAGTTATGAATTGACAGGCTACACATTTTAGTTTTAGTTCTATAATGTGTAGGAATGAGCCCTTCGCAGAATGGATTAGGCGGGAAGGCCCAGTGCAGGGCTTCCAGTGAGATGGAGACATCAAGGACCGTGCCATGACATGGTACTCTTCCTCCAGTACCCAAAGTGGACTGGGCAGAGAGTGGTGAAGATGCTAGATCTATACGGAGATGCCTAAGGACTCAGGGTCAATTGGGAACCAGTCTCACATAGTCTCAGTTAAGGGAGGTGCTCTGGCTACTAAATGGCAAACGAGGTTGCATGTTCAAGCAGACTATTGTAAGTATCATAATGATCAATGACTAATAGTATGGATGTAGGGATGACCTGGCTCACAAACTCGAAAGAAGCCTTGCCGGGGTTCCTATATGGCTTACAGAATTCCTCAACATAGATAATTGTTGCTAGAGTCACCTTAGAATGTTGGTAACAGGGTGATCAAAAAGATAGGCTGAAACAACAAACCCTCTTCGGACATTCCAAGTCACATGGGTCCTGGATAGCTCACTCAGCAAAGTTGACGGGCTTTAAACTGTGGGATCTTCTTGGGATTTTCAAGCTTGGGAATGTTTGGGTGAGGCAATATATCAAATCCTTTGAAGTTATGAAAGGGAATTATTTGCCCTACACAATTCACAGTTTTCTGCTATTTGCATTCATTTCATTGTAGGAAATGACCATCTTATGGTGACATGCCCCCAGATTTTTGCATTCACAACCCTATTTCTGCTGAACCCATTTTTGTTAGGCTTTGGACTCTACACACTTTACTCCTGCTAAACAGTAGTAAAGTGTTTGTGCTCTCCTTTGCAAACATGCCAAAATTGGTATGCACCTACTTGGCACATTTTATTTACTTATAAGTCACTAGTAAATGACATTACATGTACCCGGGGCCCGTAAATTAAATGCTACAAGCAGGCTGCAGCTCTCATTGTGTCACCCACTAAAGTAGTGTAATGACACGTACGCTGTTTCCTTGAAGAAAAAGCTTTATTATACAGATCCTGGCACAACCAGCAGAGAAGTGCGCAGCACTGCAATCTCCTCGCACCCCCTATCAACCGTCCCCCTTGATGACCGTCCCACATTCCAATGATGCAGTGACATTCTCTGTGTGACAGGGCGCGTGCCCATGCCATCACTACACATCTTTCCTTTTTGTGCAATGAAAGAATAAGAAGAAAGACAGAAAAAAAACATAATTAAATAAAAACAAAATAAAAATATAGTAAGACATAATAACCTATAATCTTAGCTTAAAACATTACAATTAAAGATAAAGGACAACAATTCTTTAATCACAATCATAATCATTAAATCTGGTTGGTTTCCTCACCTTTCTTCCAAATCTACCAGTTCTAACCTCGCAGTTCCTGTCGCTCGCAATGGAAGGGGCTGCACTTTCACCATCAAAAACTTCTGGTGAAGCTGTAGCCTCTTCCGTGGGCTTGCCACTCTTCTTTCTACTCTCTCCTTCCTCTCCTTCACACAACCAATCGAAATCTCCACCATCCAGGACTTTCCCCTTACTACACAGAGACAAAGAACTCATGCGCCTTACTTTTCCATTACTTACGAGCGCGTCATTACAAAACACCTCCACTGTATGTGGTCTTGAATATCTGCTCTGTCTACTTCTTAAAACTCCAGATCTTTTTACTTTCACCACATCACCCACCTGTAATTCCACCTGCTTGCAACCATGCCTCTTGTCATAATACGTCTTGGACACCTGTTTCGCCTAGCTCACTTTTTCCCTCACCACGTCAGGGTCCCACGTTACCCTCTTGGTTTTAGGCATCCAGCCAATGTTGTCTTTAGAAAACGCAGTTCTTCCCCTCATCAACCCGAAAGGCAAATGGCCTGTGCTGACACACAGGGCTATCCTGAATGCCCAAATAGTGCGAAACAATTCCACCTCCCAATTTAGGTTGTTATTCTTAGCCAACTGAATTGCACCCTTAATCACTCTGTTACATTTTTCACTACACCAGAGTGCAGTATGATATAGCAAAGTGGTGCAGTGCCTGATTCCATTATGTTTCAGAAATTTCAGAAAAACCTCTGCTATGAATTGTGTGCCATTGTCAGTCACAACTGATTTTGGTAGACCTTCCCTAAGGAAAATTCTGTCTAAAATTTTGATGACAGTACCAGTGTCAATATCTTCCACCACCTCCACCTCTGGCTATTTTGAAAAATGATCAACTACCACAATAATGTACTTCTGAATTTCTCCATCAATGCTTTTACTACTGTTGCATTTATTGGTGGGAGATTTGTCAATTTTAACCAGTTTTATTATTTTTGCGTTGTGTGTCGTGGGAGTAGTACATTTTTTATATATTTATTTTAATAGTTTGTGTAGTTTGGTATAAATTGTAGTGGGAATAGTATATGTATTAAATTTTAAATTGTATTATTTATTTTATGCTGTTAAAATGTATATCATTATGTTTTTGTTTATTTAAAATTATAATATTTGTAATTACTAATATTTGTAATGTGTAAAATAATTTTTACTTCATTGATTTTTTTTTAAGTTGTTTAATTTTTTTATTTAATTAGAAAGAACGGTTTGTTTTTTAAAGATTTTATGTTAATGGTATATTTATATATATATTTATTTGTTTTTATATTATTTTTAAATTATAATATAAATTAAAATTATTAGTTTAATAACTTTTTTGTAAGTAGATATATGTATATATATATTAATTATTCTATACGTGTGTTTAACTTTTTTTAATTAAGTTTATTTGTTAGGATATATTAAATATTTTTTAATTTTATAAATTAATGTTACTATTTAATATATTTAATATTCATTATTTTATTTTATATATATTTAAAAATCGATATTTAATACAACTATATTAATGACATTGATATTTTTTCCGATATTTTTGTACTTACCATTATAAAGATATGATGAAGATATTTTTTTCATCGATATTTTGGTCCTGATATTTTTGAATCTCGATATTTGAAGGGTCGATATTCTGTCAGTGAACCGATTCTCTTCTATGTTTATGGGATCAAATATGAGTTAAGTGTGGTACATACTGATCAAATGCTTTGTTAAACTAAGATGCTAACATTGTTGTAATGTTCTAAGCAATGTAAATATTAGTATGACTAGAAGTACGAGCATCTTGTAGGGTCAGATGAAGTAATCATTTCCATTGAAACTGCCAAAGCTCTCAACACTATATCATCAAAACTTTACTTTGGCGATGTAGTTTTTCATATGCTTTAGCTAATAATTGCCCAGCCAACCATGTATTTAAATATTAACTCCATCAGATACGACATAATTAACTTTATCCAGGGGACAAAAGAGCAGTGCCCCTATAACCCCAAATCTTTTCCCTAGCATAGAGTTAATGGCATACTCTAAGGGCCTGATTACGAGAGCCTCCATGTCCATTGTGATATTTCTGAACACCAATGTGTGCGGAATTATTGAATGCAAAAATGAACACCTATATTGAGTTTAGCCTGCCAAAATAGCACATAACATGTAGATTATGGTACTTACTTCAACAAAGTCCATCCTCCAGCATTGACCTGGCATATTTAATTTGTTAAATCCCAGCAGGTTTTGACGTGACAAAATTTAACAGGTGAGTGCATACTTTATCACACTGGGTGTTTGCAGAGGGATCACAATTTACAGAGGCGCTCATAAACAGGCCCTAACAATAACTGTCTTGACCCAGTGTAAAAAATCTGGTTATTGGTGGAGTGGGGTGGTAGCCGTACTCAGGCAACAACCGCAATCCTTGTCAGGGTGAACCTCAAAAGTCACTATATTAACCTGTGTGGTAGCTTGGCGCAAAAACAGTCACAAAGAGCCCCAAATGTCAGGATTTCAACTTTGTTCACAGAAGAGTGTACTCTGAAACCTGCCAAAGGTCTGGGATCTGAGGAGGTACCCCTTGGGGATCTGGAACTCACTCTAGCAGAGGCCAGCAGTACTCAGGCAGGTACAGCTGCAGGCCCAGTTGCAGGTCCAGTACAGCCGGTCCACTGGATAGTTGCAGGGATGCCTCTGCAACTTGTTGTGTCCCTGTAGCTCAGAACTGGTTGTCAGCCAACTGACCCTTGGAGGCACTCAGGTTAGCCTAGGATGAAGGGAGAAGATCCAGTCTTCCTTCTCAGAGAGCAGGGCAGGCCCTTAAGCAGCAGGCCAGTCCTGTGGAGAACAATGGAGCCCTCAAGCAACATGGCAGTCCTTTCAACAAGGCAGGCCTCAAGCAGCATGGCGGTCCTCTGGGGAACAAGGCAGTCTTTCTTCTGTAGTCCAGAGGTCCAGGAGTGTTCTGAAGAGTGGCTCTGGAGGTCCTTTCTTTAGACCTGGTGCCAGCCTTTGAAGTGGGGGGGACATCCTGGCTACTCCACATCTGGTTCTGGAAAGTTCGGCCCTTCCCCACCAAGGTTCAAAGTAGACTGGGGTGAAAAAAAACTGGTGTCAGGTTCCTTTATGTGTGTGTTGGAGGCAGTCTATTGAAATGTAAGTGGGGCAGGGAGCAGGTCCACCATACCCATCCTGGCAGAATGGCCCATCCTGCCAGTACCTAGTCCACCTTTATCTCACTGTCTAGGAGGTACACACAAGCACCCACTGCCAAGTTAATCACATTAATGTGACCCAGGACACAGGCAGCAGACAGAAAATTGTTAGGAAAAGAGAATGATAACTTTCTAAAAGTGGCATTTTCAGAATTGTGACTTAAAATCTGACTTTACCATTAAAGAGCATTTTAAATTACAATTCATTTGAATCCACATTTAATGTCCCTATTTGTTCCAAATTAAACGTTAGCGCTTATTACAATTATTAAGGTAACCCAATGTTATCTAATTGCCAAAATTGGCCTTGCAATAGTGAAAAATGAATGTAGGATTTTTTCACTACCAGGACATGTAAAACTTATTAGAACATTTGAATATTGAGTGCTCCATTGATGACAATGGAGCATCAGTGGCCTATATGAACTGGTATAGGCCCGCTGCTCTCAACATTTCAATTCCTAATGCACAGCCTCTGCCTTTCTCTTTCCCCTGCCTCTTGAAAATATATTAATTAGTAAGAGGAAAGCGAAAGGCAGAGGCCGTGCAGGAGGAAACACGCAGCCTTCACCCTTCCTTCCTCCTGTAGCTCAGTGTCACTAGGGCTTCAGAAGGAGGGAGGGGTGAATGCTGCTCAGCTCCTAGGTCTCCCTGGCTTGGCTGAACTACAAAAAACAGTTCAGCCAAGCCGGGGAGAACCAGGGGCTGACTTCAGCCACTTTTCAGAGCTCTTGCTGTGAATGTTCAACAGCTAACAGCCGTGGCCCTGTGTGCAGCTGTTAAGAGTAGAATATTCACAGCAAGAGCTGTGAACAAAGGCTTTGGAGCTGAGGGGGATTTCAACCACCTCGGACTCCAAGATGCCTTTGTTTTCTAATTAGAACATTCCACCCCTCATGGGGCGGAATGTTCTAATAGCTTTATACAGATGCGCAACTAGAGGCAAATTTCGGGGGGGGGCTAAGAAAAAATTTCGGGAGGGGGGCTAATTCTTCCAGCAATAGATAGAGTGGAGATGCAGGGGCTCTAAGAAGGGGTGAAAAAACAACAGACCCTCATTAACAGGCAAATGGTCTTTTAAAGACCTGTGAAGTACTCGGGTGCGGCTGTGTGTGTGCCCGGGAAGCTGTCTCAACCCGGGCTGCCACACACGACGGGGGGGGGGGGACTGAAGCCCTTTGAGCCCAATGGGTGTTGCGAGCCTGGCTTTATAGCCCGCTGTAGCTAAGCCATGCCAGCCATTAAAGGTGCGTTTCCTTGTTAAAGGCCCAAGCCGAATGCTGGAGCGGGCCTTTAATGGTGGGTATTGCCCGCTATGGTGGGCTATAGACCTATAATAACACATGCCCTACTTTTTAATTACAATACATGTTAGAATAAAAATTATGCTTTAGTATTGTTTTACGTAAGTTACCATTCGCTGTGCCATCTTGTGTACCGGCGCCATTTTGTATTATGATCGAAACTAATTCTCTGCCATTTCTCGGAAATGGCCTTCTTTAGGTTATGTTTCTTTGGAATTGAGTTTTTGTTACACTAATGAATGCACTGTTCTTATTAGCGCATACCTTTCCTTGACTGTAAGCCTTCGCCCACTTGTCTAGTGGCGGGCACAGGCAGAATGGCCTTGAATTATAGATAATATGTCCCCGGCTTCAGAACTGAAACTTACTCCTTTGTAATTTACTGTCCAGCTGCATCTCTCTGGAAAATTCCATGGTGGGCGTGTTTTCATTGATTCTGAAATGTACATAATGTATTGTCATGCTTGTTGTACTTAGACTCTCTCTGCAGCACTCTTAGCAACTGGGCAGACAGGGCTCCGCTCCGAGCGAACTTTGAATAAACTGTTATTGGTTTGTATTCTCTACTGTCTGACCGACTCTTCATTTCGTAGAAGGCAGAGAGGTGGTCGTGAGTGACGCGAGTGACCCGAATCGGGCCACTTCCTTCATATACCCTGCCATGTAGGCTATTTTGAGCCTAACTTAGGGGTGGCAAATGTTTTAAAAAGAAGGTCTGAGCTGGCAAAAGGGTTATTTTGTCAGGTCACATTTGCCGTATTAAAACTGCACCACAGGCTGAAGTGACAGGCCTGAGACATGTTTGAGAGGGCTATTTAAGTGGGTGATACAATGAGTGCTGCAGGTCCACCAGTAGCATTTAATTTACAGGCCCTGGGTACATGTAGTACCATATACTAGAGACTTGTAAGCAAATTAACTATGCCAATCAGGTGTAAGCCAATTGTACCATGATTTAAGGAGTGAGCACAAATACTTTAGCACTGGATAGCAGCGATAAAGTGCACAGAGTCCTAATGCCAGCAAAAACGAAATTCATAAAACAGAGGGGTAAAGGCAAAAAGTTTGGGGGGAAACCACCATACCAAGGATGACAGGTCTAACACCCAGGGTGGCAGGACATAGAATGGATTGTCAGAGGTAATCATATGGCATTATATGCGGATGCCATTAATACATCCCTTCTTGTATGATTTACTGTTTTGAAGAATTTTCTGAAATCTCAAGACTACATACTAGTACTCAGAATATGCACATACTGCTTTTTCAGGCATATTTGTGGCTCAGAAAATATAAACTGGAATAAATATAAATAATCATGATAATCAGGATCTTGCCCATTTAAACTACAGCACTCACTTTAGTCAAATCTTTATAAGACACTACTTTGGAATATGTTAAACCTATCATTAGTACCTAATGTGAAATACTTTCATGATGCAATCCGTAATTTATAATATCTTGCATAGTCCCGCAATGATTCTTTGAGACAACATGATGTTGCTAAACAATACAGTAAATACATTTTTTAAAGCAATAAATCACTAAGAATTGCTAAATGCACGCAACAGTTACCAAAAAAGTGGAAGGGAGATGCCACAGTTACCCTTCCAATACTTTGGGTTATATTGGAAAGTGTTCCAGAAAGCAAACATACATAATACTTTGACTATCAACTAGCAACATTTCATGGATTGAGACTGTTTTTGAACAACTCTAAATGAGTGTGTTTTATGCCATTGTCTAAACATTGCAATGATATTTGGCACAAAATACTGAATACTGAGATTTCATTGGGTATATCATTACAATCATCTCCAAAACATATGGTGTACTTTATTTGCTGCATGCAAATTAACTGACTTAAATCATCAACTTATATTTTGAAGAATATCAGACCGCCAATTGCACAACATGATTTAAAACCTTGAATGAGATTTCCTTCAAACAAGCAATATAAATCATGGATGGATGGGAAAATATCTATCCATTCGAATTATGGCCCTCTGATTGGGTTTTGAATTATTTACAGTTGGTATGTGTATTTGACTCCTCAATCCCCCAACAAAATATTCCGAAACCTATTAATACCATCCAAAAATGACAAAAAGAAAATGGCAATTAGAAACTGGAAAACAATTCCTGGATGATGTTTAGAGCTCTATTTTGCCATTGGAAATAACTGTTAGACACAGACCTCTTGATAGAATCACCCCCAGCTTTTTGCCTTCTGTTGCTGAACTCATTTTTGTTGACATTACTGCACTTTCCCCCCCACTAACCAGTGGTACAGTGCTTGTGTTCTCTCCCTAAAACATGGTATAATTAGCAAATACCTAATTGGTACATTTAATTTACATTTAAGTCCTAGCAATTGGTGCTACATCCACCCAGGGCCTGTAAATTAAATGCTACCACTGGGCCGCAGCACTTATTGTGCCACCCACTTAAGTAGCCCTTTAAAATATGTTTCAGGCCTGTCGCTGCAGCCTGTAGTTCAGTTTTGAACTAAACTACCATTTCAACCTGGCAAAATAAACCTTCTGCCAGGCCTAATTCCTCCTTATTAATACTTATAAGTCACCCCTAAAGTAGACCCTAAAGGCTCATAGGGAAGGGTGCATTGTATTTTGAAAGTAGAACATGTGTGTTTAGGTTTTACATGTCCTAGCAGTGAACAAAGTCATAAAGTAATATTTCGCTGTTGTAAAGCCCATCTTTCCCTTTGACTAACACTGGGTTACCTTATTACATTTAATAAGTGGAAAAATGCTGTTTGCACTTTTTTAAATGAATTGTGATTTAAAATCCTATTTAATGGTAAAGTCAGATTTAAGATAAAATTCTGAAAATGCCACTTTACGAAAGTTATTTTCTTGTCTCAACTAACTGTACCTTCTGCCAGTGTCCTGGGTCACATGACTGTGAAAGGCTCTTCTGGTGGGGTTTGTGTATTACTTCTAGAAGTGACACAAAGGGGGCTTACATGTGGACAGGATAGGCCATCCTGACTTGTTGACAGGGTAGGGGTTGTACCCAGCCCCACTTACATTTCAAAGGGCTTTGCACAAAGCACACACAAAGGAACCTGACACTAGGTCTGTCCTGTCTATTGTCACCCCAGACAGTTTGGAGCCTTGACCATGGAAAGTGGAAGAATTTTCTAGAACCAGTTTTGGGGTTAGGTCACAGAATCCCCAACACAAAGCCTGGCACCAAGTATAAATATTGAACCTCCAGAGCCACTTATCAGAACACGTTTGGAGCTGTAGAAGAGTCAGAAAAAGGACTGATCTGCTGCCAGAGGAACTGCTCTTCTGCGTGAAGGACTGATTTTCTATCTGAAGAAGGAAGACTGAACCTGCTTGCCTTGATCCCAGACTTTCCATAGTGACTTTAAGGTTCAGTTGGCTAATGTCCTGTGTGAGCTACAGGGACTCAACAGGTTTCCAGAGCCTGCTCTGCAACTGCCCAGCTGACCAGCTGCAATTGGGCCTGCCTGGACCGACCTGAGCCCTGTCGTAGGCCTCTTCTGTAGTGAGGTATGATCCAAAGAGGTGCCCCCCTTGTCCTGGACCCTTGGCTGGCATCAGTGGAAGCTCCTACAATAAGAAAAGGTAAAAATCCTGAAGTGTGGGCACCACATGATGCACACCAGCCTGTTAGACCTGATACTCTTCAGGTAGTGTTTCCCTAAACATTTTGCTTTTTCCTCCTGGGTTTTCCTGATTCTCTTGTAGTGGCCTTAGGGCTCTGGGCACTTTCTCATTGTAAATGCAGTGTGAAAGTACACGCACCCTTCCTACACATGTTAGCAAGTGATGTTTACTTGATGTTTTTAAACATGTCGCAAGTCTGCCATTGCCGGACTATGTGTGGGCACTTGCACCTATGGTATTTTTAAACATGTGCCCAGCCTGCCATTGCAGGTTTGGGTGTGCACAATTGCACTTATGCTCAGGTTGGCCTGTCTAAGCCCTAGCCAATCATGAGGGGGCTTTTCACTACCAATTGAGAACCCCTAGGGTAAGTCCTGAGGGGTGAAGCACGTGGTAGATGAAAGGCAGGGCAGGTATACATGTGTGTACCCTGCCCAGGTAGTGAAGAATTCCCATGTGTGTTTTCACTACCTATGAGGTTTGCTTTTCCTACAGGATAACATGGGGGAATGGTTGAAATTACTTCAGGTTGCAATAGTGGGTTGCAGTGGAGCAGCCTCTTAATGTTGCCTGTCATTGGATTTACAATGGCAAACCCTCTCCTGTGGTAAAGGTGGATTTGCCATTAGTAGCTGAGAAATGCCACTTCTAGAAAGAGGGCATTTCTCTGCTCTAAAACTCTTTGTGTACCTTGTAGTTTGACTCCATCCCACACTAGAGGCTGGGGGAGCACATCTGTGCATTCCCCAGCGACAGCTATAAACATTTGGCATGCAACTGGAACAACAGATTTCTGCCATTTCGGGACCTGGCTGGATAGATTGGAAGGAGAGGTTTTGACTCTTGGCCTCTAAGAGCCAGATCATGGCCCCACTAAAGATTAAGATCTACATTTCACGGCCTCATGGCAGACAGGACTGAAATTTAGGGGAGACATCCGTGGTTCAATGGGAAACCCTCTGAAACACTCTCAACTTCAAAGGCACACTACAGTATAACTACTGGTGCCATCCTTCAGCAGGGTAGAGATACATTTGTGGGGACGTGGGACTGGAGAACATCGAACTGCGTGGTGCACACTGCCAGAGGAAGCTGTTGTGCATAAGGAGGATTATTGCCTTGGAATGGACCGTGCACTCTTCCTGAATAGTGGCTGGCCTGGGCTGACTACCTGCTGCTGTGTGGCACCCTGAAGTGCGCTCTCCAGGGGCTTGTTGGCTTGCACCCTGTACTCTTGTGGAGGTCTCTGGGACATCAAAGACCTCCCACGAGGGACCCACACCGTCTACTTGTGACACCTGGAGAGCAGTGCCCTCTTAAGTGCCCACATCGTCTGCTTGATCCCAACTGGTAGTGCGGCATGATCGAGGAGCTAAGAATTGTGCCTGGGGACTAGATTGCCTTGTGCAGAGCCCCAAAATTATTGCTTGCATCTAAGGAGTGGGGCCCCTGCATCATGGAAACCTGAATCCACATAAGCGTCTTGTTGGTGGTGAGCAGATTCACTGGTTGCGGGATCCAGCATGGCCCGCTTCATCAATCGTGCCGCATCTCTCTCGTGCAAACACAAGGAGATGATGGACGGAGCGCTGAAACTTTTCAGACACTCACCCCCAGGGGAACAGTCCAGTTCAAACTTCCAAACCCGGTCTTCCCTGAACCGGAAACAAGCATCCTGGGACCGGTTTCGGGCTAACACCCTTCATCAGCCAGGCTAGGTTGAATCCAGTGGCAAAGTGAGCAAGGGACCCATGTCTGGGTATACCCTGCCAACTTAGGGCAAACAAAGCAAATACATGGAGATGATGGATGGAGCGCTGAACCTTTTTAGACACTCACCCCCAGTCACAGATCTGGGTTGAATCCATCATCGTTCTTTAGCTCACTTCACCACCTCAGTTCAAACCCAGCTATATGCAAATCCGTCTTGACCCTGTGCCTCATGGGAACAGTCCAGCCCAAACTGCCAAGCCAGGTCTTCCCTGAACCAGAAACAATCATTCTGGGACTGGTTTCGGGGTGACACCCCTCATCTGCCAGGCTAGCTTGAATCCAGTGGCAAAGTGAGCAAGTGCAAACTGTACTGGGGTGAATGTTTGACATTGTGCAGCATTCTGTCAATCAATTGTTCATTTTGCATTTGTCATCCCGAGTCGGACGGGTATGCCCAGACGTGGGTCCCGTACTCTCCATGCCACTGGAGTCAAGCTAGACTGGCTGATGAGGGGTGATGCCCCGAAACTGATCCCAGGATGCTTGTTTCTAGTCCAAGGAGGACCTGGCCTGGCAGTTCGGGCTGGACTATTCCCAAGGGGAACAGGGTCAAGACTGATTTGCATATGGCTGGGTCTGAACTTGAATGGCATGGCATGGGGAGCAAAACAACGATGGATTTAGACCCAGATCTCTGTACTGGGGTGAATGTTTGACATTGTGCAGCATTCTGTCCATCAATTGTTCTTTTTGCATTTGTCACCCCAAGTGGGACGAGTATGCCCAGAAGTGGGTCCTGTGCTCTCCATGCCACTGGAGTCAACCTAGCCTGGCTGATGAGGGGTGAGGCCCCGAAACCGGTCCCAGGATGCTTGTTTCTATTCCAAGGAGGACCTGGTCTGGCAGTTCGGGCTGGACTGTTCCCAAGGGGAACAGGGTCAAGACTGATTTGCATATGGCTGGGTCTGAACTGGAATGGCATGGGGAGCAGAAAAATGATGGATTTAGGCCCAGATCTCTGTACTGGGGTGAATGTTTGACATTGTGCAGCATTCTGTCCGTCAATTGTTCTTTTTGCATTTGTTACCCCGAGTGGGACAGATATGGAAAGACGTGGGTCCCGTGCTCTCCATGCCACTGGAGTCAAGCTAGCCTGGCTGATGAGGGGTGATTCCCCGAAACCGGTCCCAGGATGCTTGTTTCTAGTCCAAGGAGGACCTGACCTGGCAGTTCGGGCTGGACTATTCCCAAGGGGAAAGGGTCAAGACTGATTTGCATATGACTGGGGCTGAACTGGAATGGCATGGGGAGCAAAAAAAAAAGATGGATTTAGGCCCAGATCTCTGTACTTTGGTGAATATTTGACATTGTGCAGCATTCTGTCCATCAATTGTTCTTTTTGCATTTGTCACCCCGAGTGGAACAGGTATGCCCAGACGTGGGTCCCGTGCTCTCCATGCCACTGGAGTCAAGCTAACCTGGCTGATGAGGGGTGATGCCCCGAAACCGGTCCCAGGATGCTTGTTTCTAGTCCAAGGAGGACCTGGCCTGGCAGTTCAGGCTGGACTGTTCACAAGGGGAACAGGGTCAAGACTGATTTGCATATGGCTGGGTCTGAACTGGAATGGCATGGGGAGCAAAAAACGATGGATTTAGGCCCAGATCTCTGTACTGGGGTGAATGTTTGACATTGTGCAGCATTCTGTCCATCAATTGTTCTTTTTGCATCTCTCTCGTGCGACACGCCAACTGCATGCTCATTGCATGTAGTGTCCGATTCACAGGTTGGGAACTTCAGAGGTGAGGGCGTATCCGTAGTAGCGCCTTATTCTACTTCAAGTGGCACTTGGTGCGACATGTATCAACGCACACCAGGAGTTTTGCCTCATCTCCTGGGACGTACTGAGTTTGCGACACTGCATTGTGTGAGACCAGAATTTTCTGGTGTGACTCAGAGCAACACACACCATACACTGTGCATCAATTCCAGGGAGGTACCGAGTTTGCGACTCTTCGTTATGTGAGACCGAAATTGTCTGGTTCAACTCGTATCACCACGCACCAGACATTGTGCCTGGATTGCCTGTGTGCTACTCTGATTGACGTGTGCCTGATGTGGTGCCTCCTTCTTTTGAGGGGCTCCCCCTGTTTCATTCTCCATTCATTGATTGTTCCTTTTGGGCCCTCAGTGTGGCGGACCAACTGCCTTCTCCTCACCCGGCCAGCTGATGACATTGTGTTGCCAGGTAGTATTGTCCGGATCAGGCCTGGGTAGGGAGAGTGATTGACTGGGCTGAAGGAACACTTCCAAGAGCTTAAACGGGTCAAGAGACTTTGCGACCCCCCCCCGACTTTCGCCCTCAGCCCGCTTCAACTCCACATCTTGTAGGTGAACTTCCTGAGTGACTGCCTCCTAATTAGTCCTGCTACCTACCTCCATCTTCTTCTAAGAGACCCTGAATAAGTGTGACTTCAGCCATGATTGGCCTAGTATCAGGGGAGGGCAGTTTATCTCCAACCCGTGGGTGTAGGGTAGTCGGGGTGAGTTGGAGGGTGGAGGGAGGCAGTGTGCTATTCATTGACCTGCCGGATATCATTTGCACCGCATTACGTTGCTGTGTGCATATATGTGAGAGAGTGTTCCATACGAACCTGCCTGAAATCCGTTGCACCACATATTGGTGCTGAGTGAGTGTGTGTGCATGGGAGTGACTGCCTGCAGACTGCCGGTGATTCATTTCACCGCCCGGCAGAGTTACTTTACATGTTGATTCTTTGCTAAAAGAATACTACATTTGACATTGGTTTTACCTGTGTGGCCTTGGCCCATGTTGCTGCTTAAAAGTGTTGTAGTTCTTTGTATGTACATATTATTGTAATCTTTGTGATCTGGGGTGCAGCCAATAACGTTTTGCACCGCATAAGGGTTTTGGGGTGTAAAGTAGGATCTTTCCCAAGTGTGCATACTACTGATGTCATTTTAACACGGTTGGGCCTAGTACTGCTAGTAATATTTACAAGTGTGATTTATCCCCAGAAGTACATGATGTTCATGTTGTGTTAATTAATGTTTTTGTTGAATACAAACTTTATTTACATACACCAGGTGTGAAGACTCTTTTGTGATGCTCAGGGTATTTATTGTGTGTGAGTGCCATGCCAATGCTTTACACATTGCCTCTGTGATAAGCCTGACTGCTCAGTGCCAAGCTACCCAAGGGTGAGTGCAGGCTATACAGTGAGTGCAATCACCCACCCCTGACTGGAGTGGTAGGTTTTGCCTTGCTAGGGCATCCCCTCAGCCAACCAAAAAGCACAAAGCTACGATAAGACCTTCACTGTGTGACGAGAGTGACCATCCACAATGATCGGCAACACAATATATGCATTTAGAGCTACAGCAACGACAATCCGTGAGGACCACCAACGCAAAGCTCCAGTTATGACAGGATCTTCGCCCCACAGCAACAACTATCTAGGATGCTCGACCTGCTCTTCACACCGAAAGCCTTCTTATTGCGGCCTCCTTCACTGTGAACTGAACTCTTTGCACCAGACTTCAGAAAGTCTTCAGCGGGACTAACCTGTTTGTAAAAGGAAAATGGAGCATGCCATGCGGAATCAGTTTATAACTCATCATCAACCTTTTTTCAGATTCTGAGAAATCCATATACAGCAGCACTTCATAACAATAAAAACTATAAAACTTAATACACCATTTCATACTCACAAATAAGAAAAATCACTGTACAAGTCATCACTCTCAGCAGTTATAAAACAAAAATATATCAACTTAAAATTAACATTAAAATCGTAACGTGTGTTTTTGATGCTTTATATTTAAGTGATTTAGAAAGTCTTTGAAATCTTGACTATTAAAAGGTGTGCCATTGTCAGATTTTAAGATTGCAGGTACCCCCCATGTCCCAAAGATAATATCAAATTTTTTAATAACCTTTTCATGTGTAGTTAATGAAAAGACTTCTACAAATGGAAAACAGGAGAATTCATCAACAATAACTAGAAGATGATGTCCATTCTCAAGAGGACCAAAGAAATCAATAGCAATTTTCTCCTGAGCATGATGTGGCAATTCTTACATGTTCAAAGGGTGCTGAATAACTGGAGACAAAAGACAGTTGCATATGTGACAAGTCTTAGATTTTCTTTACTCTTTCGTTGAGATACGTAAACCAGACTTGATCACAGAGAGCTCTCTTACTGGCAACTATTCCTCGATGTCCCTCATGGGCGACATCAATTACCTGTTGTTGGAAACTCTTGGGAATAACAATTCATGTACCTCACAGAATGAGGCCTTCCTGGGTCACTGAAAGTTCCTCTCTTACATTTTTTAATTTCACATACTCACTGGCATTAGCATTAGTGAGAGGTCTAGAGTGCTGGTTCCACGATTGTTGAGCAATAATGTCTTTTAACTTTAACATGTCACTATCTTGGCTCATGGGCTTGACAAATTGTTCTAAAGATATGGCAGTTGGTGTGCTCGATTTCACAATAAAATTGATGTAAGCCCCCGCTGTCTTCGAGGGGGTACCAGGGTATTGTAATGGCACTCTTGAAAAACAATCCGGAGGACTTTGATGCATGCCGTGCAGGTACTGGGGTGCATGCACACAGTGGGTACATGTTGTGCGCCCCTGTGTGCATCCACATGGCATGAGGCAACAGGGGGCCCCCTAGGGCCCCTTTCTTTCCTCTCTGCCATGGATTTCATGGCGGGGTCACAGCCATAAAAACCCGGGTGGAGAGGAAACTCATAATATGCTTGGCGGAACCGCGGCAGTCCTGCCAAGCATATTGCAGCCTCAGGATCACCGTGCAACCGCCAGGGAACGGTAGTTCCCTGGTGGTTGCGTCGGCCCCAGTGCGACCCGACCGCCCTAGTCATAATAGGGTGGTAAGGAGACCGCCACCGTGTAAGGTCCATGTACCGCCAGACTCACAATAAGGCCCAAAGCTTGTTCTTCGATCCACTTTCTTATCCCTGTTGAGTAGGCCTGGGTGAAATGTGCGTTACACTAGCGTAATTTGTATAATTTTGGTCATTTTGTGTTGTTGTTACACAGAATTCCTGAAATTATGCTATTAGAGCACATCGCTTACTTACGTGCTGTTCCTGTCAAAATTTACAGCAAAAGCACTTGAATACCACAAACAATAGAGCGTGAGAGGCTGTTGTTCGCAGTGCTTTTGTTTTTGTGCACTATTGTTTTAGTGCAAAATGCACCATAATGTCCAAAGTGGATGCGAGGATGGATTTTGCACTGAAATAACAAATGCCAGTTTTGAATTTTGTGTGATTACTCATAATTTTGTGTAGTTTTGCTGAAAATTTGCCTTAGTGGCACAAAATCAAATTACACACATTTCTCACAGTCTTCCCATTGAACCTATGATTTTTTCTCGCCCATCTTGTCCCACACGCTCTTCTCTCATTGATAGTTTGCCTTTATTACCTTTCCCGTCCGTCTTGTGCACATCTCCACCCTTCATTAGCTGTGCACATCTTTCCTCTCTTAGAGTCACATGGTGCCCTGTCTCCTCTTTTATTTTTTCACATCCTTGTCCCTTCTATCATTATTCCTGTCTATAGCTCTGCTCGCTCCTCTGTTTTCTGCCTCTGCCTCTTCCCTTCTCTATTGAGACAATTCCTCCTCTTCCCTCTACCTTCTTCCATGTTCACTTTTCTTATCAGTCTTTTTCCATGGGACCCTGTCTTGTCTGACACGTACCCCAGTGCCCAAAATGGCTAAGCGAGTTGAGTCATTCCCTCAGAGACCTTGGGACCTACAAACCAAGGGTCCAACAACAAGTGGGCTGGGAATTGGGCCGCAATGCCTGCATACTCGGAGCAATGACATTGCGAGCATTGGTAATTCCTAGATGGGGAACTTTTTCGGACTATGGGATAATGGGGAGTTAAATGCGGGAATCGCCTTTTTTGCACAGGTTTCTGTAGGCTTTTTGCCTTTTCCATGTGTTTGTCAGCACCATAGTTTTATTAGAGAATATAGTTACAAACATATTAAATAGAATATAGGTACAAGGAAACGTAGAGCATGTAAAATGATGTGTATGCAGAGCATAGTTTTTGCCTTTGGCCTGACTTGTTTGTTTGTTCCATCTTGAGTCAGACTCTACTTTCTCATCTATATTGTACCACTGACCCTTTCACATTTATTTTGCATTTTAATAGCCTCTAATCTGTATTGATTCACAGTCCCATTACTGCTCTGTTGTGTGCCTGGGTCACCTGTATTGTACCTTTGTATGCTCCATCTTCCATAATATGCCCTGGTCTCCTGCATGATACATCTATTGTCTGGATCATCTGTTTTGCGACTTGGTCTTCTCTCCCATTCATCATGTGTAACAAACCTCTCAATTTCCAGCCTTGGTCCTCTGGCACATCTCTAATTAGTGTTATCTCTCATTCCTTTTTCTAATTTATCTTAATTCTGGCTCTATATTTATGTCATCGATATCAATATTTTTGTACTTACCTTTATAAATATAGGATGTCGATATTTTTGACATCTATATTTATGACTCGATATTGTGGTATGGGGATGTTTTGGGTGTCGATGTTTTGTCAGTGAACCCCACTCACTCATCCTTCTTTTTCCTGCTTCTTTCTTTTTTCCATCTCTGCCTAGATCTCCTTTTACATTTGGCTTGTAACTCACTTTCTAACCAAATCCTTTTTTACCCATCTCCCCTCTTTCATGTATCTTAAGCCTTGTTTTACATTCTCATCCTTGCTGGCCATACAGTTGACTGTCTGACTTTAGCTCCATTCCTTTATCCCATCTGATGCATGCTCTGGTGAATGATAATATGTATTGTTTCAGTTATTTAAAACCATATACAATATAGAAAACATAAGACATCAAGTTAAATATCGACACCCCCATCCGAATTTAGAAATGTTAAAAAATAATACAAAATTAATTCCTTTGAATCATCAAAAACAGAATAAAATTGCCTCAAGTACTGTTCTTATCACTTCCGTGTTAAAAACTGTTTCAACAACTTCTTACGAATGCCCATTAATTTGGGACATAAACAAATTATGTGTTCCAATGTTTCTCTCGCCGATTTGCAAAGACATCACGGGCTATATATTTGTGAAGGGTTTTTCCATCGTCCATCAAACTGATAAAATGGTAAATGGAGGAGTCTGAAGTGCCAAAAAGATGTTATAGCCTTCGTGTTCAAGTTAAAATCCAAGTATGGCTGTCGCTGAGTCGAATAAGCCTCCATAGTGTAGGTAGAGTTTTGTATAGTGATGCCTTCCCGATGTCTAAGAGACAACTGGCCATTTTAATTTCTTGTTTTAACAATAACTTCAGAGCGGCTTTAGTCATTTTGTGCAATTCGTTTATGGATGGCAGATTATACTTAGTCAGGAAAACCTTAACACAAAACTCTGCCTCTGGTGCTTCACTGTGTGGTTTAGATAGTTCTTTGGTCATGTAAAATCTTATAGTGTTCTTAGCCGCCCCTTGACTGTCTATGCAATAGTTGATGCATTTAATTGTAATCCAGGCTGTAATCGGCATTAGGC
This sequence comes from Calotriton arnoldi, assembly GCA_963921515.1. NCBI lineage: Eukaryota > Metazoa > Chordata > Amphibia > Caudata > Salamandridae > Calotriton > Calotriton arnoldi. Next base: position 273,373 of record CAWUFW010016079.1, read on the forward strand.
CCAGTTCTAGTCTAATAAGATTTTGCGAAATTGCTTTTTGTAGATTAAATATCTTCCTTATACCACCAACATAACCTGTTTCTGCTCTCCTGGGGGTTTCTGGAGAGCAAGCTGCTCTAACTGTACAAATTGGAACCCACTTGTCATTAGCCACTGTCGCCGTAGTGCCAGTGGCATTCCCTCCATATTTTGTTGCAAAGCTTTTTATGGCTCCAGATATTCCATGTGGGCTTTCCAGTTTAATTTATTGTCGAATCGCATCCCAAGGTATGAGTAAGTGGACACCCCTCAATTTCGCACAGGCCAATAAACCAGGTGTATCATTTTGCATCCGAAGGACATGACTTTTGTTTTATTGACGTTAATCTGTAGGTCATTATCCATGTTGTAGGTATGTAAACTGGTCAGCTTTTATTTGGAGACCAAGCTGTGTAGTTGATAACATGACTAAATCGTTGGGATAAGCCAGGAATTCTATTTTGGTGGCTGCTAGTTTGGGGGAATCACCCCTCTCTTGCTGCAGTGCCTTTGCAAGAACTGAAATATAACTGGATTAAACAGCAGCGGGGCTAGGATGCAGCCTTGTTTTAGTCCGATATAAGTATGGATTTTTGGTGACATTCCTCTACCATGGCCGAGTTTCACTCTCACCCATGTGTCACTATAAAGATCAATTATAAGCTGTAGCAGACTGTTCTCAGTCCCCCATGAATCCAGTTTAGCCCGAGTTTGGCTCTATTTACTCTGCCGAAACTGGATGAGAAGTTGATGAAACATACAAACAGGTTTTTACCTTTAACTCTTTCAGCTCTCTGGGCTAAAATGGTGAGTGCCATAATGTTATCACTGGTGGAGTGGTTTCTTTGGAAGCTGGATTGGTGGAATGTTAGTCTCCTGGTTGCATCTGCCCATTTTTGAAGGAAGTTTAATAAATGCTTAGCAAAGATTTTCCCTTTTGCATTGAGCAGAACAACCAGCCTGTAGCTCTGTGGTGGATGTCTAGGGCCTCACTTATAGATTGGTTGAATGATAGAGCCCTTCCAGGGGCCGTATTACGCATGACTGCGCCGGCGCTAGTTGTCGATGTGCGCCAGAGTATGCGCCCGATCACATTACAGAGGATCGGTTTGTAATGCGCCGTGATGTTGGCGCAGACTTTGAGCTCTGTGTTTATGTGCATTTGTGTGTGTGCGCATATTGTTTTAGCACACAGACGCAAACGCACATAAACACAAACATACTCTGGCGCACATCGACAACTAGTGCCAGCGCAGTCATGCGTAATAGGGCCCCAGGATGGTAGAACATGCTCCATATGCTGCACTGAACTGATTACTGCACTTTCCCGTGTTTGTCTGTTTTCCTGCAGTGCCCTCAATTTTGAGATTCCTTAGACTAATGAACCATCTTCGTAGTTTGGACTTGAACCTAGATGATTTTAGATTTACTTGCTTATCATGAGAGACTGTTGTAGGCACTTAAGCATTATAGTGGAACAAGGACGATTGAGTCTAAAGACATGGGACAATTTGTGTACAGATTTGTGCATGGATTGAAACCTGAGATCAGTTCAATGACTCAACAGCACTTGATTTGTTGGCAGAGTAAGCCTATTAATGAGATATTGCGATATGCGAAATATTGCAGCAATGAATTCAAAATGAAACGTAAGAAATTGAAGGAGAAGCTAATGGTAGCACAGATGAAAGCCGCACAGCGAGGTTTGAATCAACAGTTTGTTGGGAATGCTGGTCCCATGCAGGGAATGTATCAATAGGGAGTTCCTGGGATGCAAGGTGGAAATGAGTTTCAACCTCAAGGTACAGGTCGTGGTGTTCCTATTGATCTGAGTACAGGGACTGATGTGTCGACTTTAAAGAAGTCCAATCTGTGTCACATTTGTAGCACATTAGGGAATTCGGAGCGGGAATGTTGAGTTGATGCTGGTAACATAGCAAATGGGAATCATGTTCAGAATGGTGGATTTGTGCAATCTCAAGGAAATAATATCGTTCAGACATAGCAAGTACAGAGACAGAGTGTACCAAATTACAATGTACGCCAAGCTCAGGAAAGCATGTACCACAAGCCACAATGCCACAACAAAATGTAAATGTTCAGAGATATCATTCGAATCAAGTTCCCAATGTAAATACTAATCCCTTTTGAATTAAGGTACATCTCCTCAGCAGTATTCTATGATACAGATAGATGAGGATTTCAGCTCAGATCTGTTGCAATGATGGGGCCTGAGAGGGTAAGAGGATTGCATTCTTGGGGCAACCTTAGAGGTAGACCAGAGGGGCCCATTAGTGGATGGCGAGGTGAATGGTTATCCCATTTCATTCTTGATAAATACTGGTGCTACACCCTCTACTGTGAGAACAGCAGAGGAGCCCAACCTGCCCTCTCGGGCAAAAGAATGCAAGTTGTAGGAGTTGCAAACAAACAAATGACTAGACCCATTTCAGAAGCATACCTGTTAAAATAGGATCCTTTGAGGAGAATCAATGATTTGTGGTGTGTGATTCGAGTCTGTAAATTTACTTGGACGAGACCTGGTGTGCACTCTAAAATGTTTTATATACAGTACCACAGATGGCATAGAATTCCAGACTCATGATGAAGACATTGTCTTTAAACTTCTAATCAGAGGAAAGGTGTCGGACTTTACCCCATGTTGACAAAAGATGATTTACCCTCAGAACTTAGAGACACAGTGTTACCTGAAGTCTGGGACTTTTCAGGGAAAGATGTAAGTCTAATAAAGTGTGTTGAACCAGACTGATTAACAGTGAAATCTAATGCTGAGTACCCGAGAATCCCACAATACAATCTGACCCCTGAAACCGTTGCTGGGATTACTCTTGTGATTGACCCAATGAATGAGCAAGGCATTCTGAATGAGATTATGGGGACTCATGTAACTCACCCATCATGGGTTTACAGAAACCCAATGGAAAATATTGCATTGTCCAAGACCTGCGAAAGGTCAACTCCATTGTTGTCCTGTGGTACTGAATCCAACTGTGATTTTATTCAGATTCCATGTGAGGCCGAGTGGTTCTCTGTCATTGATTTGTCTCAAGCTTTCTTCTCCATACTGTTGCATGTTGATAGTCAGTTCCTCTTCGTGTTTTGGTTCAGCAGCCATGTTTTGACACAGTGCCGAGTCCCACAAGGGTATACGGAGAGTCTGTCAATCTTTAACCAGATACTTAAGAATCTGGAGACCTGGGTAATGCTCTATCACTCAGTTTTGGCCCAATACATTGATGGCCTATTGGTGGCATCAAATACTCAAGAGGCATGCAAACAAGACACAGTTGCTCTGTTGAATCACTTAGCTGAGAATGGACATAAACTGTCAGTACTGTCAGAAAGAAGTCCTGTACTTAGGCCATCACATGGAGAAAGGAGTGAAGAAAGTGGCACAAGAGAGAACATCAGCAATTTGGAAAAGGACCCACCAACTACCCAGGATGTTCTTGGGAATGGTTTCTACTGTCAACAGTTGATTCCTAACTTTTCCCTAGTGTCCAAGCCTTTACAGAAGCTGCACAGCTTCAATGGCTGACACAATGGATAGCCGGCAGGTGAGAACCAGGGCAAGAGATAAAAAATTCTATACCTGATCTTACCCAATTGACCAGAGTGTTGTTGAGAGTTAGATGCCCCCACAAGAATGACACCGCCAAATATCAGGTGCTGCGAAGCAGCTAGATTAGATGTTTGCAAAAAACTCGGTGCGAAGCCCGTACTTGTCTGATATACCTCGTAATATATTAAGAAATTACACCATGAAGGTGATTGGCGCAGTCTCCAGGACTGGATAGCAGCAGGGATCTCAAAGGTGGGTGATGGATAGCAGGAGGGAGCCCTCCTTCCATTCGAGGACTTTAGACTGGACTTTGAACTACCTCAAGCTTATTTCTGACTAGATGGGGCAGTAACAACCGCAATACACAGTCACTGGGGAGCCAGCCTAGCCAAACCACCCCAACATAAGAGCTGCCAATACATAGCAACGGCCTCGGGCACCTACAAGGAGATCACCTGCTTATACAAGGAAATTCAGGTGCAGACACCCCTTGCCACTCTATGGACCCAGTGACAAAGAGATATGGGAATGTCTGCACCTGAGGGTGACTCGGCGACTACACTGGAGGGGAACCCCAAAGTGTCACGAAATGCCTGGTTTAAGTTAATTAACTTCTATATCTTGCATAGGGCACACCTCACTCCCGGAAGAATAGATAGACACTTCCATACGACAGGAGCGGCATGCCCAAGATACGGAGAGAGGGAGTGGAGTTTTTTCACATGATGTGGAACTGCCCACAACTCCTGAATTACTGGATGAGGATTGCGGACACAATTACAAACATCATCTCGAAAGATGTACCCTGCACACCGGGGCACTGTTTGCTGAGTTGGTTCCCTCACATTGCTAAGACCAAGGCCACAAGCAAGTTTTAAGGCCTGGCCTTTATCATAGCCAAGAGGAAAATCACCAGAAATTGGAAGAGAGCAAGAGGACCAAGGGTGGAAGCATGGTATAGAGCACTTAGAAAATGGGCAGGGCTTGAGGATGAGGTACTGCATCGGGAAGCCAGAAGGGGGCATGATACCCTGGGTATGACTAGGGCCTGGGAGACATTAATTGACAGGATGGAAGATTTTGATCCCCCATCACCAGTGCCATCCCCGGAAGAGACCCCCTAAATGAACAGGATGAGATGGCCTATGGATCTACTTCCCACAGTTAACCCCTAGATGACTGATTGTGCATACGTTTGTTTTTTCTCAATCAAGCCTTAAATGCAGGAAAGTGAGAATCCCAAAGAGACACAGTTATTTCAAATGTGAAAACATGGACGCAACTGGGGGTGGTGGATGGGTAGTACAAGGGGGATAATCCAAAGTTGAAATTCACTCAACCTGCTCAACACATCATAAATGTAAAACCAACATTGTTTATATTATGCATATGAGTGATAACATGTCTGTTCTGCGAAAATCAATAAAATTTGTTTTAAAAAAAGGCTGACACAGAGATGTGTCTCACTGGTACCATGGGATGACAGCTGCATGCGTGCCTTCTCAGAGCTGAAAGAATGTCTCTGTCGTGCCCCGGCACTGGGAATGACTGATTATATTAAATGTTTTGCTTTGTTTTGCAGTGAGAGGGAGGGCTGCGCTTTATCAGTGCTAGCTCAGATGCACGGGATTGCTTGCAGACCCGTTGCCTATTTTTCAGCCACACTGGATCCCCTAGCTGCTGCTTTGCCTGGCTGTCTCAAACCTGTTGCATCAACAGGTGTCAGTATTGAACAGTGCAGGAGCATTGCTATGGATCATCCTTTTTTTTTAACACAAACTTTATTAAGTTTTTCCAAGTGTACATACAAACAGTTTACACCCATGCCAGTACATGAATATACCAATGCGGTATACATTTGTGAGCATTACAGTTTTCGTCTTGGCACACAATCGCCAGTCCTCTATTACAGTGCGCATAGTTATATAGCATCATCCTTTCGCTTTATATGTTCACCCTCTCTGTGTGAACCACATTCGATAATTTTAAGCGAGCAGTGTATATTCCTATTAAACACAATCCGACCACCCTGGATCCCTCCCCCAGCCCACCCCGCAGTTAACTAACTGAGAAACACAATTGGTATCCGCTCAAACATTCAGAGTAATACACTATTATATTCGTGATTTTTGAAAACTAGAGCAAGTAGCACAATACAGTATACCATATCTCATTCTAGATAATCACATGAATGATATCTACCTCCCAAACACCAACATTACCCTCCGACCTTTAAGGTCTGCCCAGTAGTATACTGCAATATCATGGGTGACCAGTGACGATACATAGGTCCTTTCAGTTATCAAACATCCGCCACCTGAATGGACCCATCCCAGACTTTAAAGGCTTCACACAACATATCCCATGCCATTGCTATAGGTATTTTTCTCTGCCCTCGTTGTTCCTCCCTGCGTATCGCAGCGCTTTCCACTAGGCTCCACTTCACTACCTCCTCCTTCCACGGCTCTATTTTTGGTGGCCTTTCTGCCTTCCACCTCCTAGTAATGTGCCTCTTTGCAAGTAGTAACGCTAGGTTAGCAAAACGCGCCTGTACCTTGTATCCCTTTGGTTGTGGATATACTCCTAATATGCAGCTGTTTGCCGTATTCCAGGTGTGCCCGCCAACCACGTCCGTTAATATCTGCGCAATCTGCGCCCAATAGTGTGTGAGTGCTGGATATTCCCACAACATATGTACGAACCCTGCATCTGCCTCTATACATCTCAGGCAGTTCGATGACGCTGTAGGAAACATCTTGTGGAGTCTATGTGGCGTAAGATATACCCTCTGTGTGATCAGGTATTGAATAAATTTAAATCGCACAAGCTTTGACAGTCTTCATTCCCCATTGCGTGAAAGTATTGTTAACCCACACCAGAATCCAACACCTTACCAACAGTCTTCTCACTAAGTATGAACAAGTCATACTTGGAGTGGACAACGTCACATTGAGGAGATGTACTGTTTAACTCTGCTACTTTGTTGCCCTGGAAATGATGTTAAAGAGGTTGAAGTTGTGCATGACTGTCTGAACTATGCACCAAGCCAACACCTGACATACAAGATATTCCACTATCTGAATCAGATGACATTATGTTTGTTGATGGCTCCTGCTTTTCCTGCATTTTGAGATTCCTTATACTAATGAACCATCTTCTTAGTTTGGACCTGAACCTAAATGATTTTAGATTTACTCATGTAGAGAAGAGAGGACCGAATACTCTTCTCTGAGCAGCAGGTATTAATGCTGATCTTTTGTACTGATGTGACTTAACTTCTTGTTTTATTAATACTGGTACACCTGAACTTCTTTAGGAGATTGGGTTTCCAAGTTGCTATTCTGTATCTTTATAGGGTGGTGCTGAGATTTGTGTACCTTAACCTGATTGCTAATTTGTAATAAATCTTCTTAACTATAGCTACTGATTCCTGGTCCTTATTGTGTAGCCGAATGGGTTACATTGTTAATTGAAATTGGTTGATGTAATGTTAACTCTCCTCACCTCTCAGTCAGTTAAAAAAGTCTACGGGAGGATGAATGGTAAGGAGGTAGGCCCAAAACGCTGAATCTGTGGAAAAAAGAAAAGCAGCGGTTTGGTATTACTAATCCCATAAAAACATTTTAAAAATGTGAATCACAGCAAGGAGCAGGGCTGCAGAAGCCAATCTAAACTCCACATCCAGGTCGTGGACCGCCCCTCCCACCTGTTCAATGAGGTTCACTGTTATTCCTGGTCGCCTCTTTCCTCTCTCTTGTGCCATTCTTCCCTTTCCAGATCCTATCTGTCTTATTCCTTCCTGTCTTCTCTCATCTGTCTCACCAAACTCCCGTGTTTTTTGTCTTATTTCACTCTCTCATTTATATTGTGCCTTGCACCTCCAAGGGACTGGATATTTGAAAACACCATGGCATTGGAAATCACCTTAGTTAGGACAGGGACATTTTTGTGTCTTGGGTACAGTGATTGTGTAACGATTTCTTACCACCATTATGTCCTCATTAATTACTAATGATTTGACAGGGAAAGAAAGAATTAAATTCTTTGTCACAACTTCGAGAAATATGTCCCCTAAACCCCACTGAGCTATTTTATCTGAAACACTGCAAGCATACATGCTCTCTTAAGTTTGCAGCCATTTCTGAATTCGGCATCTACTGTTTTTCGGATTGCAAATAAATTAAAATGATTATCCCCAGTCACCTTCTAAAACATAATTTCGCATTTTGACTCTAGTTTGCTACTCAACATAGCCTTAGGCCTACAGCGCTATATAAATAATTTAAAACACAAGCGCTAAAGAAATAGCTTAAAACACAGCACTGTGTGGACAAAATATGACATGTCCTTTCCCAGCTTGTATATTTTAAGGGCCTTGAAGCCAGCAAATATGCACAGCTGTGCTACAGTGTTTTAGAAGCACAACTATTTTACTATTGGAAGGCAGCTCCAAGAAGAATTTACGAAATAAAGTAGAGGGAAAAAAACAAAACAATAAAGGTTTCGTGAAAAAGGCACCTGAGCCCAATGCCATCGGCAGAAGCTATGGACTACAGAGCACTTTCTCAATCTCTGCTCCTTTTCAAGTTTCAAATCACGGATCGAAGCGCCTAACATTCATCAATATTTTTGACTGTATGCATTTGTCCGCAAACACCACTTGTATTTCGAGACCATTTCGTGTTCAATCTAGAGGAAATCCATTCCGCGGCAGGAAACATGCTATGTGTAGCCACGCTCCACTACATCACAATTCTTTAAACTAGATTGTTTTGTGTTTTCCTTTCTCATAGACTAGAAGATTGAGGACTATTCAAACCGAAGCCGAATGGCTGTGTGGGCGCTTGTCACGGTGCTGGAGCCAGCTTCAGAGATTTTCATTAAAAACGAATAATTATGCAATTATTCAGACTTACTGCATTGAGATTTACTTCCATAGGTGACATTCTAAAGAATGTGCATGAAATATGCGTGTGTGGCACTGGTCACAATACAAGGCGTGGAATGCAGGGCTCTGAAAAGATGGCGAGAGCTTGGAATGCCTTCAAACAGTGATGGGGAACAAATCTTTACTTCTCAAGCCCTGAGACCTCTCCTCACTATCATTAATATTTCCATCACAGCTGTTGAAGTCCCATCCTTATTCAAGAATGTCAAGCTCCTTCCCCTAAAACAAGCTTGTTCCAACCCAGACCAATTATCTGACTATTATTCACCTCCTACCTCTGGGCTGGCTATAGCAAAGAGCACTGCTGTACATCTTTAAGCAAAATTTAAATGGCAGTTCATACTAATCAGGATAGGGCCACCGCTGCAGTACAAAGATGGCCACCACCCATGAGAGTAAGAATCTCCCCCACAAGTAACTCTACTTGCTGCTGCTACTACTGGTACTAGCTGACCTGCAGCAGCTTTACACACTGTTGCCTATCCGACCCTTCACTCGATTCTCTCATACATAATAGGTACCAACTACACATTCCTGAAGTATCTCACCACCTACTTTTTCAACAGACATAGGTTTATCTAATTGGGGAGCACCAGATTCCCGGGTCACTGAAATATATGGCCTCAATAGGAATTTTCCTTACTTTGTTGGTGTAAGTTCTACCTGGAATCCCTGGCATCACGACCGAAATGGAAACCTTATTAGACCTGAAAAAATAATCCTTGACAGCCACATGTCGTATGGAGCATGTGAACGTAGCAAGTGAGTCTAACACTCCTTAGCAAGTGTTGAGGGGTTCTCCCCCAAGACAATCTGCAAAAAAAGGCACCAACGTCCCACGCTGCATTTTACAGTACAATTTTCCAACTAGTTAAAGACGAACCATATGATTTATATTGGCAGTTCTGAAGTTAAACTAATTCTATATTGCACTTCAGGGTCTGCTACAACAAATCACACGTATGCCTAGTGTGAGAAAAACTAAGTTCAACCTAGTTGTTCCAATTTGAAACTTTAGACTTTGGCTTCTGCTCAGTGGAGATGCCACTCCATCTTGGGTGTCAGTATCTGATCAATGATTAGCGACCTCAATAACAGCCACAAACCACTGATATATGTAATTAAGAATTGAAGTTAGAAGGGATCACCCCTTTCTTACTGCCTCCTAATTGCATTTCTTTGCAAGTCAGAAAGACTTTTCTAACTCGCAAAAGAGGTTTAGTACATGGAAAGAACACTGTTGAGCAATGGCAAACCCCGTGATGTTGTGAATCAAAGAATTTGCAACTAAAAACCAGTGTTGTATACCAAGCCCAGAGTAAATCGATTTCTAATTATTTCCATGCCACAGAACAACAATAATCATAGTCAGTTGCAAGTTGCCTACTACTAACATGATATAAATCCTCATTTAATTCCCCCAAAGATTCTGAGCTATATTAACACTTTTATGATTAATAACAACTGGGCTTCATACATGTATTTAACCATAATAAAAAAGAGCTACTTGTTTAGATTTCCAATTACTGGTGATGACAGGTCTAGCTGCCACAACAGCATAAATCAATAGCTTTTCACTTCTTGCTATGAAGAAAATGGTTTTAGTATTTGGGATTAAGGGCCTGATGTGAAGTTTTGCAATATGTTAAATAGTCGCACAGTGGCTGCCAAAATAGTTAATTTGCTAAATCTGCATTGCAAATTGAATAAATATTGAATCATTAGTTAGCGAGAGGAAATTGTGACTACCAAACATCAAACATTTCTATCAAACATTTATAAATTGTGAATAGCTGCAAATTGGCCTTTTTCACTGCAAATTACTGCCAAGTGGAAGCAGGTGGTAAGCAGGTGCAAACTATAAAAGGTAGATAAGAAAGCAAATCTGGTTCTTTGAAATGGCTGCACCTAATGTAGAGGCACGGCAGATGAGGATCTAGGCAGCACAGCACCAGATTAGGAAACAGGAGAAAGTATATCGGCTCAAGGTTAGTATATTTGACCAGAGAGAAGAAGGCATGTAGTGGTGAAGCAAGCGGGTGATTTTTGACCTTATCACTGATTTGCATCCCTTTTGAGTAGGTAGACACACAGAAATAAGGACAATAATACAAAAGATGCAATTCATACCGTTCCTGCAGCTTTTGGCTTCAGACACTCACTGGGGAGTAGTTGCAACATTTGTAGACACTTTGTCAATGGCATGATGTTAAAACTAAATGCATACATTCCTTTGCTTTTTTAAGCACTGCATAGCACCTCAAAAACACCAAAGTAGGTTTCTTTAGGGCTGCACAATTCCCTCAGGTGATAGGTTGCATAGATGGAACACATATTCTAAAATGCATAGCCGCTTCAACAGAATTTCTTTATCGCAATCATAAAAATCAGCATTATCTAAATATTCAGGTTATGTGGGCCTCCTCCTCACCTTCCTGAATTCTGCAAGAAGCTGAAGACCTGGCTCTTCAACTAACTACCCACAGATCACTCACTCCCCCTACAGACCCACTTCTACACACCTGCTCCAGTGCCTGGATACCCTATCAGGTGATAAGTCACGCTCTACAAATCCAGCTAACATAACATAACATACCATAACATAACATAACATAACATTTTATTATTACAGACATTGTTGCATTCTACACTGGAAGTACACATGATTCCAATATGTGTAGACACTGTGGTCTCTACAATCGTTTGGTTGCAGGTGATTTTGGAGACAGATGTATTGGTTAAGTTAAATTGAATCTTTAAATGCACAGTATGTGTTATCCGATTGAACACAACATTTACCATTATATCTTGGTCTTGTAGGTGAAAGTAAATTCTACTGGTTCTTGACTACTTTTACCATATTTGATGGCTTTGCCACCAGTGAAAATATATGCAATAGAGGAGTACAAGTGCTCTAATTGAAGTTAGTTTTGGACTTTTAAAAAGTAGATTCATGTACCTTCACAAGGCTGATGGAGATTTGCAATATTTTGTAGATCCCTTTTGCAAAACAGGCGGATGTTGTTCTATGCTGCATACCATAATTGCCCAAAAAAACGACCCATTGAACCCAAAGAAGATGATTCAGATGATGAGAAGCAATTTTCCCCTCGCCCAAACAAGAAGCAACCGCCCCAACAAGAAGCAACCAGGACAGCCGAAAATTGCCATTTCAAATCAATAATACCTTAAAATGTGTTACGTAAATAATGACAATATATTTTAAAACAAGTAATATTAAAGAAATGAACAGATTAAAGTAAATAATTTATGTGTTTTTCTTGCCTCTTGCAATTGTAGGATTGTCTGAGGAGGACACTGCCCCAGCGCTTTTAAGCTCATTGCTTCTGCCTCTTCTGAAGTGCACTGGATGGAAGTCAGGCGCAAAATTACAATTTAAACCTGACGCTTCCACACTTTCAATGTGATGTGTTTACAGTCCTAAAGTGCTTGCTTGTAAACTTTGCAAGGTTTCAAGGTTTGTAGTGACTTGTAGAAGTCATTTTGTGGCATTCTGACTACATTATACTGTTTCTATCTGTATATTTACTGTTCTTTTTGAAAGGACAGTAGCAGCACTGGCCAATTTCTCTATGGCTTTCATATGCCAGCCTACCCTTTCTAACATGTTTCAAAACTGTTGTTTTTGCTTCCGAATTTCAGCATTTAATTAAACCTGTTGTCAATGCTGCTGTTAATTTTTTTGTTTCTAGCTTTCATCATGTGTTGGAACACGTTGCCACTGCTTCTGTTAATGTTTGAATACTTCAATTCACTGATTGACAGCGGTGATAAACAGGTGTGGCCAAAACAAGAGCCTGCATGGCAAATGCTTTCTGACATTGCTCTGTCAGCATTGCTCCTTCTATTGCAAGAAATGCCCTTGCATTTGGAGCACCCGCACCAACGTCACAACCAAACATTGGCTAGGCTCTGACACCAAGTCATATTAATGGTCTTTGTTGGAAATCCCCAGGTCTTTCAATGCATTGTAATCAGTGTGGGATCTTCTTGCAGTAGGCTGCTGTTGAGGGCTTCAACATCAAGTACATTTTCAATGCTTTGCAGCTGACTCCTTAGTGGGGTGTTGGTGGGGAAACCTCATCTTCTTACTCATCTGCAATCTTTTTGTTTCCTCTTTATGTTGATGTTATTTTCTTTTATCAATATTGTGATTATCTTATGATAAAAAGCTTTCTTACTTATGTGTGGTTGGTAAGTGTTGAGATATGTCTATTTCTTCATGTTTTGAAGGTGCTACTGGTGCTTCTCTTGTGTCTTATATTAATCTTTATAGGGTTGGTATGCCTGGGAGTTGGCTTCTTGCTTATATAGCAACATCTCGTATAACATTTGTAAGTATCGTTCCTGTTGGCTCTAGTGGGCTTATACTGGCCTCTTTCAGGTATTGTAAAATATTCTCACTTCTATTTCTTTGATATTAAGGGCATGGTTATGTTATCTAATACTGCCTACTATTTAATTTATAATAGCAGTTCCATATCCTGCATTAGAATAATAGTTTGTGTATTTCCAATGTGTTTTTTGACTTGTGGTGTTCTTTTTACAATAAGAACATAGTTTATAACTTATTAACAACTTCCCCTTTTGGGATTCAATATATTTAGCTGTTTCTGACATTTTATCTGTGCATTTTAGAGTATACAAATATATATATATATCCGTATACAAAAGCAAGTAAGATGCGCTCTCAGGGAAAATATACTGGCAATTAGATTTTATTCGAGTTACGCATTTCAACTGCGGTGTGACCAAGACTGCTTTGCAGTCGAAACGCGTAACTCGAATAAAATCTAATTACCGGTATATTTTCCCTGAGAGTGCGTCTTATTCGCTTTTGGATACGAATTAAATACGCCTGGCGTGCTCCGCCGGCATTACGCACCAACTACCATGGGCCAGGAGATCGGAAGGGGCAGAGCGTGAGGATTATAAATATAAGTATATATATGTATATATATATATATTTACACATATCTATCTATCTATCTATCTATCTATCTATCTATCTATCTATCTATCTATCTATCTATCTACCTACCTATCTATCTATCTATCTATCTATCTATCTATCTATCTATCTATCTATCTATCTATCTATCTATATATAAAAAAAAATATGTACTACTTTATTCCGAAAAACCACTGCATGTAACAGCATTTTGTCAGCCAACAATGCACACCCCAGAGCTCTCAAGTGGAGTATTCCATACGGGGAATTTCTACGAGCCTGTAGAAATTGCTCTGAAGATAATGAATATGAGGAACAGATAAATGGGATGTACAACAGATTCAAGAGACGAGGATACCCAACGGCTGTTCTGGAGGATGCACGGATGAGAGCCAAAAAACAAAAGAGGGAAAATCTATTGATGCCTAAGAGAATGCAGACACCGATAGGACCAAATGAAGAAGTAACCAGGTTCATTACGGACTTCAATAGATCCAACAAAGCCATCAAACAAGCAATTGGAAATCATTGGAACATACTTAAAAAGGATCATTAACTTAAACACCTCCTATCTGAGCATGTCAATATCACATACAGAAAGGTGCCGTCCCTGGGAAACCTACTAACCCAGAGTTATTTTACCAACAGAAACACACAGGAGGGCAATTGGCTAATGTGCAGCTGTGTCTTTCAAATGTCCAAAATGCCAAGCATATCGTTATGGACGCAACAGAGTGGAGATCACAACCATACAAGGCACTGAAAGGCAAATCAAAGAAAGGATAACATACGAGACCACTCACGTGGTTTACCTCCTGGAATGTGGATGCGGCAAACAATATGTGGGCAGCACTGTCAACAAATTAAAGCTGCGCATATTGCAACTTATAAGGGCCGTAATCAATAAAGACTTCACATATGTGATGGCGAAACACATTTGGAAAGATCATGAAGGCCAACTGGAGAATCATTTTTCTTCTCCGGTATTGAACATATTCCGACCAAAATCAGAGGAGGAGATAGAGAAGCAGCCTTGAGAAGAGCCGAATCGAAGTGGATAATCACGATGGGAACCAAGATCCCGTGGGGCCTGAATGCAGATGCGGAATTGTACACATTTCTATAGTGTTTCCCATGATGTTTTTGACAATTGATGAAATTTCTCTAAATATGATTTTAGAATGCCTTTTTTCCTGCCATCAAGGTTAAGATGACATTTAGTCATGTGCAAAGAGATTCTCTCCACACACCAGGCATAGGGATTAATGCTAGGAAGCATTTTCCATTTGAGCTATGAAGTTTAGGATATTTTGGTTTTGCTCCATATTGTCTCTGGACCCTTTAGGAAATAGAATCGCATATTTTTAGACACATGTGGTGAGGATTGTCATATCACTCTTAGACAATATTTGATACAGATGGCATTGTTTTTAGCTGTAGGATGAAGTCTTGACTAAGTGGCATTGATGCAATATAGGAAAAGCACGAGGCACTTTCTTTGTACTTTATAGGAATAGTACGTTGCACTTTATATCAAAAAGTGCAATAGAGAGTCAATATGTTGTAACATAAGAGAAGCATGTGGCACCTTATGTTCCTTGTATTTTTCAGGAATAGCATCATGCACTTTATATCAATAAGTGCAATATAGGAGTCAATATGTTTCAATATAGGAGTAGCACGTGGCACCTCATACTACTTGTACTTTACAGGAGAAGCACCATACACTTTATATTCAGATTTATATGTGCACTTTAAAAGTAATACGGTGCACTTGACTTTATATCTTTATGTGCAAAATAGGAGAATTATGTTGTGCCTTATATCCTATATATTTTATTTACACACTTTTCGCCAAATACTTACCAGCATTATAAGGGGCGTTGTTTATATTTTAGGATGACCGAGCACATTGCACTTTTATATGAAACATAGGGGAAGCACACTGCACCTTGTATATATATGTGCAATATAGCAATACCACATAGCATTTTATTGTCTGTGTACAATATAGAGGACGCACGTTGCACTTTATTTCCTCCTATATATTTTGAACTATGCATTTCTCCTTATGTATTATAAGTACGTGTCACTTTTGAAGCACAATGTCAGACCAACTTAAATTGCACAATCATATATCCAGTACTCCACTATGATTGTCTGACCCAAATGTTACATAGAACTTTATGTTGATGCTTTACCTTTAATTTTAGGTGAAGTTGATACATATATGTCCGTATTGTCGATATACTAATCTGGCAATACTTCCACTGTAATCCTGTGAGAAGCTAAAGTGTTGTAACCATAGTGCGCAATGTGCTAATTGAACCTACGAGTAGAAACAGTGTGTATCCCTCAGATGTGATCTGCCCGTCCGATGTTCAAATTGTGCGATTTCATTGTGTCCTCCACAGCTATTTGTCCAATAATGAATGAAGTCATGATATATTCTGTTTTGGATTATCGTAAATGTGTCTTTCCCCTTTAAGACATATACTAAGTTTTTTTATTTTGGTGATGGGAAAGGGAGCAGCTATCCCTTTAAAAGACACTCTGTGCACTGAACTCTATGACCCAGTAGAAGGCTACGGCCGAAACGCGCAGGTCTAACTTGGGATATACATGCACCTCGCACTTTGCGTGATGATTGCTTGAAAAAAAGAGGGAGCAGTTAAAAAGCCTATTAAACTGCTCTTCTGAAGATGCCTGTGTGTGCCGTCCTTCTGTTACGTCCTGGAAAATGGTGTTTTGCAAAGCAGGGCGGGTCCCAGAAGCTTTCACAATATATATATATATATATTATCTACTGGCGGTCGCCAGTAGATAGTTATAGTTAGAACCTATTTTCCATAGGAAATCCGCGACATTCTATTTGAAATAACTCTCTTGCCGGTTGACGTATCTTCGCAAAATTTTCAAACTTTGTGGGGCGCTCCGGTTTGCTCCTACCCTGAAAGTCTCGGGGTGATTCGTCAAGCGGGGGCCGAGAAAAAGGGGGTCCCAAAACGCGTTTTCCCCATTCATTTTTCCATAGGAAACTTTAGACACGGCTACAGCCCGAACTGCTGAACGGAATTACACCAAATTTGGCAAAGAGGTAGTTCTTGGTTCAGAAAGAACCCTTTTTGTTAAATGGTGTAAATCCGTTCAGTAGTTGCTGAGAAAATCAAAAGTAAAAGTACATATATATCTATGGCCGCGTCGGATTCGCGCACCCTCCCGATCACGAGCTGCATGCTAATTGGCTGTCAACACTCCAAATCAGGAAGTGTTGGCAGCCATTTATCCCTCGGTAGAACCGAGGGACAGAAATAAGTGCGCAAAACGCACAAAGGGGGCAGGGTAGAAACACCCTGACCCCCTAGGTCTGCTCAGGGGGTCCCACAAGGACCCCCTGGGCAAAATTTTTTTTTTTTTTAAATCGGCAGGATGCGCTCAGGGAGCGCGGATCCTGCCGAAAAAAAAAAAAATCAAAGCGCGGTCTCCCTGAATGGGAGGGGGGCCGCACGGCCCCCCTCCTGTAGCCCTTGATGGCCCTGGGGACCACCACCCCCAGGGCCGGCTCCTGCAGTGTCCCGGGGTGCCTACCCCCGGGACACTGCTGTTTGCTATGACAGGACGGGAGCCTCGCGGCTCCCGTCCTGTCATAGCAAACTTGGTTTGCATTTTGAAAGAGAGAGCAGGAAACCTGCTCTCTCTTTCAAAATGCAAACCAATTAGCTTTCCACATGGGGAGCAGCATGTTAGCTGCTCCCCATGTGGAAAGCAATGCCGGCTTCCGCAGGAGGCGGGGAGCCGGCTGGGACTGTGGGGGATTGGGGAAGGGAGGGGGCGGGGCTTCATGTGACATGTGTGCAAACAGGCCCCGTGGCGCATTTTAAGATGGGGGATTAAATCCCCTTCAATCCTGAGGGTCCCTGGGGGCCAACTAGCCCAACAGGTACATCCAGAAAGCGCCATAGAGCTGCGTTGCAGAGAGGTGTAAAAAGGGGTGTGGACTCTCTACACGTCTCTGCAACGCAGCCCCTGGCGCATACTGGAGGTTCATGGTGGGCTAGTTGGCCCCTAGGGAACCTCATGATTCAAGGGGACTTAATCCCCCAACTTAAAACGCGCCACGGGGCGCGTTTGCACAGATGTCACCTCAGGCCCCGCCCCCTCCCTTCACCATTGTGCAAATATTCCTCTAAAATCTGCCTTACTACGAATTCCGATTTACTCACCTGTTATCAGGAGAGACCTCAGTGCTGCATCTTTCAGCCCAGTACTGGTCCTGAAAAGTAATTTTAACCGTACTTACCGGTAACTTGAATTTCCTTCATAGGCTAACATTGACTGGTTTCACTTGGAAATTCTTCTAAGTGTGGAGTTTTGGAACTTTAAAATATTCCTCTAAAATCAGCCGAAATACGAATTCCGATTTACTCACCTGTTATCAGGAGAGACCTCAGTGCTGTATCTTTCAGCCCAGTACTGGTCCTGAAAAGTAATTTTAACCGTACTTACCAGTAACTTGAATTTCCTTCCATAGGCTAACATTGACTGGTTTCACTTGGAAATTCTTCTAAGTGTGGAGTTTTGGAACTTTAAAATATTCCTCTAAAATCAGCCGAAATACGAATTCCGATTTACTCACCTGTTATCAGGAGAGACCTCAGTGCTGCATCTTTCAGCCCAGTACTGATCCTCAAAAGTAATTTTAACCGTACTTACCAGTAACTTGAATTTCCTTCCATAGGATATCATTGCCTGCTTTTGCTGAAAAAGTTTCTAAGTGTTGATTTTTGAAACATACAAATATTCCTCTAAAATCAGCCGAAATCCGAATTCTGATTTACTCACCTGTTATCAGGAGAGACCTCAGTGCTGCATCTTTCAGCCCAGTACTGGTCCTGAAAAGTAATTTTAACCGTACTTACCGGTAACTTGAATTTCCTTCATAGGCTAACATTGACTGGTTTCACTTGGAAATTCTTCTAAGTGTGGAGTTTTGGAACTTTATAATATTCCTCTAAAATCAACCAAAGTACGAATTCCAATTTGCTCACCTGTTATCAGGAGAGAACCCAGTGCTGCATCTTTTAGCCCAGCACTGACCCTGAAAAGTAATTTTAACCGTACTTACCAGTAACTTATATTTTCTTCCATAGGAATCCATTGTCTGGTTTTCAGCAGAAAAGTTTCAAAGTGTCGATTTTCACAAACTACAAATATTCCTTAAAAATCGCCTGTATGACTTAAACGCATTCTTTCAACTGTTTACAGGAGATGCACCAGTGCTGGATCCAGGATCCAACACTGAGTAAGAAAAAGTAACGATAACAGTTTTTACCTGCTAAGTGAATTTCCTTCCATAGGATAACATTGGTGATTCTATGAGAAAAAGTTTCTAAGTGTCAACTTTTAAAATACAATAATATTCCTTAAAAATCACGACTGTAACCAAAACGCTTTTACTCAACTGTTTACAGGAGATGTACCAGGACTGAATCTAGGATCCAGTCCTGTGGTTAGAAAAGTAATCCATAAAGTAACTAATTGCATTTAACTAGAAATTCACATTGAGCTGAATGTTGCATTGTGTTTGAAAATGTGTTGCCCATTGCAACAACTGTAACTACTGTACTTAAAAGTCTATTGCCTATGTGCAAAATATTTAAACTAAAGTAATTCATTCTGAGAAAGTATTTTTGTAATGTAATGTATAATGTAATTACAATGTAATTTAAAAAATAAAATATGTAAAAAAAATTGTTTCTAAAAATGTAGTAAATCGGTATGAAAAAAATTAATATAACAATTAATACATTTAAAAATTGTCATTTACAAAACCTTTGAAATTCACTGAAAAAACCGTAGGTTTCAGCCATGTTATAGTTAGGAATTAGCATTTAAAAAACCTTTGAAATTCACTGAAAAAATCCATAGGTTTCAGATATGTTATAGTTAGAAATTAGCATTTAAAAAACCTTTGAAATTCACTGAAAAAACCATAGGTTTTAGGGACAGTTATAGTTAGTTGGACATTTTACTCGTACAAAACCCGTGAAATTCCCCCGTTATAGTTAGTTCAGCTAACTATAACTCGCGCCCGCAATGCACTGCTGATGACGTCACATATTACATCACTCATGACATGGTCAGTGACATCACTGATGACATCACTGATGACATCTCAAATGACATCACTGATGACATCATCCACGTGATAATCTGATGCAGCTCTTCACACCCTAATATAACCTTTGATACACCCAATCTAAATTACAGACTGCCATTCGCAAAACCATAGACACTCCAACACCAATAACTACATACCCACTCACTGATTCTTAGGTCTACACACACACATCCACTCACTCACCCGTACAGTCACTCATACTTATGGTCACTCAGTACAGGACTATCATATGCACTCTTACTCCTATATAGACACTCAAACACCGCCACTCATCCATAGAGGTACTCACACACCTAGTCAGTCATGCAAATAATTAAACACACTGCCATTTACTCACCTATACAGTTATACACACACCAGCTCACTTAATCATACAAATACTAGCACATTGTTACGCTCTTATATAATCACTGATACAAGCACACACTCATCCATACAGCCACTATCACAATCACTCACTCTAAGCTTATAGCTATTTATATACTCCAACACACATATATACTGCCTTTCACATATGTAGTTACTCACACATGTACCACTGGGACATACATTCACTCACTAACACACTCTTACACACACTTACCCACCCATACAGTCTATCACAGATACACTCTTGAAACCATCCACCCAGTGAATCACCCACTCACACATCTATGCACAGTCGCACACACCCCATCCACACAAACACTCAGGCACCCATACAGATACTCAGACAACAAATCAATAACTCTTATAGACACTCATGTAGCTATTCACAAACCCATGCAGCCACTTACACAGCAACAGACAGACGGATACAGACATTCACCCAGTTTAGTCACTAACCCATGCATTCAGTAAGATACGTTAAATCACTCACTTATAGAGTCAGTCACGCACCTACTAAATCATCCATACAGACACTTACACACCCACTCATTCTTCAATACGTCTTTTCCTATATATATTAAAAATATTTAAACTTTACAGAAACACACAGTCACTGGATGATGTCATCAGTGATGTCATTTGAGATGTCATCAGTGATGTCATCAGTGATGTCACTGACCATGTCATGAGTGATGTAATATGTGACGTCATCAGCAGTGCATTGCGGGGGCGCGAGTTATAGTTAGCTGAACTAACTATAACGGGGGAATTTCACGGGTTTTGTACGAGTAAAATGTCCAACTAACTATAACTGTCCCTAAAATCTATGGTTTTTTCAGTGAATTTCAAAGGTTTTTTAAATGCTAATTTCTAACTATAACATATCTGAAACCTATGGTTTTTTCAGTGAATTTCAAAGGTTTTTTAAATGCTAATTCCTAACTATAACATGTCTGAAACCTACGGTTTTTTCAGTGAATATATATATATATATATATATATATATATATATATATATATATATATATATATATATATATTATCTACTGGCGGTCGCCAGTAGATAGTTATAGTTAGGACCTATTTTCCATAGGAAATCCACGACATTCTATTTGAAATAACTCTTGCGCCGGTTGACGAACCTTCACGAAAGCTTCCAACTTGTTGGGCGCTCCGCTCCTACCCTGAAAGTCTCGGGTTGATTCGTCAAGCGGGGGCCGAGAAAAAAGGGGGGTCCCAAAACGCGTTTTCCCCATTCATTTTTCCATAGGATCCTTTCATCGCAGCTACAGCCCGAACTGCTGAACGGAATTACACCAAATTTGGCAAAGAGGTAGCCCTTGGTTCAGTGTCGTGCCTTTTGCTTAAATGGTGTAAATCCGTTCAGTAGTTTCTGAGAATAAAATCACATATATATCTATGGCCGAGTAGGGTCCGCGTACCCTCCCGATCACGAGCTGCATGCTAATTGGCTGTCAACACTCCAAATCAGGAAGTGTTGGCAGCCATTTTGTCCCTCGGTAGAACCGAGGGACAGAAACAAGTGCGCAAAATGCACAAAGGGGGCAGGGTAGAAACACCCTGACCCCCTAGGTCTGCTCAAGGGGTCCCATAAGGATCCCCTGGGCAGAAAAAAGCATTTTTTTTTTTAAATCGGCGGGATGCGCTTAGGGTGCGCGAATCCTGCGGAGAAAAAAAAAAGAAACAAGTGCGCAAAACGCACAAAGGGGGCAGGGTAGAAACACCCTGACCCCCTAGGTCTGCTCATGGGGTCCCACAAGGACCCCCTGGGCAGAAAAAAAGCATTTTTTTTTTTTTTTAATCGGCAGGATGCACTCAGGGTGCGCGGATCCTGCCGAAATAAAAAAAAATTGAAGCGCGGTCTCCCGCGCATTGATGCAAATTTGCCCCCGGGTGGCCCAAGTCCCGGGGGCATGTGAGAGTGGGTTTATTGTTTATGGGAGGGCCTCTAAGGCCCCCAAGCCCGAGGACCGCCACCCCCGGGGCTTTCTAATAAAAATGGTGCGGGAGGGCTCTGAGCCCTCCGCAGCCCCGGAGACCGCCACCCCCCGGGGCTTCTTTTTAAAAATTTTAAATACCTGTGTGGGGGGGCTCCTGCCCCCCCCACACGCCCCGGGGACCGCCACCTCCCCGGGGCACTAAAAAATTTAAAATGGGGGTCAGTTTTGGAACCCCGAAGCCCCGGGGACCACCACCTCCCGGGGCTTTGCAGATGTAGGGAGGGGGCCGCGCGGCCCCCTCCTGGAGCCTGTGATGGCCCTGGGGACCGCCACCCCCAGGGCCGGCTCCTACAGTGTCCCGGGGTGCCTACCCCGGGACACTGTAGTTTGCTATGGCAGGACGGGAGCTTCGCGGCTCCCGTCCTGCCATAACAAACTGCTTTGGATATTGGAAGAGAGGCAGGAAACCTGCTCTCGCTTCCAATATCCAAAGCAAATTGCTTTCCACACGGGGAGCTGCATGTTAGCAGCTCCCCATGTGGAAAAGCAATGCCGGCTCCCAAGGGACGCGGGGAGTCGGCGGGACTGTGGGGGATTGGGGACCCCCACAGTCCCCAACGGAAGGGCCAGCCCCGGGGATTGGGTCCCGGGGCAAGTAGTGGCCCGGGAGGGGGGCAACGCAGCCCCCTCCATAAGTTTAAAAAAAAAAAAAAAGGAGGCCATGCCCCGGGGGATGGGGTCCCGGGGCCGATTAAGGCCTGGGGAGGGGGCCACGTGGCCCCCTTCCAATTTTTTTAAATTAAAACAAAATATTAGGGGCAGGCCCTGGGGGATGGGGTCCCCAGGGCCAAAAAATTAGAAAAAGAAGGGGGGCCACACAGCCCCCCTTCTTAAAAAACAAATTAAAAAAAATACCGGCATCGCGCCAGAGGCCACGTCCCCTCCTTGGAGCACTCTGCAAACGCCCCCCCTGGCGCGTTTGCAGATGGGGAACGAATTCCCCTTGAATACTGGGGGTCCCTGGGGGCCAACTAGCCCACCAGGAACCTCCAGTATGCACCAGGGGGCTGCGTTGCAGAGAGGTGTACAGAGGCCATGCCCCTTTTTACACCTCTCTGCAACGCAGCTCTGTGGCGCTTTTTGGAGGTACATGGTGAGCTAGTTGGCCCCCAGGGACCCTCAGGATTCAAGGGGACTTAATCCCCCAACTTAAAACGCGCCACGGGGCGCGTTTGCACAGTGGTGAAGGGAGGGGCCGGGGCTTCAGGTGACATGTGTGCAAACAGGCCCCGTGGCGCGTTTTAAGATGGGGAATTAAATCCCCTTCAATCCTGAGGGTCCCTGTGGGCCAACTAGCCCACCAGGTACCTCCAGTAAGCGCCACGGAGCTGCGTTGCAGAGTGTTGTAAAAGGGGCGTGGCCTCTGAACACCTCTTTGCAACGCAGCTCTCTGGCGCATACTGGAGGTATCTGGTGGGCTAGTTGGCCCCTAGGGACCCTCGGGATTGAGGAGGAATTAATTCTCCAACTTAAAACGCGCCACTGGGTGTGTTTGCAGACATGTCACCTCATGCCCCACCCCCTTCCTTCACCATTGTGCAAATATTCCTCTAAAATCAGCCGAACTACGAATTCCGATTTACTCACCTGTTATCAGGAGAGACCTCAGTGCTGCACCTTTGAGCCCAGTACTGATCCTGAAAAGTAATTTTAACCGTACTTACAAGTAACTTGAATTTCCTTCCATAGGATATCATTGACTGGTTTCACTTGGAAATTCTTCTAAGTGTGGAGTTTTGGAACTTTATAATATTCCTATAAAATCAGCCGAAATACGAATTCCGATTTACTCACCTGTTATCAGGAGAGACCTCAGTGCTGCATCTTTCAGCCCAGTACTGATCCTGAAAAGTAATTTTAACCGTACTTACCAGTAACTTGAATTTCCTTCCATAGGATATCATTGCCTGCTTTTGCTGAAAAAGTTTCCAAGTGTCGATTTTTGAAACATACAAAAATTCCTCTAAAATCAGCCGAAATACTAATTCCGATTTACTCACCTGTTATCAGGAGAGACCTCAGTGCTGCATCTTTCAGCCCAGTACTGATCCTGAAAAGTAATTCTAACCGTACTTACCAGTAACTTGAATTTCCTTCCATAGGCTAACATTGACTGGTTTCACTTGGAAATTCTTCTAAGTGTGCAGTTTTGGAACTTTATAATATTCCTCTAAAATCAGCCGAAATACGAATTCCGATTTACTCACCTGTTATCAGGAGAGACCTCAGTGCTGCATCTTTCAGCCCAGTACTAATCCTGAAAAGTAATTTTAACCGTACTTACCAGCAACTTGAATTTCCTTCCATAGGCTAACATTGACTGGTTTCACTTGGAAATTCTTCTAAGTGTGGAGTTTTGGAACTTTATAATATTCCTCTAAAATCAACCGAACTACGAATTCCGATTTACTCACCTGTTATCAGGAGAGAACCCAGTGCTGCATCTTTTAGCCCAGCACTGACCCTGAAAAGTAATTCTAACCGTACTTACCAGTAACTTATATTTCCTTTCTTAGGAATCCATTGTCTGGTTTTCAGCAGAAAAGTTTCAAAGTGTCGATTTTCTCAAACTACAAATATTCCTTAAAAATCGCCTGTATGACTTAAACGCATTCTTTCAACTGTTTACAGGAGATGCACCAGTGCTGGATCCAGGATCCAACACTGAATAAGAAAAAGTAACGATAACACTACTTACCTGCTAAGTGAATTTCCTCCCATAGGATAACATTGGTCATTCTATGTGAAAAAGTTTCTAAGTGTCAACTTTTTAAAATACAATAATATTCCTTAAAAATCACTACTGTAACCAAAACGCTTTTACTCAACTGTTTACAGGAGATGTCCCAGGACTGAATCTAGGATCCAGTCCTGTGGTTAGAAAAGTAATCCATAAAGTAACTAATTGCATTTAACTAGAAATTCACATTGAGCTCAATGTTGCATTGTGTTTGAAATTGTGTTGCCCATTGCAACAACTGTAACTACTGTACTTAAAAGTCTATTGCCTATTTGCAAAGTATTTAAACTAAAGTAATTCATTCAGAGAAAGTATATTTTGTAATGTAATGTATAATGTAATTACAATGTAATTTAAAAAATAAAATATGTAAAAATAAATAGTTTAAAAAAATGTAGTAAATCAGTATCAAAAAAATAAATATAACAATTAATACATTTAAAAATGGTCATTTACAAAACCTTTGAAATTCACTGAAAAAAAACATAGGTTTCAGACATGTTATAGTTAGGAATTAGCATTTAAAAAACCTTTGAAATTCACTGAAAAAACCATAGGTTTTAGGGACAGTTATAGTTAGTTGGACATTGCACTCGTACAAAACCCGTGAAATTCCCTCGTTATAGTTAGTTCAGCTAACTATAACTCGCGCCTCGCAATTCACTGCTGATGACGTCACATATTACATCACTCATGACATGGTCAGTGACATCACTGATGACATCACTGATGACATCTCAAATGACATCACTGATGACATCATCTAGTGACTGTGTTTCTGTAAAGTTTAAATATTTTTAATGTATATAGGGAAAGGCGTATTGAAGAATGAGTGGGTGTATAAGTGTCTGTATGGATGATTTAGTAGGTGCGTGACTAACTGTATAAGTGAGTGATTAAACGTATCTTACTGAATGCATGGGTTAGTGACTAAACTGGGTGAATGTCTGTATCCGTCTGTCTGTTGCTGTGTAAGTGGCTTCATGGGTTTGTGAATAGCTACATGAGTGTCTATATGAGTTATTGATTGGTTGTCTGAGTATCTGTATGGGTGCCTGAGTGTTTGTGTGGGTGGGGTGTGTGCGACTCTGTACATAGATGTGTGAGTGGGTGATTCACTGGGTGCATGATTTGAAGAGTGCGTCTGTGATGGACTGCTTGGGTGGGTGAGTGTGTGTATGGGTGTGTTAGTGAGTGAATGTATATCTCAGTGGTACATGTGCGAGTAACTACATATGTAAAAGGCAGTATATATGTGTGTTAGAGTATTTAAAAGGCTATAAGTGAGAGTGTGTGATTGTGAGAGTAGCTGTATGGATGCGTGTGTGCTTGTATCAGTTATTGTATAAGAGCGTAAGAATGTGCTAGTATTTGTATGAGTAAGTGAGCTGGTGTGTGTATAACTGTATAGGTGAGTAAATGGGTGTGTGATTAATTTTTTGCATGACTGACTAGGTGTGTGAGTACCTCTATGGATGAGTGGCGGTGTGTGAGTGTTTATATAGGTGTATGAGTGCATATGATAGTCCAGTACTGAGTGACTGTAAGTATGAGTGAGTGTACGGGTGAGTGAGTGGATGTGTGTGTAGACCTAAGAATCAGTGAGTGGGTATGTAATTTTTGGTGTTGGAGTGTCTATGGTTTTGAGAATGGCAGTCTGTAAATAAGAGTGGGTGTATCAAAAGTTATATTAGGGTGTGAGAAGATGCATGAAATTATCACATGGATGATGTCATCAGTGATGTCATTTGAGATGTCATCAGTGATGTCATCAGTGATGTCACTGACCATGTCATGAGTGATGTAATATGTGACGTCATCAGCAGTGAATTGCGGGGCGCGAGTTATAGTTAGCTGAACTAACTATAACGGGGGAATTTCACAGGTTTTGTACGAGTGCAATGTCCAACTAACTATAACTGTCCCTAAAACCTATGGTTTTTTCAGTGAATTTGTATGGGTGAGCTCACTTGTGTGGGTGTCCAAAGCAGAATTGGCTAAAAACGTATTTTTAAAAAAATGTAGCGCTTAGAATTCTCCATGCTATACTCTAAATCTCTATGTTTTGGGCTCTTCCTAGCCACAGGCCTTTGGCCCACCCACACAAGTGAGGTATCATTTTACTCAGGAGAACAAGGAGAACGCTGGGTGGTAGGACATTTGTGCCGGCATGGTGATTCCACACACAAATATGTGGGAAATGTGTTATTTTCAACTAAATTTGAGGTTTGCATGGCATTCTGGGTAGGAAAAAGTTGGGGGATCCATGCAAGCCATACCTCATTGGACTCCCCCGGGTGTCTAGTTATCAGAAATGTTTGGGTTTGGTACTTTCCCAAGATGGCCGCCGAGCCCGGGGCCAAAATCTCAGGTGCCCCCCCCCCAAAACCAGGTAGTTTTGCTATAGGTAATTTTGAAGTCTCCACAGTACGATTTGGGCCATTTCCTGTTGCAGCCACTATGCCTACCCACACAAGTGAGGTACCATTTTTATCGGGAGACCTGGGGGAACGCTGGGTGGGAGGAAATTTGTGGATCCACGCAGATTCCAGAACTTTCCACCACAGAAATGTGAGAAAAAAGTGAATTTTCCGGCGAAATGTGAGGTTTGCAGGGGATTCTGGGTAGGAGAATGATGGGGGACCCACGCAAGCCATACCTCGCTGGACTCCCCCGGGTGTCTAGTTTCCAGAAATATATGGGTTAGGTAGGTTTCCCTACATGGATGCCGAGCCCCGGGCCAAAAACTCATGGGACCCCCCATGCAAAACCAGGTTGGTTTGTGATATGTAATTTTGATGTCGCCTCAATAGCTTTTGGGGCCTTGCCTGTCGCGGGTCCTTCACCCACCCACGCAAGTGAGGTACCATTTTTATCGGGAGACCTGGGGGAACGCTGGGTGGGAGGAAATGTGTGGATCCATGCAGATTCTAAAAATTTCCCACACAGAAATGTGAGAAAAAAGTGGATTTTTCCGCGAAATTTGAGGTTTGCAGGGGACTATGGGTAGGAGAATGATGGGGGACCCACGCAAGCCATACCTCGCTGGACTCCCCCGGGTGTCTAGTTTCCAGAAATGTATGGGTTAGGTAGGTTTCCCTACATGGATGCCGAGCCCCGGGCCAAAAACTCATGGGACCCCCCATGCAAAACCAGGTTGGTTTGTGATATGTAATTTTGATTTCGCCTCAATAGCTTTTGGGGCCTTGCCTGTCGCGGGTCCTTCACCCACCCACGCAAGTGAGGTACCATTTTTATCAGGAGACCTGGGGGAACGCTGGGTGGGAGGAAATTTGTGGATACACGCAGATTCCAGAAATTTCCCACACAGAAAGGTGAGAAAAAGTGGATTTTTCAGCGAAATTTGAGGTTTGCAGGGGACTATGGGTAGGAGAATGATGGGGGACCCACGCAAGCCATACCTCGCTGGACTCCCCGGGTGTCTAGTTTCCAGAAATATATGGGTTAGGTAGGTTTCCCTACATGGATGCCGAGCCCGGGCCAAAAACTCTTGGGACCCCCCCATGCAAAACCAGGTTGGTTTGTGATAGGTAATTTTGATGTCGCCTCAATAGCTTTTGGGCCCTTGCCTGTCGCCGGTCTTTGACCCACCCACGCAAGTGAGGTACCATTTTTATCAGGAGACCTGGGGGAACGCGGGGTGGATGGAAATTTGTGGATCAACGCAGATTCCAGAACTTTCCAGCACAGAAATGTGGGGAAAATGTGTTTTTTTGGCCACTTGTTTAGGTTTGCAAGGGATTCTGGGTAACAGAACCTGGTGGGAGGCAGTCAAGTCACCCCATCCTGGATTCCCCTGGGTGTCTAGTTTTCAAAAATGTATAGGTTTTCTAGGTTTCCCTAGGTGCCGGCAGAGCTAGGGTTCAAAAACTACAGCTAGGCACTTTGCCAAAAAAGGGTCATTTTTCACTGCGAAATTGAGGTTTGTCCACATTGCGTTTTGCGCCGTTTCCTGTCGCGGGCACTAGGCCAACCCACGCAAGTGAGGTACCATTTTTATCGGGAGACCTGGGGGAACGCGGGGTGGGTGGAAATTTGTGGCTCCACGCAGATTCCAGAACTTTCCAGCACAGAAATGTGGGGAAAATGTGTTTTTTTTGACAATTGTTTAGGTTTGCAAGGGATTCTGGGTAACAGAACCTGGTGGGAGGCAGTCAAGTCACCCCATCCTGGATTCCCCTGGGTGTCTAGTTTTCAAAAATGTATAGGTTTGCTAGGTTTCCCTATGTGCCGGCAGAGCTAGGGTTCAAAAACTACAGCTAGGCACTTTGCCAAAAAAGGGTCATTTTTCACTGCGAAATTGAGGTTTGTCCACATTGCGTTTTGCGCCGTTTCCTGTCGCGGGCACTAGGCCAACCCACGCAAGTGAGGTACCATTTTTATCGGGAGACCTGGGGGAACACGGGGTGGGTGGAAATTTGTGGATCCACGCAGATTCCAGAACTTTCCAGCACAGAAATGTGGGGAAAATGTGTTTTTTGACAATTTTTTAGGTTTGCAAGGGATTCTGGGTAACAGAACCTGGTGGGAGGCAGTCAAGTCACCCCATCCTGGATTCCCCTGGGTGTCTAGTTTTCAAAAATGTATAGGTTTGCTAGGTTTCCCTAGGTGCCGGCAGAGCTAGGGTTCAAAAACTACAGCTAGGCACTTTGCCAAAAAAGGGTCATTTTTCACTGCGAAATTGAGGTATGTCCACATTGCGTTTTGTGCCGTTTCCTGTCGTGGGCACTAGGCCAACCCACGCAAGTGAGGTACCATTTTTATCGGGAGACCTGGGGGAACGCGGGGTGGGTGGAAATTTGTGGATCCACGCAGACTCCAGAACTTTCCAGCACAGAAATATTGGGGAAATGTGTTTATTTTTACAATTTATTAGGTTTGCAAGGGATTCTGGGTAACAGAACCTGGTGGGAGGGCGTCAAGTCACCCCATCCTGGATTCCCCTGGGTGTCTAGTTTTCAAAAATGTATAGGTTTGCTAGGTTTCCCTAGGTGCCGGCTGAGCTAGGGTTCAAAAACTACAGCTAGGCACTTTGCCAAAAAAGGGTCATTTTTCACTGCGAAATTGAGGTATGTCCACATTGCGTTTTGCGCCGTTTCCTGTCGCGGGCACTAGGCCAACCCATGCAAGTGAGGTACCATTTTTATCGGGAGACCTGGGGGAACGCGGGGTGCATGGAAATTTGTGGATCCACGCAGATTCCAGAACTTTCCAGCACAGAAATGTGGGGAAAATGTGTTTTTTTGGACAATTTTTAGGTTTGCAAGGGATTCTGGGTAACAGAACCTGGTGGGAGGCAGTCAAGTCACCCCATCCTGGATTCCCCTTGGTATCTAGTTTTCAAAAATGTATAGGGTTGCTAGGTTTCCCTAGGTGCCGGCAGAGCTAGGGTTCAAAAACTACAGCTAGGCACTTTGCCAAAAAGGGTAATTTTTCACTGCGAAATTGAGGTTTGTCCACGTTGCGTTTTGCGCCGTTTCCTGTAGCGGGCACTAGGCCAACCCACGCAAGTGAGGTACCATTTTTATCGGGAGACCTGGGGGAACGCAGGGTGGGTGGAAATTTGTGGATCCACGCACATTCCAGAACTTTCCAGCACAGAAATGTGGGGAAAATGTGTTTTTTTGACAATTATTTAGGTTTGCAAGGGATTCTGGGTAACAGAACCTGGTGGGAGGCAGTCAAGTCACCCCATCCTGGATTCCCCTGGGTGTCTAGTTTTCAAAAATGTATAGGGTTGCTAGGTTTCCCTAGGTGCCGGCAGAGCTATGGTTCAAAAACTACAGCTAGGCACTTTGCCAAAAAAGGATCATTTTTCACTGCGAAATTGAGGTGTGTCCACGTTGCGTTTTGCGCCGTTTCCTGTCGCGGGCACTAGGCCAACCCACACAAGTGAGGTACCATTTTTCTCGGAAGACTTTGGGAAACACGGGGTGGGTGGAAATGTGTGGCTCCACGCAGATTCCAGAACTTTCCAGCACAGAAATGTGGGGAATATGTGTTTTTTTTGACAATTTTTTAGGTTTGCAAGGGATTCTGGGTAACAGAACCTGGTGGGAGGCAGTCAAGTCACCCCATCCTGAATTCCCCTGGGTGTCTAGTTTTCAAAAATGTATAGGTTTGCTAGGTTTCCCTAGGTGCCGGCAGAGCTAGGGTTCAAAAACTACAGCTAGGCACTTTGCCAAAAAAGGGTCATTTTTCACTGCGAAATTGAGGTATGTCCACATCGCGTTTTGCGCCGTTTCCTGTCGTGGGCACTAGGCCAACCCACGCAAGTGAGGTACCATTTTTATCGGGAGACCTGGGGGAACGCGGGGTGGGTGGAAATTTGTGGATCCACGCAGACTCCAGAACTTTCCAGCACAGAAATGTGGGGGAAATGTGTTTATTTTTACAATTTATTAGGTTTGCAAGGGATTCTGGGTAACAGAACCTGGTGGGAGGGCGTCAAGTCACCCCATCCTGGATTCCCCTGGGTGTCTAGTTTTCAAAAATGTATAGGTTTGCTAGGTTTCCCTAGGTGCCGGCAGAGCTAGGGTTCAAAAACTACAGCTAGGCACTTTGCCAAAAAAGGGTCATTTTTCACTGCGAAATTGAGGTATGTCCACATTGCGTTTTGCGCCGTTTCCTGTCGCGGGCACTAGGCCAACCCATGCAAGTGAGGTACCATTTTTATCGGGAGACCTGGGGGAACGCGGGGTGCATGGAAATTTGTGGATCCACGCAGATTCCAGAACTTTCCAGCACAGAAATGTGGGGAAAATGTGTTTTTTTGGACAATTTTTTAGGTTTGCAAGGGATTCTGGGTAACAGAACCTGGTGGGAGGCAGTCAAGTCACCCCATCCTGGATTCCCCTTGGTATCTAGTTTTCAAAAATGTATAGGGTTGCTAGGTTTCCCTAGGTGCCGGCAGAGCTAGGGTTCAAAAACTACAGCTAGGCACTTTGCCAAAAAAGGGTCATTTTTCACTGCGAAATTGAGGTTTGTCCACGTTGCGTTTTGCGCCGTTTCCTGTAGCGGGCACTAGGCCAACCCACGCAAGTGAGGTACCATTTTTATCGGGAGACCTGGGGGAACGCAGGGTGGGTGGAAATTTGTGGATCCACGCACATTCCAGAACTTTCCAGCACAGAAATGTGGGGAAAATGTGTTTTTTTTGACAATTATTTAGGTTTGCAAGGGATTCTGGGTAACAGAACCTGGTGGGAGGCAGTCAAGTCACCCCATCCTGGATTCCCCTGGGTGTCTAGTTTTCAAAAATGTATAGGGTTGCTAGGTTTCCCTAGGTGCCGGCAGAGCTATGGTTCAAAAACTACAGCTAGGCACTTTGCCAAAAAAGGGTAATTTTTCACTGCGAAATTGAGGTGTGTCCACGTTGCGTTTTGCGCCGTTTCCTGTCGCGGGCACTAGGCCAACCCACACAAGTGAGGTACCATTTTTCTCGGAAGACTTTGGGAAACACGGGGTGGGTGGAAATGTGTGGCTCCACGCAGATTCCAGAACTTTCCAGCACAGAAATGTGGGGAAAATGTGTTTTTTTTGACAATTTTTTAGGTTTGCAAGGGATTCTGGGTAACAGAACCTGGTGGGAGGCAGTCAAGTCACCCCATCCTGGATTCCCCTGGGTGTCTAGTTTTCAAAAATGTATAGGTTTGCTAGGTTTCCCTAGGTGCCGGCAGAGCTAGGGTTCAAAAACTACAGCTAGGCACTTTGCCAAAAAAGGGTCATTTTTCACTGCGAAATTGAGGTATGTCCACATCGCGTTTTGCGCCGTTTCCTGTCGTGGGCACTAGGCCAACCCACGCAAGTGAGGTACCATTTTTATCGGGAGACCTGGGGGAACGCGGGGTGGGTGGAAATTTGTGGATCCACGCAGACTCCAGAACTTTCCAGCACAGAAATGTGGGGGAAATGTGTTTATTTTTACAATTTATTAGGTTTGCAAGGGATTCTGGGTAACAGAACCTGGTGGGAGGGCGTCAAGTCACCCCATCCTGGATTCCCCTGGGTGTCTAGTTTTCAAAAATGTATAGGTTTGCTAGGTTTCCCTAGGTGCCGGCAGAGCTAGGGTTCAAAAACTACAGCTAGGCACTTTGCCAAAAAAGGGTCATTTTTCACTGCGAAATTGAGGTATGTCCACATTGCGTTTTGCGCCGTTTCCTGTCGCGGGCACTAGGCCAACCCATGCAAGTGAGGTACCATTTTTATCGGGAGACCTGGGGAACGCGGGGTGCATGGAAATTTGTGGATCCACGCAGATTCCAGAACTTTCCAGCACAGAAATGTGGGGAAAATGTGTTTTTTGGACAATTGTTTAGGTTTGCAAGGGATTCTGGGTAACAGAACCTGGTGGGAGGCAGTCAAGTCACCCCATCCTGGATTCCCCTTGGTATCTAGTTTTCAAAAATGTATAGGGTTGCTAGGTTTCCCTAGGTGCCGGCAGAGCTAGGGTTCAAAAACTACAGCTAGGCACTTTGCCAAAAAAGGGTCATTTTTCACTGCGAAATTGAGGTTTGTCCACGTTGCGTTTTGCGCCGTTTCCTGTAGCGGGCACTAGGCCAACCCACGCAAGTGAGGTACCATTTTTATCGGGAGACCTGGGGGAACGCAGGGTGGGTGGAAATTTGTGGATCCACGCACATTCCAGAACTTTCCAGCACAGAAATGTGGGGAAAATGTGTTTTTTTGACAATTATTTAGGTTTGCAAGGGATTCTGGGTAACAGAACCTGGTGGGAGGCAGTCAAGTCACCCCATCCTGGATTCCCCTGGGTGTCTAGTTTTCAAAAATGTATAGGGTTGCTAGGTTTCCCTAGGTGCCGGCAGAGCTATGGTTCAAAAACTACAGCTAGGCACTTTGCCAAAAAAGGATCATTTTTCACTGCGAGAATTGAGGTGTGTCCACGTTGCGTTTTGCGCCGTTTCCTGTCGCGGGCACTAGGCCAACCCACACAAGTGAGGTACCATTTTTCTCGGAAGACTTTGGGAAACACGGGGTGGGTGGAAATGTGTGGCTCCACGCAGATTC
Source organism: Calotriton arnoldi (assembly GCA_963921515.1). Taxonomy (NCBI): domain Eukaryota; kingdom Metazoa; phylum Chordata; class Amphibia; order Caudata; family Salamandridae; genus Calotriton; species Calotriton arnoldi. The sequence goes on from CAWUFW010016079.1 coordinate 307,253, forward strand.
CAGAACTTTCCAGCACAGAAATGTGGGGAAAATGTGTTTTTTTTGACAATTTTTTAGGTTTGCAAGGGATTCTGGGTAACAGAACCTGGTGGGAGGCAGTCAAGTCACCCCATCCTGAATTCCCCTGGGTGTCTAGTTTTCAAAAATGTATAGGTTTGCTAGGTTTCCCTAGGTGCCGGGAGAGCTAGGGTTCAAAAACTACAGCTAGGCACTTTGCAAAAAAAGGGTAATTTTTCATTGAGAAAATGTGGTGTGTTCACGTTGGGTTTTGAGCCATTTCCTGTCGTGGGAACTATGCCTACCCACACAAGTGAGGTACCATTTTTATCGGGAGACTTAGGGTAATTCAGATTTGTAAAGCAAGTGTTATTACCTATTGACTTTCGATGCATTTCTGCCTTCCAAATGAAAGACATTGTGTAAAAAAAAGTAATTTTGAAAAATGACCGATAATTCTCATGCTAGTATGAGTATTCCCAATTTCAAAAATGTGCAAATATCTACTGTTTCTAAACTCTATAACTTGTTCCCATTTCAGAAATACATAGGTGTCGTTCATACCAATTTTTCCATGTATACATTTTCCCACAATAATTGCTATATAGCCGGTACATAATAAAAAGCCATTGCAAATTGCTGCTCAGTTTTTTACTCTGGGTTCGTCGGGTTCTTGGTGAACCTACAAGTCCTATATATCCCCACAACTAGTAAGGTCCAGCGGATGTAACGGTATATTGCTTTCAAAGAGCTGTCATAATTAGAAGAAGTTACAGGTGAAAACGTTGACACAAAAGGCTGTTTTTTTCAACTAATTTTCAATTTTTCCTATATTTAACTGTTAGTTTCTATAAAGAAACCTTGATGGATCTACACAAATGACCCCTTGCTGAATTCAGAATTTTGTCTACTTTTCAAAAATGTATAGCTTTTCAGGATCCATTATTGCTTTCATACCCATTTCTACCATTAAGTGGAAGGAGGTTGAAAGCACAAAAAATAGCAAAAATAGGCTATGTCCCAGAAAAATGCCAAAACTGTGTAAAAAATGTTGGTTTTCTGACAAAAGTCTGTCATTCCCTAAAAGCTGGGAAATGGTGATTTCAGCCCCACAAACGCTTTTTGGATACCATTTGCAGGGAAAAACCCAGACGCTTTCATTTGCAGCCCTTTTTTCCCATTTTTCCCAAAAAAAACAAAATTTAGCTGTATTTTGACTAATTTTTGGGACCCCTTCAGGGGAATCCACAAACCCTGGGTACCTTTAGAATCCCTATGATGTTGGAAGAAAAGGACGCAAATTTGGCGTGGATACCTTATGTGGTCAAAAAGTTACAGGGGCCTAAGTGCGCACTACCCCAAATAGCCAAAAAAAGGCTTAGCACAGGGGGGGAAAAGGCCTAGCAGCGAAGGGGTTAAAGAAAAAGTGGATAACATATTGATTGTTTCAGTTGTCAGTGATGGTAAAAGAGAAAATTAGAGTAGTAACCACAATAGTGTAATTCCACAGTCCAACAGACTCCTGCCATCAACATGGCAATGTGGGATTAGATGATCAACAAAGTCGATGTTCAGTGCAACACTGGTGACATCATGGCTGGCTCAGTGACCTGGCTTGTGTTGGTGCTTACCTGTGATCCTCCCGTGGTATTTCTCGGATGTCCCCTCTTGAGTTTGGCAGGGGGGGCCTCTGCTGCAGGCTCAGAGGTGTCTGAGGAGTCATTGTCTTTCAGCTCAACCTTCCCTGTGGCCGAGCTGAGGTGGTGGGAGTATCAGCAGGCTGGCCACTGGAGGGGGGGAGCCATTATTTGAGCAGCATGTATGTCCCTAAGAACACCCACAAGTTGGCCCATGAGATCCACAAGTTGTCCCATTCGGGTGTCAATGGACCTCTGCAGCAGGCGGAGCTCACGCAGTTCCTCTACAACCTGGCCCATCTGTCCCTGGTTCTGCTGGTTTGCACCAAGGACTCTTGCGACTGTGGCCAGGGCTTCAGTCTCAGTGTCCTCCTGTGATTGTCTCCCAGTTGCCCTCCCACCTGCCCTGCTGACACGGACCTGTGGCGTTGGCTGTCCACGCACCCGCACACTGTCCCCGGCCTCCTCGGCGTGGGTGTTGGTTACCACTGAGCTAGGGACAGTGTTGCAGGCAGCAGTGGTGATGGTGAAAGTGGTTGCAGCACATGTCGTTGTAGCAGGGGTCAGTGTAGTTGTTGTTGCTGCTGTGTTGAGGGTGGTGGTGGTGGGGGGGACAGTGAGGCCCTGAGACGGAGTGCACCCTGGCAGTCCTGAGGGGCCAGGTTGGTGCTCCTCATCCGAGAAACATAGAGAATCGGCATCTGAGAGTTCAAGTTCCGGGGGAGGGGGCTGGCTCTGCTGGTTGGTGGTGGTCTCACCAGCTGTTGATTGCGAATCTCCTGTTGAACAGAGGTTAGATTGTCAGCATGTTACGAACACTCCCCAATTTTGGTGACCCTGGTTTGAATGTTTTAGTTGTGAATACCAAACCTTTTACATTACAATCACTTGGTATTTGTACAAGTTTTTCAGCATTATGACATGATGTAGAGGTACATACATTACTTGTTAGCAGGGTGACATGAAAATACCAACCATTTGACATGTACAGATAGTGTGTTTACAAGGACATGTCATCATCTACCAACTTGGTACTCATCCACTTTGGTTTAGGCTGGGATATTTTACAATTCGCTGAGATTCTGTTTCATCTATGCTGAAACTTCCTAATTTCTGTTGCTAATTTTGCATTGACATCTTGTGGTTTGTTTTGTTTGATGTGTGTTCATGCATGTTTTGTGTTCATAAGTGCCTTCATGCTTTAATACAATGTACTTACACATTGCATTGTGTGCATTGCGTGGTTGTGCCCAGCATTGATTCACAGTGGACTTTGCGATTCTAAATGATATTTATGTGACATTTAACTGGGCTTAGCTGTGTGCACACTGGATGTGACATATGGAGCTGTACAGAGTTGGGTACCAAGGGAGGGATGTGGTGGTCATATAGCTCCATGCAGTCTGAGAAGGAGCACAGGGTGCATGAACTGACTACCTACCTGTTAGGAGGCACTGTGTAGGGAGATGGCTGCCACATGGCTTTGGGGTGGGGGAGTGTTCCATCCTGTTCAGCTGTGAGGCAAGTGGGCCTGGTGGGAGCTGTAGTGCTACAGCAAACAAATGATGGATGGAATGCTGACAATGCAAACATTCTCCCCCAGTCAAAAGATCTGGGTTAAATCCATCGTTCTTTTGCCCACTTTTGCCCACTACGCCACCCCAGTTTGGACCCAGCCATATGCAAATCAGTCTTGACCCTGTGCCCCATGGGAACAGTCCAGACCGAACTGCCAGGCCAGGTCCTCCTTGGACCAGAAACAAGCATCCTGGGACTGGTTTCGGGGTATGTCACCCTTCTTCAGCCAGGCTAGCTTGAATACAGTGGCACAGTGAGCAAGGGACCCACGTCTGGGCATACCCATCCCACTTAGGGCGTGAGTGTTACAGCAAACAAATGATGGACGGAATGCTGACAATGCAAACATTCTCCCCCAGTGGCTGGGTCCAAACTGGAATGGCATGGTGAGCAAAAAAATGATGGATTTAGGCCCAGATCTCTGTACTGGGGTGAATGTATGACATTGTTCTGCATTCTGTCCATCAATTGTTGTTTTTGCATTTGTCACCCCGAGTGGGACGGGTATGCCCAGACGTGGGTCCCGTGCTCTCCATGCCACTGGAGTCAAGCTATCCTGGCTGATGAGGACTGAAAGCCCGAAACCGGTCCTAGGATGCTTGTTTCCAGTCCAGGGAGGACCTGGCCTGGCAGTTCGGGCTGGACTGTTCCCATTGGGCGCAGGGTCAAGACTGATTTGCATATGGCTGGGTCCAAACTGGAATGGCATGGTGAGCAAACAAACGATGGATTTAGGCCCAGATCTCTGTACTGGGGTGAATGTACGACATTGTTCTGCATTCTGTCCATCAATTGTTGTTTTTGCGGGAGCTGTAGTGCTGCCTGCCTGTCCCCACCATCCCTCCCTGGTGAGAAGGCTACCTACCTGTTAGTAGGCACTGTGTAGGGAGATGGCTGCCACATGGCTTCTGGGGTGGGGGAGTGTTCCATCCTGTTCAAAGGTGAGGCAAGAGATCATGAGATGGCTACCTCCCTGTAAGGTAAAGCAGAGGAATGAAATGGCTTCCACATGGCTTCTGGGATGGGGAAGGTGCTCCATGCTGTTTGGGAGGGAGGCCAGTTGGCCTTGTGGGAGTTGTGGTGTGGTTGTCAGGTCCCAACAACCCCCTCCCTACTGAGCTGACTACCTACCTGTTAGGAGGCACTGTGTAGGGAGATGTATGCCACATGGCTTCTGGGGTGGGGGAGTGTAACATCCTGTTCAGCTGTGAGTCAAGGGGGCCTGGTAGGAGTTGTAGTGCTGCCTGCCTGTCCCCATCCCCCCCTCCCTGGTGAGAAGGCTACCTCCCTGTAAGGTGAAGCAGAGGAATGAAATTGCTGCCAAATGGCTTCTGGGGTGGGGGAGTGTTACATCCTGTTCAGGGGTGAGGTAAGAGAGCATGATATGTCTACCTCCCTGTAAGGTGAAGCAGAGGAATGAAATGGCTGCCACATGGCTTCTGGGGTGGGGAGGGTGCTCCATGCTGTTTGGGAGGGAGGCCAGAGGGCCTTGTGGGAGTTGTGGTGTTGTTGTCAGGTCCCAACAACCCCCTCCCTAGTGAGATGACTACCTACCTTTTAGGAGGCACTGTGTAGGGAGATGACTGTCACATGGCTTCTGAGGTGGGGGAGTGTTCCATCATGTTCAGCTGTGAGTCAAGGGGGCCTGGTGGGAGTTGTATTGCTGCCTGTCTGTACCCATACCCCCATAGAAATATGGCTACCTACGTTTGAGGTGAATCAGAGGAAGGAAATGATAGATAAGTGAGAAATGTGTTGTAAAGACTGTGTTGTACATAAGTGCATATGGGTCTTGAAAGTGTGGCTCTATGGTTGTGCAAGACAGTACATGGCAGTGTGATGGGATACATTTGTTGGTACTTACCAGCCTCCACTCCCCCAGCTATTCCTGTGAAACTCTCTGGATGCAGGATGGCAAGCACCTTCTCCACCCATTCAGTGATTGTTAGTGCTGGAATGGGAGGGCCACTGCCAGTTCTCTGAGCCGCCTCATGGTTCCTGTTGGCACCTTATTTGACCCTGGTCTTGAGGTCATGCCACCTCTTCTTGATGTCACGCAGTGTACGCTGGATGGTCCCTACTGCATTGAATTTGTTGAGAATCCTTTCCCACATTTGATTTTTTCTTACAAGTGGGATCTGTTGGACCATGCTTCCAAACAAATGTGGTTCTACTCTAATTATCTCATCTACCATCACTGACAACTCATTGTCTGTGAATTTAGGCATTTTTTTCTGTGACATGGTGTATGCTGTGCAAATGAGGAAGAAGTGCAGGGAGTAAGGTGCTGGTGGAGATGTCTGAGGTGTGTCAGGTGTGTGTGTTGGAAGTGTTGGTGTGTGTTGATGTAGATTGGTGTGATGGTGTGCTGTGTAATATGTTGCCTCTCCTAACAGCTGTGGTGTATGGCCCTTCAATGCTGTAGGTGTGCAAAGGATGATGGTCAGGGAAGGGGTTGGCTTTATACTCTGCTATGTGGGTGTGTCAAAATGAGGAATGACCGTCAGGTGTATTTTCCTTGATGACCAGGGATTTCATTGGTTTTTAATGACTTGGGGGTGTATTATTGGGGCATGTCAGATGTGATTGAGGGCAGCGGAGAGGACCGGCACATTTGGAGGCCTGTTTCTGAAGTTGCATTCGACCGCCATTTATCTTTTCGCGCGACTGCAGTGGTCATAACGCAATGATCGTTACGTCTGCTCCGCCATCTCATCCAAATTTCCCGTGCGGTCATACCACAGGTGAATTGGCCTTTTTAATGCATTTCCCTGCTTTTCCATCCACCGCGGTCGGAATTTTCAGTATTCCCGACCGTGGCGGACAGTTTTTTGTGAAACTCAGTCCGTCGCGGTCGGATTTTATATGCATCACATCGTAATGATACCGCCGGATTTCCCGCGGAATATACAGGTGTTTTTTTTTCGGGAGCAAGGCAGTCGGAGGGCTTTTCCGTCTGCCATCGTAATGACCCCCCATATCTTGGTCCGCAGATTGTGTTTTTTGTGATTTGGTGTAAATCCGTTTAGGAGTTTCTGAAAAATTAAGGGTAAAAAGTAATTGCATTTTTGGACGGTTGGGCTCATGAGAGTCCCTTGGGAGTCCCACAAAACTGAAATTAAAAATGGAGGGATGTGGTTGGTCGAGAGGCCTGCTTTTCCCATGAGCCTTCATGTTCTCAAAGAAGCAAGGCTCCAGAGAGTCTAGCGAGAGCAAGCGCTCTGATTGGCTAACTCTTGGAATGTTAGAAATGAAATGGCCGCCGTTACTGTTTACTGTGAAAAATTGGAGGTGTTGTGGAAATGAGGTACACAAGCTATGTAAGGGGCAGCAGAAATGCATGCTGTCCTCCTAAGTTTAGAGAAGAGGTATCTAAGGGATAACTACTGTGAAGAAAATACATGTATATTGTTTTTAACTAACTTTTACAATCTTGCGGGCATGCTCGCAGGATCGTGAATAGTAAAAAGGGGTAGATTGGGGAATGCATATTGTGGTGCTTGTTTTTTAAAGCAAGTGTGTAAGAGATAAGTACTGTGATGAGCAGATGCTTAATTCTAATTTTTTTTAAAGGTAAGATTTTGCTAGCCTGTCACGGGATAGTGAAAAGTAGAAAGGAGTAGGTGATCTTTTAATACACTGTAGTATGCACACTTGCTACTGTGGGAAGGAGTGTTACAGGAGATGGTGTTTATTAAAATCTACTATTTATGCCCATCAGCTTTGAAAGAGTTGTGAGTAGAGTATAGTTTCTTCCCACACCCTACTATACACACCCATTATCAGAGAGAGGGGTGTAAGCAGGATGGACAGTCCCTGGACAGAGCATACTATGAACAAATGTAATCCAAGAGAGAGGTCTCAGATGAGAAACCAGTCTATCTCCACATAGCCTACTATGCACATCCATCTCCCGAGACAGAGTTCTGACAGAAGAGATCAGTCCATGTACACAACCTAATACAAACACCCGTCATCTGAGAGAGGTCTGACAGGAGAGGCTGGTCTATGTTCACACCCTACTACTTACAGTCATCTTCTAAGACAGAGGTCTGACAGAAGAGGCCAGTCCATGTACACACCCTAATATGATCACCTGTAATCTGAGAGAGAGGACTTAGTGGAAGTCAGTCTCTCTTCATACACCCTACTATGCAAACTTGTCATTTGAGAGAGAGGTCTGAAGGAGAGGGTAGTCGTGGTACACAGCTCACTACGTACACCCATCACCTGAGAGAGAGGTTTGACGGGAGAGGGCAGTCCCTCACCACACACTACTATGCACACCTGTCATCTGAGAGATACGTCTGACAGGAGAGTGCAGTCCCTTCTCACACACTAAAATGCAGATCCATTTCCTGATAGAGAGGTCTGAAAGGAGAAGCCAGTCCCTCCTCACACCCTTCTATGCACAGCCATTATCTGAGAGAGAGGCGTGAAAGGACAGGCCTGTTATTCTCCACACCACTATGAACACCATATATTTTACAAACATTTTGCAAAGTATAAACCATACTCTGTTATGTTACAAGGAAAAAAACATTCTTTTTACAAAATAATATCTGAGCACAACATATTTTACAAAATCATTCCACCATACATACACATACCTAAATAATTAATTTACTGAAAAAAACATAGAAATGTACTGAAAAAAAGAAAGTTAAAGTAATGTTATAGTTAGGTGTAATCAAAATATCTATTTTCGATTGAGAAAAACCTTAGAAATTAACTTAAAAAAACAAAGTTTAAAGTAGCGTTATAGTTAGGTGAATTTCTCAGCGACACTGTTTACATTTTTTTTTGTTTAATAATAAATTTTATTAAGTTTAATGGTACATATCGGCCAGTGCCCGGAGCATATGTTACGGATACAGTTTGAATGAGATGGTACCAAATATATCTAAACAACAAATTTGCCTGTAAATGCACAGGCCCAATAACTAAAACTTGACACAGGTTACTACGTGTTTCACTGTAAGTAGTGTGTCCAGGTGTGTGTGTAAAGATGACAGCACGACTCATCTTGTCTGTGTATGGTCCAGTTAGATGTGATTGCCTGGTTTAAAGAGGGTCTGAGGGCGGCAGGAAGGGCAAGTCTATTCCACGATATGTTGCCCAGCAGGACCATATTTTCCTATGTTTTTGTGGGCAGCCCCGTGCCTGGTACACCGCGATTCCAGCCCCCATGCATCTGTCCATGGCCACTTTCCACCCACCCATTGTTGGCGGGGAGGTCCCCTTCCATGTTTGGGCAATGTCCCGCTTGGCAAGCCAAGTGTGAGGCCCAAGAATAGTAAGTGTTATTTATAGTGATTTCCTCCTATCCCCTCCGTACTGTGGAGTAAGAAAAGCTTTGGGTCAAACTGAAGTCTCCAGGACAGGACCCGACCCGGCAAGATGATATTTTATGCCAAAACGGTTGTAGTGCCCCACAACTCCAAACCGTGTGCAGGAAGGTCCTCTCTGATTCACTGCATCTGAGGCACGTAGGGGACTGGAAAATGCCATTCCTCCAGAGGCAGGAGCGGGTGAAGTATGCTCAGTGGAGGTATTTAAACTGGATACAGTGATATCGTGTGGCGATAGTGGCACCGCGGGGACCGGCGAGAGCCTTTGTCCAGTCGTCTTCAGTAATGTCAGGCAAGTCGGCTTCCCATCCCTCTCGTGTTTTGTGTAGTGGGGTTTGGGTGTGGGTAGTCAGTGTCTGGTAGATCTGCAGAATCTTATGCGCGCTGAGATCCCCCATTAGTAAGCGTCCCTCTAGGGGTTGAAATTCCGGTAGGCCACTCAGTGAGCAAACAAGGGGAGTCGGGCATGTCTCAGCTGCAAATACTTGTAAAACTGTGTCCGGTGCAAATGGTATTCTATTTGCAATTGCTGAAAAGATTGGAGGGTGGATCCCTGCATAATGTCACCCAGGGTAGAAATTCCGAGGAGGTCCCATGCATGGAAGCCAGGAAGTTCGGCGACAGGTCGCAGTTAAGTGCCATGCCACAGAGGGGTTGTCTGCGTCAGTCGCCCATCCCAGCCCATTTTCTTCACGATATAGCGCCAGAGCTGAATGACAGTTCTGCAGGCGGGGGTAGAAAGTCTAGGTTTATGCGACTGTAGAGGAGGCTCAAGAGAGGGGTACCCTCCATCGCGAGTCGCTCCACAGCAAACGCTGGATCAGCGTATGAGCTGTACCACCACTCATTGATATTCAATAGATGGGATGCCGTATAGTAGGTATATATATCGGCCGCTGCAATCCCGCCACAGTACATCGACTGCGTGCAGGTTCGTAGCGCCACTCGGACAGCGCCCCCTCCCCATAGGAAATTATTCAGGAGTGCATTAACTTGGGCGAACCATGTGTATGGAATATTGTATGGGAAATTTTGTAGACGGTATAGTATACAGGGCAGGGAGACCATCTTAAAAGTTGCTGAGCGCCCATACAAGGACAGCGGTAGAGGGGACCCTATCTTGGTCTTCTCTCGGATACCAAAGAGCAGTGGATTAATATTATGCACCCAAGATATTGTGGGACACGGTGAGATGAAAACTCCTAGATATTTGATGCCCTCGGTAGCATGGGATAACTGCGTGGCCCAGGAGTCACGCCCCTGGTCTCCGCATACTGGAAACAACACTGACTTCATTGGATTGGCTAAGAGGCCGGAGGTCTCCCCAAACACCCGGAGTATCTGAAGGGCTCGGGGGCCAGAAAATCCGGGATCAGCCAAGAAGAACAACACGTTGTCTGCGAATAGCGCAATTCTGTCCGATCCCGCGACCAATCAAACCTCCGAATCAGTGTCAGTCAGTCAAATAACTTTATTCGGTTTACAGCTGTAAAAACATAAAAGTTCACATGTATAAAAACAGTATTAAAATTTCATAAAACTATTACACAATTCATTACATACAATAACCGATTCATGGATAAAAAAAACCAGCAAAAATGCTTAGACCCCTAGGATCAATGATTCAAATAAACCAATGATTAGATAACACCCAGGATCCTGGCAGTAATTATATCACATACAGGGGGCTGAATTGTTGTAGGGTCCTCAAAAATACTACCATCTATTCAGAAGAGGCCCTACATTTTACTGCAGCTTTAAGAAAATTAAGAACAAACAGGACGGAATCTGCATGCAACAACTGTAGATAAATGAGAGCTGGGCGAGCCTGCCTGAATTTCAACCTCCTTAAAATCGGAACAATAAAAATGTTCTGGGGGATCACATAGAACCTACCAAAGAATAGAAAATGAAGCAAGTCCTGTGGAGACACACCATCGCAGCCACAGTATGCTAAAATCTGTCCTCTAGTGCATCCCCTAGGCGAAGCCAATAGGAGGTGAAAAAAACCCAGGCGAAACCTGGTCAACAAAAAACAATCATAAAGTGCTAAAAAAAAACCAGAAGATAAGGCTCAATGGTTAATGTTGTTTTCAAAATTATAAATTTTCGAACACTGGGTTTCCGCAGTTCCAGCTCTTCCCTCTCCAATTTGCTTAAACTACAGAAGGACTCCCTGACCCAAGCCAAGACCTTTTTTGATGCCATTTCGGGATTGGTGTATAATTCTACTCTGCCCAATCTATCAAAGCTAGTCTTTATGTAACTAAGCCATGGTATACAGTGCAAGTGATCAAGAGACATACACTCTTTCAGTATCAACTGGGTCAGTAACAATTCATCATTCCACTAATATCCCCAGGAACCGCTTGCTTCGCTTGCCGCCTGATGGATCTTTGCCGCCGTGCTTTGCATCCTGAAAATTGATTGAGGTGAATTGGAGCCTACTTAGCACGGATGAGCCTTCTTGCATATGGACTTGGAAAACCAGGATCCCGTTTTTTATTACGTATTGGAACCGTAGGAATCCGTCCATACATCTATCATGCAGTATCCCTGCTAGATATTCGTCTTTGAGATGGTCTCAATAAGTATTTCTGATTGTTCCACTTATTTATTTGGATTATTCGTACCAAGGTGTTTTCTCTCTTGTGTCCCACATAATCATCTGTTGGCCCTGATGAAGGTGTGATATAAATTACAAGGCCGCCTCTTGGTCTTCCCACATGAGAAGATATACGGACTGAAAACATCTTATAACCCTCCAGTGGTAAACCGCTTCCAGATAACCACGTTTCCTGCAAGCAAATAACACTAAATTGTCTTATGTACATGATCCACGAAGGGTCAGAAAGCTTATTAGTAAGTCCCGCAATATTCCAGGATATAAAGTTTCTATTACTAAGACCTGCAGTCCTGTGCGTTGGCGCTGAACGACCTCGTGCTTCCGAACCTAGCTTCTATCTTTAATCAAGAGAATGCACGAGAGCCCCCTTCTTTTGTTAATATCTACCTTTTGTATAGGATCCTTTATCATTTTATAATTGTATGGATCTATTTGTTGTTAAAATGTTGATGACTGGTTTGAATGTTTGAGTGTGCATGAAATTTTGAATGATTGTTGGTATTGAATGCGTTTATGTGGGACCGTATTTATATTTATATTTATATATTGAGTGTGTAATATTATGATTATGTTTCTATTTTGTCTTTGTGAATTCTGACTAATTATATGAATGTTATTAATGAAAATAAAAATGTATATACATTTTTTGTAAGATTTTGTTTTGTTAGCCCAATTTTGTTTGAATTATTGAGTGACCCTAACGGGCACATGTTATATTACTCTGAGACAGGTTGATTTCTTTATAGTGTTACAATTCATCATTCCGCCAGGTTTTCAGCCAGAAGGTTAGTGGTCGAAGAGCCAAGGTGTCGCTCAAATATGGGACCCCCAGTTCTTCGTGCACAACCATATTCGAGGTTCTGTTTGGCACACCCAATAAGCGCTTCAGGAACTTATTCTCGGCCACTTGCAAATCTTCCATAGCTGCGTACCCCCATATTTCACTGCCATAAGAGGCCATCGTGACAAACTTGGCCTGATATATCTTTAGAAGTGCCGCTATAGGTCTTTTGCCTAATTTAGTAGCAAAATTAAAAATGGCCGCATTTGCCCGCACTAAGTCACCCCTTTTTCTTTGTTTTAGTGGGCCCCAGTTATGATGTTCATCCAAAGTGACTCCCAGGTACGAGAAAACTTCAGTGCGGGGAACCTTTGCAGTACCTACCCTGAACTGGAAAGTCTTTTTTGTACGGAGGCCCATCTGCATCACGAAGGATTTCGAATCGTTTATGGATAGATCCCGATCCCTCATGAAAGAAGAAAACGAGTCAAGCAGGGTTTGTAGCCCCCTAGCGGTCCTAGATATAAGAACCGCGTCATCAGCATATAATGAAACTGGCAGGCCACAACGGCCTACATGCGGAAAATCAACCCTTGTGGCTTGTAATACATTATCTAGGTCGTTGATATATAAATTAAACAAAAAGGGGGCCAAAATACAGCCCTGTTGTACACCTCACTTAATGGCCACAGTACGAGAGACTCTTAGGTCCTGAGAAAATCTAACCTGTGCCCTGGTTGCTTGATGAAGGCTTTCTAAAAAAAGACAATATTATCATCTACCCCGATAGCAAGCATGGACTGCCAAAGTTTACCCCTATTTACATGATCAAACGCGGAGGACAAATCCATGAATGCTAAGTAGATCGTACCGGGGCGGGCAACCGTGCATTTGTTCAGGATCATGGACAGGTTGAGACACTGGGCCATAGTTGACCTTCCAGGACGTAACCCATACTGAATATCAGATATAATAGCGTGTTCCTCTGTCCAGGTTGTCAACCTGTCCAAAAGCACTCAACCTACCACCTTGACCACCGAGTCCAACAAGGAGATTGGTCTGTAACAATGAGTGCTGTCACGGTTGCCTTTTTTGAAAACTGGCACTATGGTTGAGGTTGCCCAAGATCTCAGGGCAACCGGATTTTGCCGCTGCATTCAAAACTGCGGTAAGGACCGGAGCCCAGAGAGTTGGGTTTGATTTGAAAAGGTCGGCTGGGATACCATCAGGTCCCGGGGCTTTATTACTGGTCAATCAAATAATGCCTTCCTTGACCTCAGAACAACTAAAAACCAGGTCAGGTACAGCAACCACCCTTGGTGGAGAACAGGTTAACTCAGGGGGACACTCAAACACAGCTTCATAATGGCAAACCCACTCCTCCTCTGTTATATGGGCACCTACCGCTCTCCCTTCCTCAGGGTTTAAAAAGGGGCTGTTGATTCTATTCCAAAATCTTGAACTGTCCCTCAGCGTGCTCGCATCGATTAGGTCCCTCCATACTTCATCCTTTAAAGCGGATTTCCGTCTTGCCAGTTCCAATTTATACTCCCTTTGGCTAGATTTCACCAATATGGGGTCCCTAGGACTCTTGCTTAGTGCTTCCCGCAACTTCCTGGCCGCCTGAGAACAGAGGGAGTCAAACCATCTAGGGGACTGAGTGACAGAGATCGCCTGACCGGGGCGCTTAAAAAGTCACCTATCTTACCTGAGATGGTATTAAATGCGCTAATAACGTCCCCAGGCGCTGAGGTTACTGAATAGCACCTAGCTAACTCATTGGCGCATGAAGCCGACATGTACTCGTAAAATGCATCTGGTGATATCTGGGACCATTTTAACCGCCTCCCACCATCTGTTAGTCTCACCACCCCACGCTGACCAGCCCCCCCTCTATGCAAAATTAAGGGCCCTTGAAAACAAACGCATAGAGGGTTATGGTCACTATGAACACTTGCTTGTATAGCAAATCCTGAGAATAAATCTAGTAGGGGCGAATAAACCAAAATAAAATCTACAAATGATCCATCACCCCTACCTTTGAAAGATGGAATAACAGACTTGCTACACGGGTCGGATAAACACATGAGGGACAGTAAGTCAAATTCATGGAGGAGACCATTCAATATCTCCCCTTGTGGCGAGTGAGCAAAGTGAATTCCCTGCACAGATGGGCAACCCAAATCAGCCACACTAGATGCCCTGGGGTCGCCACAAGTGTGAATATTAAAATCACCAGCAATCACAAAATCTCGGAAAGTGGTATTAAGGTGCTGCCTTACAAAGGAGCCTAACAAAGTTATGTTACATACGTCCTTGATACCGGATGTAGAATTATAAAAATTTATGAGGCCCAGCCTATGGTGCCCCTTACGAAGTACCAGGGACTGTATACACGGGCTCTCTGTTGGCAGGACCATCAACCTACATTCGACTGCCAGGGAGATATAAATTACAAGGCCGCCTCTTGGTCTTCCCACATGAGAAGATATACGGACTGAAAACATCTTATAACCCTCCAGTGGTAAACCGCTTCCAGATAACCACGTTTCCTGCAAGCAAATAACACTAAATTGTCTTATGTACATGATCCACGAAGGGTCAGAAAGCTTATTAGTAAGTCCCGCAATATTCCAGGATATAAAGTTTCTATTACTAAGACCTGCAGTCCTGGTACTTGCTTGTGGAATTTCCTGCAAATTCGATGGTGTTGCTTGGTTCGATGAATCAGGCCCACTAAGTCAATCACAACCATCCAGGGTAAGTAGAGGTGCAAATCGATTTGTTAGCTCTAGAGTAGGAAGAGAGGGCAACTCCCGCCAGCCATGTCCAGACCAGTTCCAGTGGTTTATATCTGGTGCCCAATTTGGAATCGAATTCCTAGATGAATGATATGGTAATGTGTGACTATTGTTTGGGCACCTGAAGATATTTGACGTGTGGTTGCGCCCCAGGGGTTCAGGTTTGTAAAAGAAACCGAGAGGTAGAGCCATGATTGATGTCTTGGGGCCATAAGAAGCATTATTAGCAGTAGAAAACAGGATCCTTTCTGCAATGTGAGGTTGGTTGAAATTAATGATAACACAGTCACCGTTAAGCTGCTTACAGGATCTGCCAACCCAGTTGACCCTTCGCACCATATTAATGTTTTTCTCTACCCTTATTCCTACTGCTGTATTACGGGATAACCAGTGTAATACCTTGTTCTTTAGTTGGGTATAATCCTCCTTGGTACCCTGGGGGAGAATTGGCACGTTCCCCAAAACCACAACATATGGAGCTGATTCTGGTGGTAGATGAATATCAGGCAGATTATACATGGGGTTTTTCAAAGTGCCCTTGCCTCCTCCCGGATGCTGCTCCCCATGTGCTTTGCTCTCCTGATCAGGTAGGCCCCGTATGGCCAAACCTTCCTTTGAGCCAGAAATTATGCCTGATTCTGGTGCAGTATGGAATATGGACGGGGGCAAAGCCGGGCAAGAATGCACATTACCACTCGGTGACCTTAGAGGGGGAGGTAGGTGTTCCCTAGTGTTAATATGTAGGTCTCCTAAGTTTGAACAGTCCGATGTTAAGGGAGCCATCAATGGGTTGGACTCTACACCCCTTAATAGTACTCTACTTTTGAGTTCGGAGATACTGTTTTCAATCAAAGTCAGCCGCTCGATTATTGGGCCCAGCTTGGTATCCATTATGGTTTTCAAGCAGTTCTGCAAAGATTCTAAAAAGCATGTCATGTCTGCATTAGTCAGCCCTTGTTCGACGGCAGTGTTCTTAGGTATCAAGTCAGCCCTTGGCCTTTTTGCCTTCCCCCCAGATGGCTGGCCCTTTCTTTTTATACCAGACCCTTGGTTAGTCCACTCAGCACCTCCTGGTCTCCCTCGAGTGGCTGGTCTGCTGATAGGTGGATTCGAAGGGTGACTAGCAGTCATAGTCCCCACCTGCCCCCTACATGAGGTCTGCATTAGCCCCCCGGGTTATTAATCACAATGGTGGGGCTAAGGGGCACCTGTTGACCAGTTGAATGGCTATTCAAGCTATTTGGCCCAACTAGATCTTGAATCCCCGAATTATTAAGTGGATCGTCAGTGCTGACCACGGGGCTGTGTGCACATGTGGACAGAGGAAGATGGGAAGTTACAGGGGATCTGGAGAGGCGCCGGTTCACCAATTCAATCTCCTTATCAAGCACCAATGCTGCCCACTGCAAGAACGAGTCCATGGTTACCACGGCGCCTATGGAGCCAGCCAAGGAGGCGCCCTGCGTTTCCCCGTCAGGTGCTGTGACCCTTATGTTACTCCAACACCACGGCCAATAAATTAGTCCCGAGAAGACTATAATAGAAAAGAAAAATTAATAAAAATCATGGGCGTTATATCCCTACCTGGGCCTTTAAAGCTGCCAATGAGATCGGGACTGGAGCTGGAGCTGGAACCAGTAAGGGAACAGGAAGGTGAGTAGCCCTGTTGGGGCGAGCTCCTGAAATCTATGAGGGTGAAATAATAAAATCCAAAAGAGTAGGCCGCTAGGCAACCTGGGAAATGTGGTCCCGGTCTCTCCCCGGTCTCTGGCGGCAAGTGGCAGGCAAGTGGCAAGTGGCAGGCAGCGAGTGCAGTAATGAGGTCTCCCCGAATCAGTGGGTTTCGCCACACCCATGTAGCTAAAGGCTCTATGGCTAGTGCAAATACCAATGGGGACAGTGGGCAACCATGCCTCGCACCTCGACGTATTGGGAATGGTGCCGACCGGAAACCTGCTACCCACACAGAGGCCGAGAGCTCTGTGTATAATAATTGTACATAAGACAAGAAGCGCGGACTAAAGTTTGAGGGATTGGAGGAGCTGGAATAGATAGGCGCAGCTTAAGGAATCGAACGCTTTATCTATGTCGGCCAAGAGGATGGCCGCAGGATGGCCCAACTCCGGGGCCTTCGCGATGGCATTGACAATGTTAATATTTTGAACTAAAAATAACACAGAAATTCATCAGTTATAGTTAGCAGCACTAATTATAACTTGGCCCCCGCCATGGAAATCTACAGTGAAAAGGACCCGCCATAACTGCGTCTGTGTAGTTATTGCCCCATTCCAGGTTGAAAACTTGTAATCAGAAAATGTGGATGCAGGAATACCTGCCACAATCATGAATTCTAGCCCTGCAGTTTACCGCATCAAAATCCGCCAAACTCATCATAATGATGGTCATAGCATTTAGATTTGGTCGCCAACCATGGATCAGTGAATTCCGCTGGAATGATCTGACTTTTCAACTGATTTAGTTTGTACCAAGACATGGATCCGAACTTGAAGCCTTTGTTGTCAATAGGAATAAGTAACATCCCTAAATTAGTTGGTAAAATGATGATGTCGTCAGTGAAGGCCACTAGCTGAGCAGTTAATCTCGGGCCTACCACACATACCACTGATCCCCATCCGATACAATCTCAAAGAAAAGGTTCCATATAAATTGTAAATAAAGAAATCTCTAGCCAAATGCAAGTAGTTAGAGATTGATCACCATAAAGGGAAAGTGAAAACATGTGGTGGGTCATACAGGGCATGGACTAATTTACTGGGTTAAAATGCATGCTTCTTGTTACCTCCTATAGAAACCATCATAATATCCCGTCAAATGACCGTTCAGTGTCTGGTACTATTGTAGTGTAGTTCCTATTTCCCTAATAGGCTCTGCGCATTGGAATAATATACCCTATAGGTTTGACATAGGACTGAGGTCGGTATGTCCCTATCGAGTATATTAAACGTAATTACTTTGTGCCAGCTAACTCAGAGGCCACTAGAAACTCCTTGTAAACAAGAAGGGAGTAGTTTCTGGCAACCGCATAAACATGACAACTTTGTTTCCCTTTAGAATCGGAACACTTCTCAGAATCGTGGAAACAATAGATAACAGTTTCACTCAGCTAATCGTGCATGCTTAGTTTCCTCAGAGTTACACAGAAAGAATAGACGGGCGTTTCAATAAAAAGGTCTTATTGAACAGTCTTGTTTCTCGTGTAAGTGATATGAGCTGTTATGATCACAAGACAGTATGCAAGATATATAATGTACAGCGTAAGCAGTAGAAATAAATAATACTGCGCTAGCATTATCTTTTAGCATATATTCACGTACATAAATAACATGAGCTAAAAATTATACATGGGGTTTTTCAAAGTGCCCTTGCCTCCTCCCGGATGCTGCTCCCCATGTGCATTGCTCTCCTGATCAGGTAGGCCCCGTATGGCCAAACCTTCCTTTGAGCCAGAAATTATGCCTGATTCTGGTGCAGTATGGAATATGGACGGGGGCAAAGCCGGGCAAGAATGCACATTACCACTCGGTGACCTTAGAGGGGGAGGTAGGTGTTCCCTAGTGTTAATATGTAGGTCTCCTAAGTTTGAACAGTCCGATGTTAAGGGAGCCATCAATGGGTTGGACTCTACACCCCTTAATAGTACTCTACTTTTTGAGTTCGGAGATACTGTTTTCAATCAAAGTCAGCCGCTCGATTATTGGGCCCAGCTTGGTATCCATTATGGTTTTCAAGCAGTTCTGCAAAGATTCTAAAAAGCATGTCATGTCTGCATTAGTCAGCCCTTGTTCGACGGCAGTGTTCTTAGGTATCAAGTCAGCCCTTGGCCTTTTTGCCTTCCCCCCAGATGGCTGGCCCTTTCTTTTTATACCAGACCCTTGGTTAGTCCACTCAGCACCTCCTGGTCTCCCTCGAGTGGCTGGTCTGCTGATAGGTGGATTCGAAGGGTGACTAGCAGTCATAGTCCCCACCTGCCCCCTACATGAGGTTGCATTAGCCCCCCCGGGTTATTAATCACAATGGTGGGGCTAAGGGGCACCTGTTGACCAGTTGAATGGCTATTCAAGCTATTTGGCCCAACTAGATCTTGAATCCCCGAATTATTAAGTGGATCGTCAGTGCTGACCACGGGGCTGTGTGCACATGTGGACAGAGGAAGATGGGAAGTTACAGGGATCTGGAGAGGCGCCGGTTCACCAATTCAATCTCCTTATCAAGCACCAATGCTGCCCACTGCAAGAACGAGTCCATGGTTACCACGGCGCCTATGGAGCCAGCCAAGGGAGGCGCCCTGCGTTTCCCCGTCAGGTGCTGTGACCCTTATGTTACTCCAACACCACGGCCAATAAATTAGTCCCGAGAAGACTATAATAGAAAAGAAAAATTAATAAAAATCATGGGCGTTATATCCCTACCTGGGCCTTTAAAGCTGCCAATGAGATCGGGACTGGAGCTGGAGCTGGAACCAGTAAGGGAACAGGAAGGTGAGTAGCCCTGTTGGGGGCGAGCTCCTGAAATCTATGAGGGTGAAATAATAAAATCCAAAAGAGTAGGCCGCTAGGCAACCTGGGAAATGTGGTCCCGGTCTCTCCCCGGTCTCTGGCGGCAAGTGGCAGGCAAGTGGCAAGTGGCAGGCAGCGAGTGCAGTAATGAGGTCTCCCCGAATCAGTGGGTTTCGCCACACCCATGTAGCTAAAGGCTCTATGGCTAGTGCAAATACCAATGGGGACAGTGGGCAACCATGCCTCGCACCTCGACGTATTGGGAATGGTGCCGACCGGAAACCTGCTACCCACACAGAGGCCGAGAGCTCTGTGTATAATAATTGTACATAAGACAAGAAGCGCGGACTAAAGTTTGAGGGATTGGAGGAGCTGGAATAGATAGGCGCAGCTTAAGGAATCGAACGCTTTATCTATGTCGGCCAAGAGGATGGCCGCAGGATGGCTCCAACTCCGGGGCCTTCGCGATGGCATTGACAATGTTAATATTTTGAACTAAAAATAACACAGAAATTCATCAGTTATAGTTAGCAGCACTAATTATAACTTGGCCCCGCCATGGAAATCTACAGTGAAAAGGACCCGCCATAACAGTGCGTCTGTGTAGTTATTGCTCCATTCCAGGTTGAAAACTTGTAATCAGAAAATGTGGATGCAGGAATACCTGCCACAATCATGAATTCTAGCCCTGCAGTTTACCGCATCAAAATCCGCCAAACTCATCATAATGATGGTCATAGCATTTAGATTTGGTCGCCAACCATGGATCAGTGAATTCCGCTGGAATGATCTGACTTTTCAACTGATTTAGTTTGTACCAAGACATGGATCCGAACTTGAAGCCTTTGTTGTCAATAGGAATAAGTAACATCCCTAAATTAGTTGGTAAAATGATGATGTCGTCAGTGAAGGCCACTAGCTGAGCAGTTAATCTCTGGCCTTCCACACATACCACTGATCCCCATCCGATACAATCTCAAAGAAAAGGTTCCATATAAATTGTAAATAAAGAAATCTCTAGCCAAATGCAAGTAGTTAGAGATTGAGCACCATAAAGGGAAAGTGAAAACATGTGGTGGGTCATACAGGGCATGGACTAATTTACTGGGTTAAAATGCATGCTTCTTGTTACCTCCTATAGAAACCATCATAATATCCCGTCAAATGACCGTTCAGTGTCTGGTAC